>JAKKZN010000003.1:26752084-26778280 GCA_033441825.1 Pangasius elongatus
TTTGATGCCAGAATGTATAAACAAAAGTAGGCTGAAAATGAAGGTCTGACCATGCAACTGTAGTCAAATGAAGGCCTTAGGACATAAACAGATTTATTGAAAACTTGTTCCATGACACCAATGTTGAGATCTCCATAAGCGAGTCTTCTGCAGCACCAAGGCTCTGGCTTTGCATATGTTTTTTTACCAATAAAGCTAGGATCCATTTCATGTCTCTGAAGCCATTTGAATATGTATTTGACTGTGCCGACAGTCCCTGCTGCAGTGTATTATTGGATGAGTGATATGTCGGGTAAAACATCAAAAAGAACAGCATAGCTTAAATGCATACATTTTTAGATGGTCATGTAACATAATAAAGCATCATGTAAATTTTCAAAATATGTACCAATGGATGCAGTATGTTTTGGCTGCACTTGTGGTACATATGGTACATTTGTGAGGCTTCCTTGGGCTGAGTGAAGACACTGTCTAAAAATAATTGGTAAATACATTTTTAGACATTGGAAATCTTCCCGCTACAATCTAAACTAATATTACAATTCCAATGTTGTCTGAGAGGTGGCTCAGGACCATGAGGTTTGTGTTTGTGTGGGTTCATTCTGTTAAATATACCCACACTCTGGTCTACCAATACCATTCGACTTTATCCAAGAAGCCGTGGTGCCACACACATCACAAATGAAGCACTTATGTCTGGCTTGAGTTGGGTCTCGGACTGCGCTGGTTGACCAAAAGGCTTGGACGAGAGGGAAAGACATATCGGTATTTGGTTTCATTATGATGGCCACAGTGGCCTTTTCGGTGTATCAGATGATGCAATGTGGCTTGAGGCTGATGAATTGAATGAACGGCTCAGAATTAATGTAAATGGATGATCATGGAGAGCGTTAAGAACTGTGAGGACAACAGAAACAGTCGTCATGGTGATGGCCTACAACCAAAGATGATGTATAATGTGCAAATAGCATGCCAAAACAAACCAAAAAAATCTTCAACTGCCTCTGGGGTTATATATAGCCTATACAGTACATACAGTACCTTTTACCTGGGAAGGTGCATTTAGTCTGCTATTAAAACTTTACTCTTAAAGCTAATTACAGTCACAACAGTGGACTTTAAGGTCTAATTATGTACTTAAAAATGTAAAAACCAAATATTAAATATTCTATGTCACACTACATGTAAGGGATTAATAATAATTTTTGGTTAAATGTTTCACTCTAATATCCTACCTAAGCATAGCCCAAATAAATCATAATTAAAACACTCACTTTTTTTTCAAATATCTCACTGATTGTGATGATTTTCATGCTCCCTGTAATGATCACTTGGCTTTCAGGCTCTAATTTTCCCATTAAT
The DNA here is from genome assembly GCA_033441825.1 of Pangasius elongatus. Taxonomy (NCBI): domain Eukaryota; kingdom Metazoa; phylum Chordata; class Actinopteri; order Siluriformes; family Pangasiidae; genus Pangasius; species Pangasius elongatus. The sequence goes on from JAKKZN010000003.1 coordinate 26,753,447, forward strand.
AATTAACCACCGCCCAGAGTGTGCTTCCAGAGTATAAGGTGACAGCATATTCCCCAATCCTGTCAGAGCACGAGCAGATCCAGAGCGTGCAGGGCCTCCTCAGTCATTTTATCCCCGCCACTTGTAGCACCTGGAGCGCGGGAGCAACAGTAAATCACGTGACCATTTCCGCGCCAGGACATCCTGATCCCAGCCGGGCCGTGGCAGATAGAGGGCACGGTGAAACTCGAGGCGACAGCGCTAAGCATGAAGAAGCGGGAAAGTGGTCCCCTGCGCTCACCTCGTTGTGTCATCGATGCCCCATTAATGTCACTTTAGCACACGTGTGTGAGTGTGTGCATGTGTGCGTACATGAAGTGGAGAACGGGAAAGCCAGTCACGTTGGACACCCAACACCCTCTTCGCACCTGAAGAGCTGTCAGAGGTGATTATAGTGACCCAGGAGTCGTTCCTCAGGGAAGAGATCGTTTCACCAGTAGGCCATCGAGCAAGGCTTTAATCGGGCTTATCGCTGAGGTGTTCACAGATGCAGCAGGAAAGGCATACGATCAGCAATACTGATCATTCTGTGAATACTCAATATGTCTAAAAGGACAAGCCAGTCCTTTCCTCTGTGTCTTTCACGCTCTCTTTCTCTGTCATTCATTTGAGCTAAGGGGACGAGCGTGTGTGTAGTTTATAGTGTGGCCTGGTCAGTTGGTCTGCAGAGTGCCCACATTTCCCACACATCTATAGCTTCCTTTCCAATGTGGAGTCACACACAACAAGACCAAGTTATTTCTCTGGACTATTCGAGCACTTACCATTAATGATCTAAATCTGAATCATTTGATTATTAAGTAAGAAATGTAAAAGCTTCCTAATTTCTGAAATTGCATGCTATATGTTTTTATCCCTCGTTAACAGGAGTTGAATGCATAATTGTGTGCGCTTTATATGAAGTTTTTTTTGGGCAAATCTGACAATTAAAGGGGCAGCACTGTGGTGCCATGTTACAGCTCCATGGCTCATGGTTCTTGGTTCAACCTGGAGTTTGGTTTACTCTCTGTACAGAGTTTTGCATGTTCACCTTGTGTCTGCATGGGTTTCCTGCTGATTTTCCAGTTTCCTGCCACCTCCCAAAAACATCCCAGGAAACTGGCTAAGCTAAATTGTCCCTAAGTGTAGTTATTGAGTTATTGAGTTATTGATTGTAATGATTGAAGTTTTTGTCATAACTTAACAAAAAGTCAATTAAGTGTCTTGTTGGTGTCAATATCTATACAAAAAAAGAGAGAAAAGACTACATATGAATACTAATGAATTGCATAGAAGTGAATTGAATATTCTGGATGAAAAGCAACAATATCTGGAACGGCAGAGAAGCTCTCACGCAGTCCATGTGGCTGAATTTGAGTTATCTGCAAAAATCCCTCTGTGTGTTTTTAACAGTAAGTGAAGCTTGTCTCGATATGTAATGAACTCTATCTCTCCCATTCCAAGCAGGGTGCTATCACTGCAAGTACTGACACATTTGTCTGTTGAAAGGATACACACACACACACACACACACACACACATAAACTCTGCCTCCCGGCCTCCCCTGGTACATCAATAAATAAACCAAATAGCATTAAGCATAACTTGAACTATATGACTGGGGCTTTAAGATAATGTTATTAGTATCAGTGTTTTCAGGTTTGGCCATTTAGATGAAACCTTAAGCCTGCAAGGGAGTAATTTGGCCATGAGGAAATTGATTTTGACCATCAGCACTTTCTGATTCTCAAACAGAGTCCAGCGCTAAACGGGTACTTTTCTGTTAACCACATTAGCCAGGTATCCTCTGGCCTGGCTGACAATGATTATATGTCCACAGTGAGGGATTGCAGGTTTGTGCAAATATGAAAATGATCATAATGCATGCCTGGAAGAGGAAATTAAAGCCACCCATTATGCTGGATGAAAATAGCAGCCCTGATGTCTTTATGGAGTATTTTGGCTGTGATTTTTATATACACAGTAATGGAGGTCTTACTTTAAAAAGCTAAAAAGCTTGGGCTTATGGTTCAGTTTATGTATTGTATTAAGTCAGTGGAGAAATCTTTTAAAATATAGTGATATTAGGTGTAATCTGTGTGAGACCACGAGGCAGAGTTTGTGTGCGTGTGTGTGTGTGTGTGTTTGCATGTGTGTTGGCATGTTTTACCGGAAAGCGTGACATTTTCAGTCACTTTTTGCCAGTTTCCATGAGGAAAATTCTTATTTCCACATCACACAAGAAGCCAAATGATTTTGTTGATTTGGTTTTTCCACATGAAAGCTACACTTTGTGAGGTTTCGGTTTGGTTTGGGCGGAAGAAAATGTGCAAAGTTAGCGAAAACACACATATTCAGACTCACTACAAAACTAATACACACACTCAGAATTAGAAAGATATACAGCCCACACACACACACACACACACACACACACACTTTCATTAAGAGAGAGCAAGACACACCTCATCCATTGTCTTCCATCTCCAGGGTTCGTGTGGCCGCCGTTCCCTCCAGTGAGGCTGACCGACAGGAGGCATTTACCGTATTCGCCGTTCAGCACAGAGCGCAAACAAATGCAAAAAAAAGCACTAATGGCAGAAAACAGCCCTGAACCCACAGCCCACTTCCAGCAAATGCAGCTAACCACAGTCCGAGGAACACAAAGTGCAGTCTGAATGTGTGGTGTGCCAGTGGTTCAGCGCTCATCCACTGTTTGCTTTTTGAATTCCAATAAATACACTCATATCAGCGAAGGAGAGACTCCTCACTCATGGGTTCCTCTGGACTCTGAGGATACGATGCCCAAAGATCAACGTGGATTATTCTGATTTCATTCAGGATATATTCAAATAATAGTTCAAAAAATGATGCAAGTAATCCATAGAAGTATATATGGAAATTCTGTGAAGCCAGTTAAAAGAATTAAATGAAAAATTATTGACTATATTTATTATAAAAAACAACAAACTTGTTGTGACCAAGGAAATAAGCTAGCAGTTGTCTAAGCATCTCAGAACGCTCATCAAGGTTCTCCTATAAATCCCAGACAACCGCCATGATATTTTGATCTAAAAAAACAGTATCTTACTTAAAATACCACTTTCTTTAAGGACAATATCATAGAAAAAATCTGTAATGTTTACTTTTTGGGGAAATAATCATTTTCTACCGTCATGCTAAGGCAGAGCCAAAATTAATATAAAAAAAGAGACAAAATTCATATAAAAATATTACAGTGTGCCTAAGATGAGTACTGTACAGATAAAAGTGACCTGGCTCTATACTCTAAAGCACGAGTATTCACCTTTCACTAGGTGAAAGTACAGCTACGTTCAATTCCTTGCTTACAAGTGTCCAAATCACATGACTGAATGGTAATAGCAGGTACTTTGTAATGTTTCACCAATAGTGATTAGCTTATGGCTATAAATAATGTGAATTGGTTGGGTTTTGTTTCGTAGTGCCTCTTCACGTTAGCACTTTTGACTAGCGCCTTAGACTCTGAGCAGATGAGAGGTCTGTTTTGAACCTGAAGTGGTTAATAAGTGAAATACAAATATAAGACAGTTTGGGAAAATTCTTCATTACTCAGTGAGCTGCCTTTAGCTAAATAGTTTACAAAAATTCAAGCCATGGTAGTTTATGTTTTAAAAAGAATTACTAGAAACTAGAATCACTGAAGTAGACTTTTTTGTTTTGTTCTGGCGGAGTATTTTCGAGTGCATTCATCACTGTACTGCTGTAAAGGATTAATTCATAAAACTGAATTAATTCAGTAAATGGATGAATCAAGGCCTTTAACATGTTTACTTAAGCAGACTTAAACAGACTCAGCATATTTAAAGAGAAAAATCAGTCAGCTGCTCCCCCAATCTTCTCATTTACAAATCCATAAAACCTCTAGTTCAGTATTCAGAGTAAAATATAAACGCTCTGACTCTTTCGCTCTCTCTTTCTCTGCCATCTCTTTCTGTCTTCCTTCCTTCCTCTCTGTCTCTGTCTCTCTCTTTACCAGAGTCGTTCATGGGTAACGCTGGCATCTCTACAAAAAGCCAAAGAGATTAAAGCAAACGACTGAAATAAGATATGAGGAAATTGAAACGATTAGGTTTTATTGGAAGCCTGGCCCTGGTGCAGCGAGGCGGGCGCCTATGAAGCAGAGTCACTCGACTGTGAAACTATAAAGCCACAAACACAAGAGGCACAGAAAAATATTCCGATTAGTAGCTGGTTCTGCCTTTGAACAGGAAGTAGAGCGCTGCTCAGCTCAGAAGGCTAGTTTCATCTCCATGTTCCCATTGTAGATTTTTTATTAAAAGTGGAATGAGACTAAAAATATTTTTAACAAAACATTCATGAGTTTGTCTGAATTTCAGCCTTCATTTCTGAGCGTTGTTTTCTTTGTTCATTATTCCTTATTTTATTTTGTTCTGCCCTTCATTTTGATTTTGATTGCCCTGGGTTGCTCTGTTTGCCTGATGTTCAGCACCTTGCCCATTTTTAATTACAAGATTGTCTGATTTCAGTTGTTAATAAACATGCGTCATCAAGGTCATCTTCCGAGAATACGATTAGAACAGGTTCTCCTGGAATATAGTAAAATTGCTACACTCTAAACTCATTTTGGTATAATCCTGAGCTCTCTGGAGGTTCTGCGTATGCAAATTGCCCCTAAGTCTGAATGAGTATGTGAATGTGTGTATGCAAAGTGCCTGGTGATGAACTGGCATCCCATCCAGGATGTATTCCCACCTCACTCCCAGTGTTCCCAGGATAGGCCCCGAATTCACCATGAGCCTGAACAGAGTAAACTGATTACTGAAGAGGAATGATTGATTTGAGTTTAATTGAATTAAATATTATGTGGTATGAAATGTTTGTCATTTCTCAACCCTGATTTGACAGTTTATTACGTACTCAGTAGGTGTGTATGAAAATTGGAAATGTAATGTTATAAATACACTGGTACATCGAGAACTGAATAAACTGGCAAATCAGAGTAAGCCCGGAAATTTCCACTTGAAGGGAACCTTCACCATGTGACACCATGTGTGGTGTTATAAAATCAAAAGAAAAGGCCAGTGGGTCAAGGATCCCAAGCAAACAGTGCATCCATTACTAAGTACGTGACAAGAGGTTCTGTAGTCATTCCAGGCCATGCAATCATTCAGAACATGTGCGCTGCTTGGTGTCTGACTCTGACTACCTCATGGGTTTGGGTTACAAAGCCATATCCCACTGTAGTGGTCTGGCCTGAGGCAATTAGCATCTGTGATAACTGTACTGAGTAAAGAATGCCACATTGGGACACGCACACTGGCCACAACCACCAAAACCGGGGTGTACATCCAAATACCTCATCACTGCATTAACCAAGATTCAGATCCTACCTCGCAACACACTGTTGTGTGTAACACACCTGACATGCATTAGCTAAATGCATGGGTGATTAAAAAAATGCTAAATCCTGTGTATTATATGGAAGGAACAAAGCCCATTTAAGGGCCCCGACAGAGAGAGAGAGAGAGAGAGAGAGAGAGAGAGAGAGAGAGAGCTGGAGATGACGACCACAAGTGTCTCATCTAGCGTACACTCGCCTCTGTTCAGGGGCGCAAACCGTCACGCCAACCAGAGGCCAATCTCAAACCACCGTAACTGTGGAAGGGAAGTGAGCTCATGCACCATGGCTTGGCCCAGCACAGCATGGCACAGCAGCTTTCTAATAACCCGTGTGTGTGTGTGTGTGTGTGCCAAAAGCCACTAACCGCTGCGGGTGAGGAAGAGACCCTCGGTGGACCAGAAAGAGAGGATCATACTGGATGTGCTCCCCACTTTTTAAAAGTAATTATATTTCATGCTTACAGTTGGCTCACGTAGATTAATGATGTGGTCCAACTCTCAGCAGAATAACACAAGAAGCAACTAAAGCGTCTAGCAGGCGTATAGATGCACTTGTTTATTTGGGTTCTAGCTAACGATTCTGTGATTTTAAGATAAGTCAAGGAGGTATAAGCATTGCATAATTTTAATATATGTTCAATTATATACAAATAGCTTTAGCAAAGATCCCAGAGTCACATATATGTTTCTTTTATTTTTACTTTTCTCAATAAAGGAGCAGAATGTCATTTTTACCACCCTCTATTGCATGAGGGACAAATTGTACTTTTAATGAAAACACTGACAAAAAAAGAAATGCTGAAAAAAAGAAACAGTCAAATCCTTTTCATGGTTTTTGCCATTTTGCAAATCAGTTATCTGTAGTAACTTGGAAATGATATGATTATTACAGATATAGAAAAAAACACAAATGGCAATTTTAAGCACAAGAAACAGTTTGCCACAGGCCGAAGTATGCACAGCTGTGTTTAATATGTTATTTATATTTTATTAAGACTCCAGTTCCTACTGTAACCTCTTAAACGAAGAAGAAGCAAAACTACAGTTTGGCACTCTCCACTATAATACCATAACATCTAACAGCGATGATGTAATCCTTGCCAGCAGTCCTGAAAGATATTCCATAATCGATGAAAGCGAGCAATAAACCAAACACACTCGCGGTTCAGGGCATCTCTCAACCTTTCCTGGCAGAGAGAGAATTTGTCCAGCCCTCTGAGTTGTAATGGGACTCCACATTATATCCACTTTATTTAGATAAATTTTCATCACTGCTTGTTGAACTTGTCTTTATGTTACCTAACTTGTGTTTAGGGCTCTATGTGGTTTCTAACAAACTCAATCTAACTTGGTTCCTCAGAAAAAAAAAATGGAGCACTGTTTCACAATTTACAATTTATCTGCAGAAAGAAAGAATCCCAAGAATGAAATAAGGGTGTGTCCAACAACTAGACAACACTCTAAAAGAGAAAGCAAATCAACAGATTCATCATTTCAAAAGAAGCAAATCATCAGACCTGATGTGAAGAAGACAGCCTATAAACAAGCAGATGTCTTGAATGGAAGAGGGTATACTATATGGCCAAAAGTTTGTAGACAACTGACATCACACCGAGATGTGCTTGCTGAACATCTTGTTCCAGATTTAGTCCCCCTTTACTGTTATAATAAGCTCTACTCTTCATGGGAAGGATTTCCACTAGATTTTGGAGCGTGGCTGTGGGGATTTGTGCTCATTCAGCCACAAGAGCATTAGTGAGGTCAAGGCTCTGTGCAGGCCACTCGAGTTCTTCCACATCACCCTTGGCAAACCATGTGTTCATGGAGCTTGCTTTGTGCACAGGGGCACTGTCATGCTGGAACAAGTTTGAGCCTCTTAGTTTCAGTGAAAGGAACCTGTAAAGCTACAGCACACAGACATTCTAGACAATTCTGTGCTTCCAACTTTGTGGCAAGAGTTTGAGGAAGGCCTCCATATTGGTGTGATGGTCAGGTGTCCACATACTTTTGTCTATAGAGTGTATGTACTCATGGATGGTCAAATCCGTGCCTGGGACAAGCAGATTTCATGTTTTTTTTTTTTTTACTGTAACTGTAGCTTATTGCTTCCAAATCCCACGGGTTGCTGCACTACACACAGAGATCTGGCTGACTTTGTCTAGTCAGATTAATAAGCGTGCATGGATGACTGATGATCTTTTCAGAATCAGGAACATGCAAGTTTGTGGATGCATTGAGCAAAACTGAGCACAATGAAGTCCAGCACTAAGCTGTCTTTGTGATGTGAGAGCTCATGTGAGAGGGAAGTGGTAGCTCAGTGGTTAAGCCGTTGGACTCCTAATCGGAAGGTCATGAGTTCGATCCCCAGCACCGCCAAGCTTGAGCAAGGCCCTTAACCCTCAACGGCTCAAGTCGCTCTGGATAAGGATGTCTGCCAAATGCCATAAATGTACTCGTAGATGATATGCTGGTCTTGGGGGCACAAAATGTGTTACATCAGAAACGCTGTTAGAAGAGGATTATGAACATATCCTTGTCTTTCTCCAATGTCTTGCCACTTGCCTGGTGGGATAGATGATAAATATTTGTTAACCTCAGACACTGTGTATATTCTGTGTAAATTACCAGACATAATTCACATAGAAAAAAAAAGCATTAGATTTTTACCCTTATGAAGAATTACAGATTCCAGCAATTTGGAAAAAGCACAACTATGCATGCCCCGCCCCCTTCCTCCTGTAGCCTAGATTTGAATGTCCTGCATTTTCATATTGAATCCAGGAATCAGGACAAATACTTCCTTTGTAATTGTTTTTGAGGTTAATAAAAGGTTTTACTTCTGACAATATTTGTTAGAGACCATTAGCATATGTCGATATCTTGGCAATGTCGTGATGTATTGCTGCCTTCAAACCATTTTAACTATCAGTGTACTGCCTTCTAAGATGAAGACTTATGAGCAGCAAGGAATCGAGGAAGCCGTCTGTGTTTTGGACACAGCTTGTCATGTATTCAGTACTAACTCAGATTTTCCAAACATTTTCAGCTCCCCCTGCTTTTTAAAAGAAAACCACAGCAATTTTCCCTAAAAAGGATTTAATAACAAAAGAAAAAAAAACACATTTTATAAGGTTTAGGGTAATTTTTATTGTGCCTTCGTGTTTAGCTATGGCCCGCTGATCTTCCAGCATCCGTCTCACACTGGTTTCTGGTCAGTTAGTGAACATTTCAGCACTTATCCTGCATCAGTGTTAGCTCTGTACTTGGTCTGGATTCTGTGTCACTTGTTAGTTGCTTTGGCTAAAAGCTTCTGCTAAACGAAAAGATGCAAATGGACGAATGTACAATCTGCCATAAGTGATCTGATAATCGATCCCAGTTCCTCTCCTTCCTTCATTCCCTTTAACCTGTTTACTCTCTGAGGAAAAGCACTTCTCAGAATAGACGTTCGTATCAAAAACGCTCCGTGATCAGATCAGGATGTGAGATTTAAGAATTGGCTCGTGTTTGGTGTTTGATCGCTGAAAGGATGAACGCAGAACAAAAGAATCTCTTTGGTCTGGGCAAAAAAAAAAAAAAATCAAGAGTTTTCTCTTCTCCATCTCTCTCCCTCTCTCTCTCATTTTGTGTCCTCCGTGATTCTCAACAATATACAGGGTTATAAGATAAGAGAAGGGGTTGTGTCTCTCCACAGCTGTGTGTCCATGGGCTGTTTGAGTGCCAGGCTCTCCACGCAAAAACCTCCACAACAGCCTACTGTTCAGAAACTCGCCAGTTAAGGTCAGATAGGGAGAGAGGGATGGGAATAACATTTGCATGTGGGAGCTCTTCTTCTCTTCTCGGACATTTGTGTGTGTGTGTGTGTGTGTGTGTGTGTGTGTGTGTGTGTGTGTGTGTGTGTGTGTGTGTTGCCTGAGTTGGCTGAGAATTCACTGGATATCTTTGTAGGCTTATTTCTCTGCTCCTTGGTTTTACCTTAAATTCTCTCTTGTCCTTGTTTTGGTGTTGCCTTGCACTGAAATATTAAAGACTGTACATAAATAAAGTACATTATGGGATGCATTTGATGAATGTTGTGATGTACAACAACTAGTGTACTTTCAGTTATACTGTATACGAGAGTGTCTTTTATTATAGCACTTTTGAATTCTCAAAACTATTTGGTCAGAAGGTGTTGATTCATTTTCTTTAATAGCAGCCATACTGAAAGTAGTTCTGGCTGTTATTCAGATCGCAGGTTCAAATCACAGGTTTGAAGGAGTCTCCAGTGTTAGTGCTTTGTAACAGTCAGAGGTAAAATTGTAACTTTAGGTATTCAGGATGGATGGCTTTGGCAACATATGATGATAGGAATAGGAACTCACTTGTTTGGTAGATGTTCCACAACATTAAATGTAACTATAAACTGATAAAAAAATATGACATGATGTTTCGGATAAACATTCCTGGCAAATTGCTGTGGAATAAATACCAGGAATAAAACACAAAAACATTGTGGGGTGGTAAGAGTAACACTGCTTCATCACAAAACCCTGTCGTCGATTATTTTCCCATAACAGCATGGCAACGAGTGTTTTATTTCTTACTTATGTGTAGTGAATTTTTGTATTTTTGTCTTATTCCTATGGAATATACAATACATATAGTCATGTTCATGTCTTGGTTCCACATTAATAATTATTCTTGAGATGTACACTGCACAAATGCCTGAGTTTAATAGTCTTATAACTATTTAATAATTACATCATGATGAGAAATATAGGATGCATTTGACAACATTGTAATTATTAATAATAACTTTTTTGCAGTGCACAGATCCTGTTTTACCACAGAACAAAGCTCTCATGCCATTGTGTGATGCGTAGCTCCCCCTGCTGATCTTCCTTATTTATTTATTTTTTACAGCACAGTACAGCTCAGCATGCTTCAAAACTTGGTTTCAATACCTGTAGACTCATGATATGTCAAATAAATTGTTAATTTTTGGTGTTCCTTGTTGAGCTTGATGTTAAATTAAGCTCTTTCTGTAGTGAGATCACAGAGGTTAAACAGTTCTGTACTAATGACCAGAAGGTTGTGAGTTCAAATCTTAGGACTGACAGAGAGCCACACTGGGCTTTTCAACAAGTGTATTAATCCCTGATCAGACAATCAAAACTGCTCTCTCTCTCTCTCTGCTTCTTATTCTCGTCTCTCTACAATAATCACATAAACGTGGAACAGGACTGGGTGACTCTTTCTTGCCCATGATCTTCCTTTGCTCCTTGCTCACGGGAAAAACTTAATCACTCTTAATAGGAGCTCTCTTTTTTTCATTCAGATGAAGGCAGGTGGAAGATCTGAGTGCAAACATTAAATTTCTGTCAACTAAGTCACAAGTATCGGTGACATAATGATACTTTGCTAATTACTGACCGAACACATCACAGGTATTGTCAGTAATCACAGTGACCTGCTGCATGGTTCATATTCACATGTACGACAGTTGTGTCATATTGTTATGGCATACTGTCATATTTTTATATCATAAAAAAATTCTTAAAGTCTTGTTATACTTTATATACTGTTTAATAATCAGACAATAATGCCATACATACTATGATTTGGAATATTATAATGAAATGGATCTTAGTAAGTACTTCATTTCAGGCTTCTGTTTCCATTTCTATTGAATTCACTCAGTTCAGATGTTAAGATGTTTTAACGGCATGACGCACAGTGGTACATTTGTATTGCCACAGTGTGTAAGTGTTAAGGAAAAAAGAGAGAAGAGGAAAACTAGAAGAAGAAGATGAAGAAGAAGAGAAGAAGAAGGAAACAGTATTAAGAAGAAGATGAGGACCGTCTGATCATCCCTGTCCGTTTTCTTTAGAAGCTGACTCATGAGGCATAATGTGTGGTGGTCTGGGAAAACCATCAGTGTCACTGTGGCTGAATTTTGGCCGAAAAGAAGAAAAGATTTTGTTCAGAATGAGGTCTTTTTTGCCTGTAAAATACTTTGACACCTTCCATTTAAGAAACCATAAGTATATTTTACCTAAATGACATGGAAACACTATTGTTTATATTTAAATCTATCTTCCTGCAAAGATCATGTTGGTAAGGAGGCAGTTGAACAAATCTGATGCTATAAACAGTCAGTGTGCCTAAAGATGCCTAAAACCTTGCAGTGTGATTTCCTCAATGCCGTGCGTGTCATGATTTGATCAGATCGTTAGATAGCTAGGTAACATAGTGAAATTGACATAAGTCTAATCAGGTCTGTTTGTAATCAGATACCAGATGTCAAAGTGTCAGTGAAACTCAATCTTTAAATGCCATTTTCTCCCTTTTCACTGCTGAGGGTATTTACGCTCTACTGGAATTTTACTTTCAGTTCAAGAAAGTCTGTTCAGAACTGTGTATAAAGTCGAAAATGTGTCTAAAGGGTTTTCCCACGCTGCCTCACATCTTAACAGAGGATGTGTGGTCAGTCAGAGATAAAGATGAGCTTGTTAGTGTTCCTTTGCCACCAGCGGGCTCTAAAAAATCACAGACTGCTTGTCTAACAGTGTTCTTGAAATGTTTTTGCATTTTGTTTGTTCCAACTTCTTAGCAAGCCTCAGCAACAACAACAACAAAAACTAAACACTATGATCCACATCCATATTATATTTTAGCCGGTTGCCATTAAGAAAGCAGCACATACAGAAACATGACTAAAATGTTCAGGGTATTTGGCTCTAACAACACGTGAAACACATGCTGTCGGATCTGAGGCTTTTGTGAGGCATCACATTTATTTTCATTGATATTTTCATCCGAATTTTATCCTGTACATAAAAAAGATCTCAGAGGCAGCTCTTTTCATGTGTGCTCCATGGCCACGACTGATATCAGCAGTGATAAAAAGCATGAAATCAGTGCCAAGTATACGGCTCTTCGAGATCACAACTTAAACATCCTGCTTCTGATTGAATCCACACGTCTCAGCCGAGTAGAGAGGACACGAGGCTGGGTTTTATATAGTTTGTGGAACTTTTGTTCATGTTGACCATCTTTCTTCCACTTCTCCTGTGGTAATTTTTTACGAATTTTGGAATGGGAGCTTGTCTTAGGTGAGAAATTGTTCCTACAGGAAGAGATTCATAAATGTCTCTTTCCTCCTAGACTCTACAGAAAGCCAAACCACTTGCATGGCGAGTGAGGCAGCGTAAAGCTAAGGAGGCAAGCAAGGAGGACGCCAAAAGGCTAAAAGGAAGAAATCTGTGGAGCACAGAAAACAATTATAAAGCAATCGAACATGGCCAATATCTAGGAGCTAATTTAATTGTAGCTGTGGTTCGTTTGGGTGGTGGTAACGGAACCAGTGACAATAACCATTCATTTTATTTACATGTGCATGATGGCTTGAGGAGATGTGGTGAACAATAGGGCGAGTCTGTGTGTGGGTTTCCCCTCAGCTGGTACGTGCACAGACTAGGCCTGGCACACGGCGCAGCAGCGCCTCCAGTGAAGGGGCCGTGTTTGATTTGGCACAGCGTTAATAAGTTCTTGGCTGCGGAAATGACAGAAATAGTAATTAAGGAAGCTGGGTGATTTTATTGGCCACAAAGTTTATATCCCACCAGATGTTAGGCAGCTGCCTTAGGACTGTGCTGCAACGTGGGGAGCAACACTGGGTGGCGGGAAGATTATCCAGTGTCAAAGAAAACCTGCTGAAATATTTCATTTGTGCAGAATTCTTAAATATGTAGCTTTCTTTCTGTTACCAGTACACAAATTATACAATGAAGCATGATAGTGTCCCCTTGTGTGCAGTTATCCAGAAGCCTGAGCTGACAAATGGGGGTCTGCTGAGCTTTATTTAGCTATCTTATAGCTGCGATGCTGCTATTCCATCTGGTGTACACTTAAAGTGCATCAGTCCATTAACGTTGCCTGTGATCTGGAGATCGCTTTAATCTAACACTATAAACTCCACTTAATTACATCCTCCAAAAAAGAACGTTTAATTATAACAACAGTAATCGTGCAGGAAAAGTGGCCACTGGGTCTGAGCAACATGTTACTGCTAATGAAGCATTGAAGACGGTGAGAGGCCTGAAGGTTTAACTTTTTCTGTCGTGTTCGTCCTTTCTGCTTAGCTGTTCACCTAACAGAGTGTCAAAAGTGGATTATCCTTTGTAATTTGTTTGTTGGGTGTGCATTTGTGTCTTAGCTTCTGTTTATATCTCTCTGAGCAGCTTCATTTAGAGGCAGTTTTAAATGGTTGACTGGAGAATCTACTGCACTCACACAGACTGCTACACTACTACACTGCATGTACATGATCACAAGCTGTATTTATAAAAAAGAAATATCAGTACTGTATTTGCCCACTTGCAACCACCACATTATATATATATTTCCTTTGTAATCCTTAAACTACACTAACAACAGTGGAAACACGTAGTGTTTTAAAAAACTTTTTTTCCTCAAAGATATTTGATACTGAGATATTGATATTGAGAAATCTAGCCATGCGGGTCACAGTCCAGTGACTTCTGTGCTGGTCCCAAGCCCGGATAAATAGAGAGGGTTGCGTCAGGAAGGGCGTAAAACATTGCCAAATTTATTCATGCGAATCGTCAGTACTCTGAATTTCATACCGGATCGGTCGAGGCCCGGGTTAACAACGACCTACAGGGCGCCGGTGGAAACTGGGCTACTGGTGGTCGCGGTAATAAATGAGGAGATGAAGCTAGTGGGTGCAAGTGTTGAGGATGCAGAAGATAGGGATAGGTGGAATATCCCTAACAGGTGGATACTGTTTTATTGATTAAATAAACAAAATGATATTCCAACAAACTGTTGCGTCATCACGGCGATTTTTAACTTCATCCAAAGACTAGATTTTTAGTTTCATTAAGTAAGCAAATGTACATATATTTAATTAGACAAAAATAAATGTACATTTATTTATAATGAATAAATCTAGCTACATTCACCTGTAGTGTCTTGCATCAAAGACCCAAGAACATTTTTATCAAGGCACCTTATCCAGATTTGACAAATATCAAGACTATCAAGAATTATATTTTTATTGTAATTAATTTTATTTTTAAGCATTATTAGGCCAGTCAACACATGTGTTAACTTATTTTGGGTAAATAAGTGTCTGTTTAATTAATCTATTAAGCTTTTTAAGTGTAAATATTAAAGGGCAACACAAAGCTTGCCTAAAGGGTAGGAACTGCTTTTCGCAAATTAAGAGTCCGCCAGGACTGTAGTACAGTAACGGACCACTTCCGGTTTTGCAATAAACCAACATGGCGTCCAGCCCAGAGGTAAACACAAGCGGGGAAATCAAGAAAAGTGCATTTTTTACTTGTTTAGATTTGATATTGTGATCATTTGTAAAATACCAATTACAGGACACATTTTTTTATTTATAATTTCGTTTTTGACATCAATTTTGACTTTCCGGGATTTAAGCTAACTAGCTAGTATTAGCTCTGCTGGCTAATCGGACCGATGCCTTTCTGTTGCTTTTTGCGGTTTATATGTTGTGATCTAATTGATTTTACTCTCTGTGTAAGGCCCATGGATGAGCTGCAGACTGGTTGTGTCCGGGTTTGCTGTGTAAATGAGCTGTTGTGTGTTGTCTTGTTGAATGTAGGTGTGTGGACCAGCCAGTGATGAGGAACCGACGGAAACATTAGCATCACAGAAGAGAGAGGAAAGGCTGAGAAAGTTCCGAGAGCTTCATTTAAAAAGGGTAAGACAACACAAATTAATCACTTTATACGCATGTTTATGGAAATATTCAGCTCTATTGTCCTGTTTTTCTAACTCACTGTTTGTGGACTCCTGAAACGGGTCCACATAGAGGCATAAATACAAAAAACTTGTTTAAATAATGAAAGGTAAAATGTCAAAAAGTTATTGAACAAACTCATTAGTTTCTGTTCTGTGGGGGTAAAAAAGAAATGTAGCTGTCAGAATTTTTTTGGGCAGGGGTGCCATTATTTTTGAAACTTTTATTACAGAATGACATGAGAGAGTTTCTTACCTTATTTGGCAATTTTGTACATAATATTTTGCACTTCATTTAGAAAGTACTTTACTGTAGAAATGCAAGTGTGGTGTACGTCGTGTCCGTAACTTGTTTACGTTTAGATTTGTAGCATTTATTACAGTAAAAGTCAACAGTTGAGGTTGTACAGTATGTACTACACCAAAAACTTGACTACAGGTGAGCCAGTGTTGGGCCATCAAGCTGCTCAGCCGTGTGCTTGGACTGAATTCTGCCTCGCTCGTAAATCACTTTTAGATTAAAACTTGTGCAGAATTAAAAAATGTTACCGAGGCTTTGTCACTCTCCTGTTTGCAGAACGAGGCTCGTAAACTGAATCATCAGGAAGTGGTGGAGGAGGACAAGCGGCTAAAGCTGCCCTCCAACTGGGAGGCTAAGAAAGCTCGACTCGAGTATGAGCTCATGGTGGACGAAAAGAAGAAGGTAAAGAACACGATGACGCCATGAATTTTCAGCACTGTACAGAATGCAACACTAAATGATAACCCATTTGTTCTTTACAGACTACATAAGTCCTTAAAAAAGTAATTTATCTGAAATTATATTTTACAATTTACAGATTGTTTGCTATAAACATTCCTAAATAAATGCTCCAGTGGTTTTCACCCGGAGCTCGATTTACTGTGTCGTTAGTGTGTAGTCAGTTTCTATGACAACAGGCTCGATGTGTTTTGCACTGTTTATAAGATATCGAGCGCTGTCACACGTGACCTCCTTATGCGTGTAACCACAAGGTTTATACCTCTGCTGCCAATAATGCAAGTCCTCGTGCACAGAAATGCAGAAACGTCTAAAGCGAGACGTCTTGCTCCGGTGTATCTGCACCAGTTTTAAATCAGCTTAACTGTATGCGCGTTAGGAGTGTGCGGCTCGAGGGGAGGATTACCACCGCGTGAAACTGCTGGAGATCAGCGCAGAGGATGCTGAGAGATGGGAGAGGAAAAAGAAGAAGAAAAACCCGGATCCTGGCTTCTCAGGTGAAAGATTTGAGCATTCTAGCATTATTGGGATGTAACTGTTTATTATATTAGTAAGCGCTATGAATATTTTCATCTCTGCCCTAGGAGAAAAAATCTTACAGCTTGGAGTATGTTTGTCGTTAAAGAATTTTAAATTGATTTGGTGAAACAAATCTCTGATTGGACAGTTGGAAGCTTTTCCACCTGTTTTTCTTTTCCATGTTAAATAATGATTTCTATGAGACGTTATCACTGAAACACACGTTTTCACATTTAAAATGGGCCACGACTGTCTGTGATACAATGGGCTTCACTGATAAAGCTGAATACAAACAGGTTTATTCGTTAATCGTTTGTACGAGCGTGTACACGTATAAAGAAATTTTGTACTCATGAAAATCTTGTAAATTCAGAAAAACCTTCATATCTTACTTGTGCTCCTGAATGTGTGAATTTATCCATAACAAGACTAACTAACGTCAACCTCGTATAAAATAACGTGCTTGGATTACTGCACGTTTATATCTGGAACGTACCGTGTGGTTTAAATTGCATATTTTTATTTTAAGATACGTTTACAGTATTTAGTACACGTCCTTATCCTGAGCGACTTATAATAGAGCTTTGGAGTCTCAATCAAAAACACATCAGTTCACTAGGTCAGGGACTAAGACTACCATCCATAATGGCATTAATTAAGAAATATGGAAAAATAAGGACAGTGAGCCAACACAACCAATAAATTAAGACAAATAAAACTAATCATTTAATTTTGACAAAAGAAATGGTGCCGTATAAACGGAGAACGTGCCACTCTGGCTGCGTATAGCCGTAAACAAACGCCTCTACTGACAGAAGAGCGCTCGCTTATTTTCATAATTGTTGTTGTTATTATTATTATTATTATATTAAAAGATATTTTTTTGGCATAGAACTGAGTCAACATAAGTTCCACTTCTATCTTTCAGCCTTTAACTTCAACTGGAGCTGAGGTTTTAACAGGACATTTATTACCAGTTGCTGTTTTCTTAGCATTAGAAATACTGTATGGAAAATGAAACGTGACGTTTAGTTAGTGATATTGTAAAAGGGCAAAGGCACACAGTTCATGCCGTTTTAAATGTTAGTGAGCTAAAAGCTGAATTTCTCAGTGGAGCTGAGTCTCTCCAGTGCGTCTGCAATCTTGGGAGATTAAACGATGTAGAAATTGAAGTGGGCCTGGTTTGGGTTTCGACCCCTGTTTGTGATCAGTTACGGTAATTACGTTCTGCCCTCGGTCACCCCATCATCTGTCGTTACTCGTGCTTTTTTTAATTCGTTCATTACTTCTTTGTTCTCTCTGTAGGGTACGCCGAGGCCCAGCTGAGGCAATACCAGAGGCTCACTAAGCAGATAAAGCCTGATATGGAAAGCTACGATAGACAAAGAGAGGAGTGGTGAGCATTCCCATACTCCAGTTACGCTTCCCTGTTGATGTCTGGTTCTTCCTGATAGTCTGCATTATTTAGCTATTGTATCTAAGGCTTAGTAACTTAGTCCAGCTGGATGATAGAAAATGTTGTGCAGTGTTTTTGGATTCCCTGGGTCAAAAAGGTTCTGAACAGTTTATTTGGAATGATGATTACTGATGATGATGATGACGATAAATCCTGAGCTCTTGCCTATGTTTCCTCTCAGTGGTGAAGACTTCCATCCGACCTCCAACAGTCTGATCCACGGAACACACGTTCCCTCTAGAGACGCCATTGACCGCATGCAGGAGGACGTCGAGAAACAGTAGGAGTGACAGAGACAGTGTTTATAGAATCGTGTGTGTGTGTGTGTGTGTGTGTGTGTGTGTGTGTGTGTGTGTGTGTGAGACAGAGAGAGAGATGAGGTCTGTAGAGGCTTACATCTCTGTTTTTTGTTTTACATATTGAGTCTGAGCACATGCTTTTAAAACCTTTAAGACTTAGAGGTGCGCTCATTCTGTTTTCCTCCTACCAGAATCGAGAAGCGCTCCAAATTCAGCAGGCGCAGAGCCTACAACGATGACGCCGACATCGATTACATCAACGAGAGAAACGCCAAGTTCAACAAGAAAGCCGAGCGCTTCTACGGAAAATACACCGCCGAGATCAAACAGAACCTGGAGAGAGGAACCGCAGTGTAGCTGCCAGTGTTGTTATCAAGATGGCAAGTTTTCTTCAGATCATCTTTAATGCTTTTGTGTATTTTATATTTTTTTCTTGATTACTGTTCTTTTTAACACTGACGTATAGACACTGCTCTGATCCGCCTGAACAATCCCGTTAGTGTAAACGAATACCATTCATATACCAGTCTGTTGTGTGAAAATGGAGTCTGTCATGTTGTGTTTTTTTTTTTTGTCGTCTTGAATAAAAATCGTCTTGCCTGTGTGTGTGTGTGTTAGTGGAAACAGCTGGGCATGACGTCTATCAGCCTCGAAGCACAGATACAAGAAGTGGTGCATCACCATTCCCAAGCTGCCCTGAATTATATATTTTGCCCAGGTTTGAATTATATTTGGACTGGTGAGTGTCAGACTGGAGCGGATGATCCATCAATTCCCTCTCTCAAAAAAAGAAGTTAGAAATTGATCCCTGTTTTATGGACGTTCTACAACAAGTGTAACTATACGGATAATACATACAAAACTTTCGTTCATGTATATGGAGGAGAAATAGTATGAGAGAGAGAGAGAGAGAGAATTGTAATATACTTCATGATTTCCCATTAAAGGAAAATAATCCACTTTGGAGTTATGCTTTAAAAAAAGTACATATTTTACAATTTTCTGAGACGCATGAATTTTACCTATTATTTTTCATAATGCTGTAGAAATACTGTGAGAGTAGACTCTAGGCTTTCCTTCACTTACTGGCCAATCACATGGTCATGTTGTTTAGAGAAGCTCTAGAGTTGGAGCATCAGATCACTGATTAGCCACTCAGCTGAAATATAGAACAGTTCCCACAATTTGTCAGTGAATTTTATTAGACAGTTTTATTGCTAAATAATTGTTGAATCAGGCGCCACAGAGAGTATTTTGCACATGTGATTGGTTTTAATAGGTGCCTGGCAGCTGTGGTATTAAGGACAGCTAATTGGACGTCAGTTGCAGTTTGCCTCAAAGGCTTGTTGTGTTCACAGACAGTTTTTGCATCACTAACAACAGGTCCCTTTATGCACATTCACTGTCCTTGTGCTGTCTTTTCTCTTTGTGCAGCATGACATTATTTCTTATAACTTTCCATTAACAGTTCCTAATTCTTAGGAAAAATTAACAGTAACAGTTCTGTTCTTTAAAAAAAAGAGCTGATGTTGGCCTACGGCAGTATTGCACAGAGTTTTCTCTCTCTCTAGTTTTTTATAAATCTCGTACTTAAGAGAAGTGCCAGTGGATGAAAGGCCCGAGGATGATTTCTGTGGTTCAGTGCCTGAATCCATACTGGTGAAGTATTCTTGCTACATAGATGTGTCCATTTTTATTAAAATCCCTAAAAGTAATGAATCTCTTAGCTAAGAATGCTGTACAAAACATCATCTATGTATACGGTATAGTGCAACTATTCACGCTAGCCACTTAGTGCCCTGAAGTTCAGGCATGAGGTAGATCTTGTGATCAGGAAGAAATCGTTCTTGTTCCAACACCAGCACTACTGAGACCAAAAAACAGACCAGGAACTTGTCCAAGAACTCATTCAGCCTCCCAATGACTTATCCCATCAAAGTCAAAACAATTATTCCTGAGTTTGATGCTGTGTCTTCCACAATCGCTTGTTTGTTCCACAAATAAGTAAGCTTGATTCCAGTATTGTATAATGGAGATTACTGCTTCGTGCATGTAAAGGCAAACTTCAGGAATCTTACACAACATAAAAGACGAATGTGCCAAAAAGAATTCAGCCTGTTGATATATTTATCATTGAAAGCGAGAACAAAGTTGGTTCAGCCGGACGTCTGCCAAAACCACGTCTCTTTCTGACAGGTTGATTTGATGTACTAATAAATTGGCTTGACAGTGATCATTAATTTATAAATGTCATGCATCAGAATGAACCTATTCCTCTACTGTCTGCTGTTCAATAACCGTAACAAGTGGTTAGCGTAACACTAATAGCATACTATTAAAAGCAAAGAGATATTTTAATTCTTTTTTCATAATAGAAAATATTCCATTCTTGGATCTGATTGAACAGGAGGTGTTCTTTAATTTTCTGTAGCAGCAGCTCTGATAGCGGTTCCGTCTACAAAGCACAGGTTTATATTAATGCGCTCTTTCTCATATGTTAGCGTTTCTGTAGTAACACCTTATATGGTGGACTTGTATCTTGGACGTGCCGCGTGAACGGATTTCAAAATCGCTCAGGTCTGGTTTTCTATGAGGAGATTTATGGAAGGAGTCTCCAGTGTCGGCGCTTTGTGAAAGTCAGAGGTAAAGTCTTCGGGACAGAGGAGTTTGCACCTCTCAATAAGGTGGCAAGCTGCGTTTTTTTTGTCTCACTAACTTCAAGAGTGAGAGGAGAAAAAGTGAGGCTGGTAGCAATCATGAGAAGGTATGCTTGTATGTGGCCATGAGCGATACGCTTTATTAATCCCAAAAGTGAAGTTATAGATGCTAAATATGCTTCTAGACGAGAGCAGGTTGTGCTGAATAATACAAATCAGCAACAAGGAGATAAACAGAGAACTAAAGGGACTAAAAGCACGATGAATTACACCAGTGTGCTTCGACTGCCTGCCAACACTGCATTAAAACAGATGAAAGGAAATTGGCTTTTTAGTTTGCTTTCTTGCTTTTACAGCTTAGTACTGAACTGATGAGTTGAGTAAGATGTGATAGAGCTGGAAAACCAGTAACGTGCAGCTTAGTGAGACTTAAGGGAGAAGGAGCAGGAAAACATTGCACTGAACAACTTGTCAAACCAAAAGCCGCCATTTAACGGGCTTTTACGAGGCTGACCTTTCTGTAGCACTACCACCATCTAGCGGATGTTGTTCCACTTGGGTTCGGGGTTATTTTCACCATCGACTCAAAGTGTCACGATTTGGGTGATTCGACTGATATTACATTTATAAATATGTATATAAAGGGAAGTTTTAAACACAGGTCAAGTGTCCTTCACAACAACCTGTGTGCATGTTTCAGATAAATACTGTAATTTAAAACATTAATCAAACCCTACCAAATCCACAGCACGTAGAATTCTGTATTAATATGTGAATCCATTTAACATCTCACGCTTGAAACATCCTTTTCCACGAGTCGTCAATTACAGGTTCTGAAAAATGTACATTTCACAGGATGTTGCATCATCCAAATTTCCTGATGATCATGGGAAGAAGAAAATTAGGTTCTTTCATTCTTTTTTCTTTATTTTCAATTACATTAAGTGCAGACTGTTTCAAACATTATAGCCTAGAAATAATAAACAAATGTAAGTAAATCATTAGAAATTCCTTAATGTACTCGTGCCAGTGGCATGGCCGCTCGTTGTATATTTGGTCAATTTTGTGTATTTGCTAATTCTAAGCTAAGAAACCACTCAACCCTGTTACTCACTTAAAAGTAAACTGCAGCAAAGAAATACAGTCAAAATACAAACCATCTCACGTAGATATTTACACCGAGTTTCCAGTGAATCCCGTCCACCCGCCATTTTATCAGATACACCCGAGGGTTAGATTTTAGATTGCTTCATTGGGTACCAACAATGTGGGAACAACAATTTAGCTGTTAATATATGAACATCAATAAGGATATCATGGAAATGTGACAGAAATATATCATGTTTCTGTTCATTTATCAGCATTTGTTTGAAAGGTACATTCTGAATGCACAAATGGATTGAACATCGATCACACACAAAACAGAAAACTTGTCAGTAGCTGAGCTTATGGTCCTGTGTTTATTGCTCTATTTTGCCGCCTAGTGGAATAACAGAGACTAGCCCTTATTTCCAAATCTTTTCATTCCATTACAGTCTACAGTCAAGAGAATTGCATGATTCATTTGTTGATTTTGTTCATATGCCATTTTTAATGGGGGAAGACTGTTTTTAGCATATTTTCAGTGATTACTCATTCCAGCATATTCAGATTTTAAAATGCATTACGCCTGGCAGGAATTATGTATCCAAAATGTTTCCCCTTACCACACTATTTAAGTGTACTACTGCAGCTATCAGGACGTGTTAAACAGTTTGCATGCACTCAGTCATGTCTTTTGTCAGCTTGTTAATAACGTAAACCGTGCCCTTATTTTAAGGTGCTCTCCGTGCACATGACCTAAGTCTGACCTTAATTCATCTTCAATAAACACTTCATACTGGTTAGGATGGTTGTGGTTCAGGAGTCTATCCCAAGAAGACAGAGAGCAAGGTAGGACAGATGGTAACATGAGTTCAGGTTTGCGCCAGAGGGCCGAAAGACAACACTACCCACTGTGCTCCTCTTAGATTGCTGTAGTTTCAATATTTTCTGGTGGTGTTTGTTAGACCCACAGCACCTATTCCTTAAATGAGACATCACACCACAGAGGTGGGGAGGTTACAGTCAAGCCAGCAACAAGCTTACAGTTATCTATATCTTGTATATAGTTCTCCAAACAGAACGTATCAGACACGAGTGAAGGTTAAGTGTCGCTAAATGAGAGCTGCTCAGTGTGCAGGTGACTGTGTGTTTTGCTCTGATAAACCTGGTTCAAGGCTGGGTTTGGGTTTTTTCTAAAACTAAAAGATGAAACCTCTAAAGAAAGAAGTGCTGTCTGAAGGCCTGTGTGGCTCAGTGGGTAGGCCAGTGGGTTGCTTACGCTGCCAGTCATGGTTCAAAGCTCAGGCTTTTCTTTATGAACACTCATCTGAGTACGTAGGTAAAGTAAAAGATAAACCCCCTAAAAAAAAGGGTGTTTTCTGTAGGTCCTAGTGGCGCAGCGGGTAGGTGCACTGGTTGCTTATGCTGCCAGTCACGGTTCAAAGCCCAGGCTTTTCTTTATAAACACTCATCTGTGTACGTAGGTGATGTAAAGTAAAAGATAAACCCCCTAAAAAAAGTAAGTATTTCCGAAGGCACTGGTAGCTCAATGGTCTGAGGGTGAGGTCTGTCCTGTCACTGCGAGACACACAGGTTCGAGACCGCCTGAGGGTGAGCTGAAGGTGCTGGAACCAGGTGGGGCACTAAATCCAGCAGAGAGAGAGAAAGAAAGAGAAAAGCTGGTCTGTCCCACCTGGGGCTCTGGGAGAGGTGAACGGAGGGGTTATGCTGCTCTGCCCTATATTATATATATATATATTATACTATACTACATTATATATTACACTATACTATATTATATTATATATTATACTATATTATATATTACACTATACTATATTATATTATATATTACACTATACTATATTATATACACACATATATGTTATAAGTTTCTTTTAAAATCAATTAGCATAACCCTCACATTTCTTCATGAGGGCTCACAGCCTTGTCTGCAGCCCTACACCAGAACCGACCCGTGCATTCAGAGCATTCAGCACCCGAGACACCCGCAACAACCGACTGAGCTACTCTTGCTCACATGAACATTTCTTGCATATTTATCATTCAAACTATCTAAGTTAAACTAACAGTATATTTATCATTCAATCTGCTAAGTCACATAAGGTAAACAGCAGACACGGTGGTTTGAACCAGCAACCTCAGCAACGGGAGACAAGTATGTTCCCACAGGGCCACACAGGCAGGCCAAATACTCCAGATTTTATCCTAAAAACTGTCAGGCCAATGCCTGATGCCATACAACCTTAAGTGATTTAAGCGTTGTTAAGGATGAGACCTGTGGTATAACTCGTAGCACGTGTACTGGTGGCTCAGGGGGCAGTTAAGGGCAGGTTTTGGTAGGAACACGGTTCATGTCCTGGTTAAAGTGATCCCTTAACAACTGCTCAAATTAAACCATTACTCTAACGTTTTATTGACGGAGATACAATATATGAGATCAACATAAGTCATATGTCATTAACATAAATGCTAAGATGGAAAAACATTAAATAATGTGTCAAAAACAAATACGTTAATGTGTACGGTGTTGAAAATATACACTACTAGTACCCCACCCACACAAGCTTAGTTATTTGCGGAACAAACAAGCGATTGTGGAAGACACATCATCAAACTCAGGAATAATTTTTTGGACTTTGATGGGATAAGTAATGAGGCTGAATGAGTTCTTGGACAAGTTCCTGGTCTGTTTTTTGGTCTCAGTAGTGCTGGGGTCGGAACAAGAACAATTTCACACACACAATCATGCTGTGATAACCACACAAAGTTACACACTGACTCATGAAATTCTTTTAGTCGTTTAATGTCTTGTTTGTACAATTTTCTTACATCACTTCA
>JAKKZN010000003.1:26778298-26808154 GCA_033441825.1 Pangasius elongatus
CTAGAGGATCAGCGCTTTTTAGTGGAAACCGTCTTGACAGGGATCCACTGTCCATATGGCATCCTGTTCCCCACACTGTCTGCTCTGGACGTTACCTTACTCTCTGTAACGTGAACCGTTGGGCTGCTTGATGGCTTGGCAACAGCGTTCTGAGGACAGAGGAAACTTATATTAGAAAATCAGAAAACTACATTTATTGTCCAGTGGCATTTTCAGCTCCCTGTTTATTAAAGCCCCTGGCAAGAAGAAAAAATAAATAATAATAATAATTGTTAGAAATATATTATAAAAAAAAATTCTATGGAGGCACCAAGTTGCTCTCTACTTACACTGATACTGAAGATGATTGGTTTTCTTCCTGGAGATGTTTTAGAAATCACAACATCTTCATCTGCCTCGCCTTCGTCCTAAAGAAATGAAAAGAAGAGACAATTATATTAACACTAAAATAGTTAATCATTCTTTTTTTTTTTTTAACTAAACTTTTTAAATGCATGAAATAACAAGGAAACCAAGTCTACTTATAGTGACTTTGTCATTGTGGTGCCTATGTTTCTACTCATCTCTGCCAACCGCTTGTGCTGCAGTCAGAGAACAAAGTAAACAAAATGTATAAAAGCAGAGTTCATAAAATAATAAGACACAGAGTAAAAATAAATAAAGATGCAGTATGTGAAATTTTTTTCCAAACCCCCATCCAGCGCTCTGTGCGCAGACTTGTCTTTGGTATACGAGGGTTCTTCTGATTTAAGCCCCTCTAATAGCCAGTCCGAATGCCTGAGGTTCTTCACACAAAACTGAGGAAGACTCTGGTGAATAACAACGTACCCAGTTCAACCATCAGCAAGTTCACATGCAAGTCCTATTGATAGAGACATGTGTTCTGAGGCAGGATTACCCGCCTCGTAAAATATGGATATGAATATGATGAAGTCGCTGCATCACTCAATGTGATGAAAGTCTAGGACTAACTATATTTGCACTGACATTACTTGACCTTTGCACATTACAAGATTTTAAACCGTCTTGAAAAATGGCGTCTCTCAAGTGAAATGATTTCCCCCTCTTTCTCCTACTCCAACGGGTGGAGGAGTGCAGACAGACCACTGTCATGTGATCTACAGGAACAGAAATGATACAAACACAATGCAATTGAAGCGCTCCGGCAGACAGCGTCCAAGATATTTATAAATAAAAAAAATTATTCATGTGTTTCATGTCACTTGCTCTTTTTTTTTTTTTGCACAAGGACACACACACACACACACACACACACACAATCTTGTACTGTGTTTTTACCTAATCTGGACAAGACAGTATGTAGGGAATGGTGGTCTATAATTTTTGTCTTCATCACGATTCCATTACATCCATCGGCCAAAAACAATCATGTCTGAGGAGATAATTTACACGATGACCCAGACCACTTTACGACAGAAGTATATGACACTAAGATAAAATCTAAGCCAAAGATTACACAGCCCCTTTCAAGTGCATGCGATGTAGAGGCTTATACAGTTTTAACAGCTTTTAACCAGATCTGTTCATCTATAAGAGAAAAAACTCTTTTCCCGTTTTAGATGGAAGAAGCAAACATAGCAGT
This sequence comes from Pangasius elongatus, assembly GCA_033441825.1. Classification (NCBI taxonomy): domain Eukaryota; kingdom Metazoa; phylum Chordata; class Actinopteri; order Siluriformes; family Pangasiidae; genus Pangasius; species Pangasius elongatus. The sequence goes on from JAKKZN010000003.1 coordinate 26,779,902, forward strand.
GCATCACCGATTCCGGTCAATAAGGAGGAGTACATTTGGGTGTGTAACACTCACCTGTGGTGGTTTCTTCAGTGGCACTGGGTCTGCTCTCACCCTTTTCTCAGCGCTGGACTCTAACTTTGGTTTCACTCGTTCCTCGGTACGCTTCACACTTGCAGGCAGCTTCACCACTTCTACTCCCAGAACCTTCGCCGCATTCTCTCTGGCAATGTTCAGAAGATCCATTTTGTCTGGGGAGAGACGGCATCAAAATAATCTGTAACGTCTACATGCTTTTCAAAACACTTTGGCGTCATTCGAATTGGCATCAAGAGCATATTAATCTACTCAAGCAAGTTGAATCTAATCTAATATTAGGTTTACCTTTCTGACTCAGCCGCACAGAGGTTTCCGGAGATTTCGATTTGCGCCTGTAGTACTTCCTCGTGGGTGAGGGGGAGAATCGGCAGCTGAAACTTCCAGCGTAAGCGCCTCTTGCTCTCCTGGGGCTTGAGGATCGAGAGCGAGACCTCCATGACCTCCTGTGATAATGTTCCCGGGAAGAAGAGCGGCCGATAGAGCGCGAGTCTCTTCGTCGCCCATAACGGGATGTGCACCTGGGATAGGGGCTGTAAGAGCGAGATCGACGGCGATGGCGGCAACAGGAACGTTCTGAAGCTCTGCAGCAGCGTGGGTGAGAACGAGAACGAGAGCTGGAGCTCCTGCTTAAAGATGAAGAGTAGCGTGATCCGTGGCGTTGTCGTCTCCTTGACCTGTGCGACACAGAGGGAGATCTGCTTCTATCACTGCTGGAGTAAGAACGGTCACTACTACTACTGCTGCTGCTGCGACTGCTGGACCGTGAAGATCTGGGCGTCACTGAGGATTCCTGGTTGAAAACGAGCCGCATTTCCTCGCCAAGATCACTCTGCTGGACTTGAACCTTACCTTCGGTCCTCATTGTCGAACCTGCAAAATGAACATACTTTTTTTAAAAATCAATGTAACTGTCAAGAGTGTTGAAAAAGGAGCAAGAATAAAGAAAGATACTGCAAAGATACTTAGAAAGCAAGACATCTTGTGAAATGATTACAGTACTGAGTAATAAAAGCAGCTGCTGACTGAAGAACGTACTAGAAAATGAAAACCAAAATAGGTCACCTTGTGTAACCCAAACTCCTCCCACAGGCCTTACACAACAGCCAGTGATTAAATAAAACCTCCCTTATCTCTTTAACAAAACAAAAGCCAACTGCTGATGACATTTAAATTCCACGGTAGATATCTGAAACCCAAAACAAGGGGTTTTTCCCTTTAAGAGTAGTGCTTATCCATTAACCCATTAACACAAAATAAAACCTCATAAAGCAAATCTATCGGAGGATTCGGGGGTATTCTTACACTAGCTGTCCAAACTACTAGTATTAACTTATATATTTTACTTATTTAAAAAAAAAAAAAAAAATCAAGTCTTTTCATCGCCAGTTTCTAACCGATATAACTAACGTGAGCTTTCTAGCTAGAGAGAAGGCACACGACCAGACTTTTCTTTTGCCAACCTTAGATAAATGTAATTAAATTTACTATATATACACAGGTTTATCGTATCGTTTTAAAACAGCACCGACAATACATTTTAGTTTCAAAATGAAGTCAAGTTGTAAAAAAGGTTGTTAGTGAGGAACAGCTAAGGCTAGCACGACGGAAAACACACAGAAATGCAAATAAAAAGCACGTTAAAACGATATAACAACACATAATAATAATAGCACATTTTTACCTTAAGAAACAATGTATATCCTCAGGGGAGAAAAAATAAAAATAAAGAGTTTCGGCGACACAAAGCTTCTACTGGCGCTGACTGGCTGTTAACCGGAATAGGTCGGTTGTTTGTCCTCAGACAAACACGCTGACGTCACCGTCATCGAATGGACCGGAAGTTTCCAGAAAGTTCCTGAAGCCCCGCCCCTCATCCAACCGTCACCCAGATTCAAATTTCATCAAAATCTTTTGTTCGTTTGTTTGTTTTTAATGTATTTGTTTATTTTTTCACTAATATTAATGATTTATAGTAGGTATTTCTATGCAAGTAGACTATAAAGACAAGCTTTGGTAAACATTTACATTTAAAAAAACGGCTCATCCATTACTATTGGAGAAAAATGAACAATAATCCAATATTGTAATTGTTTTTAGTTATAATAATTACCATGTTCTGGAGGAATAAACACTAAATATGGGGATGATGTGTAAAATAATTATGTACATGTAAATGTTTACATCACTTAACAGATTTTGAAAGCTTTCTGTAAACAGGTGCAACCCCACAAAAAAGATACACCTTTAAAAAAAATTTATATAGTTTACACAATACATAATGTACAGTTATTTTTAGGGATTTCAAAAATATTTAAAATGACAAATTAGATGAATAAATTAAGAAAAGAACACAAAACACTAGGCCAAGTTGTCCTTGTCAGATGTATTCTTTAATGAACACATTTTTTTGACAAACAAAAACAGATTCCATCCATCCATCCTCTGTACTGTTTATCCTACACAGAGTCACAGGGAGCCTGGAGACTATCCCAGGGAACCTGGGGCACAGGGTAGGGGACACCCTGGACAGGGTGCCAACCCATCACAGGGTACAATCGTGCACACACATACACACACTATGGACAATTTGGGAATGCCAATCAGCCTACAACGCATGTCTCTGGACTGGGGGAAGAGACGGGAGTACGCAGAGGAAACCCCTGAAACGCGGGAAGAACATGTAAACTCCACACACACAGGTAGGGGGAATTCGAACCCACAACCCCAGAGGTGCAAACTAACAGTGAGACCATTTCTGTCCCTTGTCTCACCGCACCTTCTCCTCCGATGCACAAACTTGATCTCCCTTCACTCTTGATCACAGAAAGTGACTATCTTTTATACACTTCACAATTTACCACTATTGAGAATTCACATATTAGCCCTAACTGTCAAACCATACTGTAATCTATGTGCTGACATTCATGATGTCTCAAGATGTCATCTCAAGCTCAGGATGGCTGTTGGGCTTGGACACCACTGACCCTACACATCTTGTTAGACCAACAACTATAAATACAGATTGTTCTTGATGCTTAATAACAGTCATGCATAATCATATCTTCATATGAATCACATTTGATCAGAACAATAAACACACAGTATTATATAGAGATATGCCTACACTTAGTCCAAAAGCCAGTGTAAAGCAAATACTAATAGTTGTACTCCTGAACATGTTATTTTAATCCATTAATAATAATCCATATTCAATAACAAATTGTTTGATGTTATTTTAAGATGCCCCTGAATTCACAAAACAAGGACCAAGAAACATCTTTACAGCTTCACTCTCATAATGAATGCGAAAACATATTAATATTCATGATATGCTAATTGCTCATCACAAATCTACTTTTCCTACTGCCATGATGTCCAAAAACAAAATATAGCATAATAAATATTAAGTAACATATTTTTATGTAAAATAAAATACAACTAGGCTCAGAAATATGGACTACAGTAGAACTGTTAGTTCAGGTCATGGAAGATGATCAAAACGCAAAAGGGATTTGAAAATTTGATTTGAGAATATGTTTTTTTTTAAATTGTATTATCATATAAACTTGTCACCAAAATTTTTCACCCATGTCACTCCAACACCCTCAGAAAGATATTTTCAGGCAGCAAAGAAAGCTAGATTCCTGTTATATGTATTTTAATCAAGTAATGATTTAAACACAAAACAGAAACATTAAATAATAATAATACATTGGTGTATTTTGATACTTGAGTCTCATGTGACTCAGATTGAGACCCAAACCTATTTCACTAAATTGTAGACAAGGTCACACCTATGGGGTACCCATAATCATGCCAACAATTTAGCTGTAATTTAATACAATTTGAATAAATATTTTTTGCTTATTCTCCAACGAAACATTAATAACCTACTCCATAAATGGCTATTAAGATGGAATTCATGATTTCTAGCCTTGCTAAAACATTCATTAAAAGACTGTATAAAACATCATGTGCTTCTGTGGCATGATTGAAAAGATCTAGCGTAAAACAAAAGTAAAAACATAAAGTGCCCCACAGGAAAATACCACAGGATGCCGTTATTCAGTATCATTAAAGTGCCACGTGGCAGCTATCTACATTATAATATGTTATGGAACGTTCACTTCCACACTGATATGTTCCATGTTCATATTATCTTGAAGTGTGAGAGTGAAGTTCATCCATCAGTATGTTCTGTTTGCTTTCTGTACGTTGTACTCTGGAGAGGCTGTGGTTGCTGAGTGCTTCTCCAGCTCTGTGAGCAGTTCCCTAGCTTCTGGTCGTCCCGCAGGATTTTCACACAGCATTCGTTCAATTAGCGTGTGCTATTATAAAAATATGTGGGTAACAAAGTATTAGAGTTATATGGACAATTCTTAAGCATATACAGATTTACTGCTTAAAAGCAATTGGACAGAACAAAACAGTTTGGAGACACGTGGTTGTATTTGGTGCCTTATATGACTACACCTTAACGTGTCATTACCGTGAACATGGGACCGCAACTTAAGTCCAAATGTATGCCCTATGTTTATAAAGCTCCTTGCTTTCAGAGTCGGGTCACAGAGGTTAAGTTTTTTTTTTTGGGTTTCCTATTCAGATTATTAAAATCACTTGCATGTGGTTCACTCCTCTTTAGTTGCCAGATTTTTCTTCAGTACAAACATTCAAGACAGGGTTTATCAGTAATGTCTAGACCATCGCCTTTAAACACAAGCACTTATCTTTAAGTACAGACTGACGAAGAGAATAGCCTTTTTCAGAAATTTCTGTCAAATGAAATATGATGCTACATAAAAGCAAGAGACAATTAGAAATTAATAAGAAAACAAGACTAATATGATGGCATATGAATGAGAAGATGGCAAGCTTTGGCAAGATGGCAACAGTAATCTAGTATATTGCCAATATAATGCTGGATGAACAGTCCTCGTTGTAATTATTATATTAATCACAGAAAATTTATTTTAATTTAATATGGCTTTGATCCTCATTATTCAACAGCTTACAAAACAGCATTTAATCCAGCACAGCCTATTACTTTGTGTTTTAGTTGTTTATATTGCACACCAACAATTACTCCTGCACACAACTCAGTGAACCCACATGATAAAAAAAAAAAAAAAGAGATAATGCCTATTTTTATTAAATGTTTAAGGAAAAGCTCACAAAGCACTCATGCTACACTTACAGCTCACTTCAAGTAAATGTTTTTCCTGATTTTGTGTATAAATCTTTGGTCCTCCACATAATATTAACATCATGATTAATATGCTGACTCCACCTCCTTGTGAAAAAAAAAAAACTTTGCTTGGAATTTTAAGGGGTGATACTATTAATTGATTAATAGTGGCATAATTATGTACTTAACATTCTATAGTTTTTATAGTGTATTTATAGCCCCAAAGATAAATGTCAGCATGACATATCATAATTACATCACACTGTCTGCCAGTGGCACTGGACTTACTGTTGATATTCCTCCTCCCTCGAGCCAGTATTGCACAAAAGAACAGGACGTAGTCCAGGGTCCGAATCATACGTAAATGAGACACGCCTCGATTTTACAAAAACCCCGCCTCCAACACACTACTGTCCGAACAGTGCTTAAGTCTGTAGTTACGTCTGAGGTCTGAATACCAGTGCGCACAATTCAGTATTAAGTATTCGTGTACGTAACTCTGAATATGGCCCGCAGTGCACTACACAGAATAACAACAAATTCCTAACAATGCTTCAAAAGATTATCAAACGGTACAATGTATATGACATACCTTCGTAAAATAGACGAACGACAACTTACAACCGTTCATAACAAGTAGGCACGATTTATTCACTAAGCAAAATATGATCAAAATAACAAACATACAATCAAATAATACATAAAACAAATGCTTCCTGAAAAGACAAGAAGTCACTTACTTCAAAATCAAACATTCTGGAGAATTCTTCTGGAAACATCTTCTCTCGTATATTGTCCCGTAGCTAAAAACGATAACGTGGAAAATGTTTTAGCTTTACTTTGCGATGATGTAAGACATCTTAAATGATTTTTAGTAATTAGCAAGAAAACATTTGTATATCAAATGTATAATTTCACCAACCTTTTGTTTTTCATTCTGTGTTCCAAAACACCAAAGCAACTCGAAGTAAATAAGGCCCACAGCATAAATATCCACCTTTCTGTCATAGGGCTTTTGCTGTATCTGAGACACATGAAATAACACACACACTGTACAGTACAGTTACCGATTTTATGATGTGAATTTTGAGAGTAAGTGACTAACCTGTTCTGGGCTCATATAAGAACGGGTTCCGACTCTATTAGTGCGTTCCAGTAGACTTCCATCATCATCTCCTTCTTCTTTGGTAACAAGTCCAAAATCTACCACCTTCACGCCTCCGTCATGCCCAAACATTATGTTCGCTGGCTGATACAAATTAAGGAATAACTTGTCAATCACTTGTAAATTAGAATGAGAAGCAGTATTATGAATTACAATACTGCAATACTTGAGTTTTGAGATTTTTTTTTAATGGAATGAAAAATAGCAGATGAAATGTAGCATTATACACTGGCTTTCTTTCATTGTTAGATTTGCTAGCGTTTATTAAGGTGCAGGACTTTAGTTAGTGGCCTACCTTCAGGTCCCTGTGGAAGAGCATCTTTACATGGACGTATTTCACTGCCTCCAAGACCTCCTTTATTATCACTGCTGCTTCTTGCCTCCGTTTTGGGTATTTTTTATGGTGACTGTTCCTTTCCTCAATCCACTCACGCAAAGTTTCTCCCTCACAGAATTCCATCTGAATATAGAGGGATTGAGGATTGATAGAGGATCCACTGTCAGAGCTATAAAAAAAAACATTCAGATAAATGACCGCAAAGAAATTATGTGGAATATAAAACTGACCTTATAATTTTCATCAGTTAAAACCAATGGATATAGTATTAATGTAATCCTAACTAATAGTTTTATTTTTTTCCTATTTTTAAGTAATGAAGACGAATTACGATGAAGTGCTGGAAGTTTCTGATGCTTCATCTCTGTATGCAGTCTCTTCAGTCCATGAGGTGTGGTAACGCACTATGTTAGCATGGACAAGACGGGACAAAGCGCTGACCTCTCTGCGAGCTTTCCTAGAGCACATACAAAAAAATTTTTGTGAAAGACAACAAATAAGGGGTATACAGTGCATGTTAAGCAGAGACAGAATGATTAGGTCTTATGTACTCACTCATTAAACTTTACAATCTTGACAGCATAATTTGTATCTTCAAGCTTTCGTCTGGCCTTGAAAACACGACCGAAACCTCCTTTGCCAATTTTAGTTATTGAATCAAACTCCTCTAAAAACCTACAGGAAGTAACAGAAATAACCTCTGATTTAGTGTTTGAGTCTCATCAGAGCATTTTCAGAGAAATTAAACTACTGGCTTTATTTATTTATCTTGCCTGAATATGAGTAATACGACTTGCCAATGAACATTCTTACTCAAACACACCAAACAAACTAATAATTAAAATATTAAAGCAGCTATAAAGTCTAACCTTTTGATTTTAATTTTCTATGAATGTCCTTATATAAGTATGCAATCAAACTCTATTATACTGTATATAAAATATCTAGAAAAAAATATTCTCACGCAGGATAAAACAGTCAGATATGAAGCTTCTGTTCATTATTACTGTATATTACAAACACGTGCTGACGTAGACAGGAGAAAAGCTTTTCTTTAAAAATATATATACACAGACACAAAACTACACATAATTTAGGAATAATTTACCTTGATTTTGTTTGGTTGGAGACTGTGGTACTCTTTGTTGAGGGCTTTGCCATTTTGAGCACATTAATATTGGATTGCTCCTTGGAGGATTATGGGGGGAAAAAAACACACAGAAACGTGTGCATTTTAGAAAAACGGCCCAGTAAAACTTTTTCTACATAGTTTCTGTTTAACTTACTAAAGATGGTGACGTGCACTGTGCTGAGTACAATTTTAACATAATACCTTTTTATCGTTTACTGGTGAATTCGGAAATTTTGCAGCTAGTCTAAAAGAGAAGACAAAACTTGTTTAATCGTACCTTGTATAAAATAAATATGTTATTTTTTTTTTTTAATGAACGTGTCACTTACTGTCGTTTTGGTTTAACATCTGAAGGTTGTGGTTCTGGTGTCTAAAATCACATTAACATATTAAAATATAATTTAAATACAAATTAACATATAATCACATTATTTCAGAATTTAAATAAAGCAAGCCTGCCCAAGGTTTTTTTTTCCATCTTCACATCACACATAGGCAATTTCTAATTAATCCGTGAATTAATTTCATCCTAATTTGCCTTAAACTATACATAGCAGAGTAGGCATTTGATGAAATTTAACACACAAAATAGCGGTACATTATGCTTAACAAGTGGCAACAGTCACTGAAGTCTTTTCTTAAAATGGGGTACAAAATGACTCATTACGACAGAAAATCAGTGTTCTAGGCATGGTGCTCGTTACACCAGGTCATTGCTTTTGTGTGTTACCTTTGTGCTTTTAACTCTAGCGTATGCATATGCAAGATGCCTGCTGTTTATCCTGACATTAGTATTACTACAAGTACCACAGGATGTACTCACAGAACACAAGTTTGCGAAGACGATAGACTCAGATCGACTCTGATTTTTAGATGCCTTCTGTGACAAGCTGTCATCATCTGTTGACAAACTAGATACAGAAAAAGCCCCACGAAACACTGTTAGTATTAACATTTCTAACGTTTCTTCTTTAATAGGTACAATACCATATCACCAAGTAACAGTTTTGTTTCTATCTTACCTCATTGAGGATGAAGTCTGAAAAAAAAAAAGAAAGAAAAGAAATTAAATTAAATTTTACTCTGGCAAAGGATCCCTATTCCAAAATGAAAAATGAAATTAACACATCAGCTTTACCTGACTGCTGAAATCAGAGTCACCAAGTTCAAACCAGGCTAGCTGAGCTGCTTTTTGTTTAGCCTCTTTCGCAGTCCTTCCTCGTCCTTCGGGATATTCTCTTTTATTTATAACAACCTTGTATACAAATCTAGCAGATAAAAAGCTTGTCAGTCATACTGGATATATTCAAGCACAAACAAAAATGCATTCAATAGTCAAGATTGCTAAATACTCACTCAGGATCATGCGCAGGCCCTCTTCGCTCCACGATTTTAAAAACAGGTACTTGTTTAGATTTTTGGCAGTATTCATTAAGGAGCCCTATGAAGTTCTTTTCTGCTGTTGTGTTCTCGGTATCTGCAGGTGTGCTCAGCTTTAGATGGTGTAGACTGGTGCTGAGGCAAGACAACAAGACAGAAAGACAATAAGAGATCTGTTCTAACATTAATCAGCAGGATTTTGCTCTTCTTTTCACTGGTGTAATGTGACGTAAAATGTTTAGACAAAATGATGGCTGATTTGTAAATGACTTCTGTGAAGAGAACATGTAGTGAGATTATTTTTTTTAATCCATTCAACTAAAATATCACCTGCTTGAGATCAGTTAACATATTACACTTTAACAGTGGCTTACCTTAGGTTTTGGATATTAAGATTTTCTTCCTTTCTGTTTTCATCAAGGACCTTCAATATGAAATTAATTTGATTTGTCAAAACAGCCCAAAACTTTTCAATGGTTTTAAATATTAGCTAAAGCATTTCATTTCTTACTTGCTCTTTTTCCTGTTCTGTAAGAATCTCATTAACAAGTTTTGCTGCTGCCTCCTTGGCCTCTTTCTTGCTGTTACCGGTAGCTTCAGGGAATTCTTTATCACCACAGACATACTTACAAGCATACGAGCACATTCTATACAGAAAAAAAAAAACAACTCACAGTTAAAAATCTCCTGGTGTTCAGTTATTAAACAATGAATGTCTCTAGCATTTGATACTTGCTGGATGTTAGGGCCTGAACTCATCTTGGTGGTTTCCATTGGTATGAAAGCTAATCTTTTCTTATGAGAGTATTCATTCAGCCAGCAGATGTAGTTGGCTTGAGTTACAGGTGAGGCTCTGGCAGATGAGGACAAATGTGTTTCCTGCAGAAAAGCATTACAACATTTCCGGTTCAATCACATTCGAGTATCATTAATTCCCTACACACAAAGTATTTCAGACAGGATGTACTGTAGGAACTTAAGAACAGAATTAACTAGAATAGTCGACTATGGATAAATTCATGTAAGTAAACCAGCTGAAGTCGAAAGCAGAGACCATTATAGAAAAGTGGACAAAAAATGGACACTAAGTTCTCCCATCAACAAAGTCTGCAATATTTCTGATGTTCATTGGTTTTCAGTAAGCGCTTTTTCCTTGTCAGGATCAAGGTGGATCCAGAGCATGGGAACATGGGAACACTGGTTCCGAGGCAGAAATACACCCTGGAAGGGACACGAGTCCATCATAGGATGCCATGCAAACACAAATTCACACACCCAATCTACTCCTAGGGGCAATTTTTACTGTAATATGTTTTTGGGAGGTAACACAAAAACATGGAGGAAACCTCACACGAGCAGAGAGTAAACCAAACTCTGGAGATGTGAGGCAGCAACGCTACTTGTTGCACCACTGTGCCAAACAATTCTGAAGTGTAGTTCAACATGTGCAGAATTTCTGGCTGTGAAAACAAACTGTAACTGTCCATTAAATTTAGTGGAGCTGGTGTGAATTAGAGGGCAGCACGATGGTGCAGTAGGATAGTGTTTCGAGTGTTTAATAGACCTCTATGCTTTCAGTAGTCTGGTATGACAATTTTTGCTATGACGTCTAAAGTCTTAGATGTCTTTTAATAAACACAGATTTGTTCTCAGACTATGATGGGATTTTTCTTCAAAGCTGTTAACATGTATGATTGTAAATTAATGAGCAGGAATACTATTAAAATTCTGTAAATGCACTGGGAAAAGAAGAACATAATAAACAAAACATCTTCGTACTGTATTAACCGATTCATCATTTTCCAAAAGGTTGAGGGCATTCTTTGCAGCATTTTGTTTGGCTTCTTTCTTGTTTTGTCCAACTCCCTCAGGATATTTTTTATTATTTATCACCACCCTCATAGTGAACCTAGGAGACAATCAAACAACTTAAAGTCAGAAGGACATTTAATGCTGGTAAGAGTAACATTAAGTATGAATTTGCTTTTCCCATGTTTTTTTTTCACACATTCAGTTTTACTTTCCTGATTAAAAAGAAAAGGTTGCACCGTCTACTGCTGTTGTGACATGAATTATGCTTAGTTTACATTGCATGCACATGCAGAATATGGTTCAGAAGTCTACTTACGTTTTAATGTGCTCTAGTCCAGCAGTCTGCACTAGTTCAAAATGCACAGACCAGCCTCTTTTCTGTCCGTATTCATTAAGAAAACCGACGTAATTCTTTTGCCCGGGGTCCATTTAGAAGACTTGAAATAACCCAGACCGCTGAAACAAAAACATACATACGTTCAGATTGTTTTTACACTATTTATAAAGATATCTGACACTCAGTAAGGAATAAAAACTTACTTCCCGGCCAGTCGGTTAGATGTAAACACAACCAGCTGTGCTTTAACACTTAACTCGTGTGACTGACTTTCGTTTTGGGTGGAAGAAACGAGTTTAAGTTTCGATTACCAGATCATGCGTTGGAACTGACCTGTCCCCGAGTGACCAATCAGATTTTACGCAGGAGCTGGGTCGGAGATGACGCAAGCACGTAGAAACAGGAAGTAGTGATTTCTTTCTCTTTTTTTTTTTTTTTTGGAAACAACTGAAACAACAGAACATATTTCCTTTAGCTGGATTCGTTCTCATACTTCCAGGAATGATTTTTCAAACATATTTACTTAATTAAAATTTTTACTTAATAAATATTTTAAATTTAATTTAGATTCTTTTCATGATGAAAATTTAGTTATTAGTGAAGAAGAATGTAGGGGTTTTATTTCTGTTAAACATGGTATGATAATATGACATTAAAAACCCCTCCAGTGTTTTTGGTTTCTTAAAACTCAGGCTTTTTGTATCTTTATTGTTAATTCTTCTTCTTCTTCTTNNNNGCCTCTCTCAACAGTTATAATACCTTATAACTGATAAATATGACCAACGTTCCTTTACTGTTATTTATGTCTAAACCACAGTTGGTATATTTCTTAATTGTATAACTTTTTCCTATTCTTTTTTTCTGTTTGTTTTACCATTTTGTTATGTTGTGTTACAATATTGCACAAATCCATCACACAAGTGTATGCAATTTCTGTGTAAGGTTATGTTAAATATGACCACAACATGTTTTTTTAACATTGATTTTTATTTTTTTACTTCCGCATCCATGAGAACGTACAGACTACAATTTCACAGTACAAAGTAGCTTGAGCATATGACAATACATTTCTTGAATCTTAAATGTATTTAATTTTATTTCATCTGTTATCCTGTCTTGTATTGTGGAATTAGTGTGGTTTCCGTGATATTACTGTCACACTTGAGAGCATATTTCTTTATTTGTTACTTCTTTAACTACATTTTCAATCCAAAATACTCCATATTCTTATGCTGTATATCCTTATATCACTGAGGTGTTTAAAACATCCAGCTGATACACTTGCACCAGCACTAAACACACTATGCTGCCACTGCAATGTTAATGTCACTGCTGGACTTACCAACTAATATTTGGTAAGTGGTGGTCCTTTTCATAAATGGTTGGACTGAGAGTGTAGAAGGAGGCTGATACATTTTTCATAGCAACAGTACTCTTATATATCTACAAAGTGAACCTATATGTAATGTGTTTGAGATAAAAATGGCCAATCAGTGTAGGCCAGGTGTATTTACTGTTTATTACACTGGCATGACCAAACGATATTTTTTGATAAACTGAGGCTAAGAGCAATTGAGCTGATGTAACTGTGGTGCATGTAGTAAATGTACATGTTCAAAGGGCACCATTATCGCAGGTGCTCTCCTGATAAAATAGACAATGAGTCTATCTGTGTCATAGGTCATGTAATTCATGTGGAGAATAAATAAATATTGACGAAATTAAGTCATTACCAAAATATAGTGCAAAGGCGTCAGTCCTCTTGCATGCTTTATCAGTTATGGTTACCAGGTTGCATTTAAAAGTAGCCTATACTGATCACCAGTAAATTACAGAACAAAACCCACACTGACTGGTGTTTCTGGCAGTTTCTTCCCAATCCGGGTCCTGGACTACCACCTGTCCTGGACATTTTAGTGTTTTCCCTGTTAATTAAATGATTAGTTGAATGAGGTGTGTTGGGAGCAGGAAGAATAAATGCCTGGGAATCGGTTTTAGTGTGCTGTATGTAGGAAACCAGATTAATGTGCATGCTTTCCAAGTCAACAATCAAGCCCTTTCTGAGATAGCATGATAGCAAGTGCTGTAAATGTAAACCGAGTGATTTTGTCCCCAAGTGCCCTAGTGATCCGGATCTTTTGAATGAGTCAGTTCATTTGATTCAACTCACCAGATAAAGAGGCGGCTCCTTACTTAGCTAGCACACACACGTATAATTACAGTTTTTTTTCTAAACAATACAGAAGTTTGCGATACTTTGACCAGAGAGTGTTGAAAATGTTTCGTGTAATTTTACACGGCATATACTGTACTTGAGTCGACTCTCATTGTTCGCCTAAAAGAGCCGATTCCGTCCACCAACGACACATCGCGAACGGTTGCGCGTTTTATCGCGAGATTTCGCAGGCAGCCGTGCCCTCGTTCCCTTTGTACAGATATAAAACATTTACAGCATCGTGACATTGCAGTTTACTTGCCTGTTAAATAGTCTAGACGTGTGCACGGAATCTGTTGTGGAGAAAGGTTTTACCTGGAGCGTTGAACGATGGAGATTTTAGACATGCTCCCTGCCAACTTCGGCTACGTGATTCTGACTTACTTTTACAGCTGGATCATGTTGACTTACCTCAGCGTTAACGTTGGACGTGCAAGGAAGAAGTATGACGTCAAGGTAAACTTAACGAAGTGGAATTGACTTCAGAAGATGTTGTGCACTTCTTATAAAAAAGAACAAAGAAAGTGCTGTATATGTTTTTTTTTTTGTGCTATAGAGCTATCGCCACAACTAGCGCGTGCTGTCAACCTGCGTCGTTTGTTTACCTGCCACTTCAACCCTAGCTCATTAGCATTAGCATAACAACTGTTTACAAATATTAAACTGTTTATAAAAGTGCTGCTGCTGCTACTCGGTAAAACCTTCTGAAGGACTATATCAAACAGTTTCTTCTTTCTGTGTCATTATTAGAAGCGTGTCACACAGATAATTATATGCAAATCTCAGGAAAGGTGAAGCGTTTGCTCCCGAACTGGCGGGAAGTTTGAACGAGATTAATCGCAACATCGCGATATTAACGGCATGAAACCGGTTGGTACTGGTTATAACTGGATTATACTGGATATTACTGGATAAAACCTGTTATAACTGAATAATATTACAGTTGGATAATACTGGTGGTCTTTGATTAGAAAGACAGGAAACAAACCCATGTTCCTTCTGTAAAGGCAGATTTTATTTTTATAAGAATAGCCCACTACCCCACACAGTTTGTGATTTTAATTCGTAATTATATATATATATATATATATATATATATATATATATATATATATATATATATATATATAATGTGTGTGTGTGTGTGNACCAAGAGGATGTAAGTAGCTGGAATTGGTCAATACTATAATATTTGATCTAATATTGAAAATGAAAAAAGGTTCACAGTTAATGTTGGGGATATAGTCATCTGACCAGACGCAAATATGACAAGTGCAGATGATTCCCGATTATAGCGCAAGCTCTCCATGAAAGAATGCAATCATTTGAACAATGTTATCTTATATCCTATATATTTTGTGTTTATGCATTAAAACATATTTCAAGTCAAGCAATCTTGGTTCATTGGAAATTGTAAGTTTCCTAGGGTTTTCTTGTTTTAATTTTGTGCCTTTGCTTTTGAGTGAAGTGTTGTGATGCTTGGGTCAAACGTACATTGTCTTGTTTGTGTTTTCAGTATCCCACTATGTACAGCACTAAGGACGAAATGTTTAACTGCATCCAGAGAGCTCATCAGAACACACTGGAGGTTTATCCACAGTGGCTGGTTTTCCAGACCATTGCTGCACTAGTATATCCCGTGAGTAGAGAACTCTTGCATTCTCGTTTTATATTCCCTGTCCTCAAACAGGAGCGCCCGTTGTGGAGGTGGACAGCCAACTCCAGGCCTGAGTGATTTTCTTTCCTGTAATTTGACATGCATATTTTGTTTAATGAAAAAACCTGCACATTTCTCACTGTACTTAACTTGTATTTTGTTTCTCCATTGTGCTTGATGTCTGTTTTGTTCTTAGCTGGTAGTAAATGTTAAGGCTGTTAGTTAATATTTAACAGGGCAGATTAAAGCAAACAGAGAAGTTAAATCAAACATAGATGTGATGTGAAGAAGTTGGGCAACAGGGAAGTTTATAACCACAGAGAAAGACAAGAAAAGCAGTCCGCAAAACCTGTATACTAGAAAGAAACGATAAATATGTACACTAAACATGAACCGAACATAAAGTGAATTCCCTGACAAGCAATGGGACCATTCTAAGTCTCAAGGAAGGAAGCAGATTAGATATCTTCCACGAATTATCTGTGATAATAACAAGCATAAAAAAGCATCCAGCTTCCTGTTTGTAAGGTGCTGTAAATTCATTTAGCAATCTTTCTCCTTTTTGTTCTCTCTCCCCTGTATGTAGACGGCGGCATCTGTTCTGGGAGTTATCTGGGTGACCAGCCGGTTCTCTTACGCATGGGGTTACTACACTGGCAGTAAGTCCTCTGGTTTTATTTGTTTTGTTACTCAGTGCAGTTAGGAATATGATTATATACTGGGATGAATTCACTGTATTCCATATATTTTTTTAATGGTTTCACATGCTACTTTGCAACTATACTGTCTGTCAGTGTGACCAAAGCTCTCAGTTACTGATAGAGGGTCTGATTTGGTCAATTCCCAACATATATTCATTAATCTTCAATAACCACTGGTCAGGGTCACGCTGGATCTAGAGACTATCCCAGGAATATTAGACGTGAGGTGGGAATGCACCCTGGATTGGACGCACTCATTCACACTGAAGGGTAATTTAGTATAGCTAATCCGACAAGTTTTTTGTGAGGTGTTAGGAAACCAGAGAACCCTCAGGAAACCCACGAAGACATGGGAGAACATGGATAGAAAGTGTGACAGTCGCCCGAGCTCAGGTTCGAACTGGGGACACTGTAGCTATGAGGTAGCAATGTGTATACAGATGAAAAAATAATTCAGCAATGATCCAGAATTTGTATAAACTTCCAGGCATTTCATATGACCTATGTTAAGATTAATAGCAAAAGTTCTGATGAGGGTGCATCTGCGTTTGGGATGGGGTGAGTGACCAGTCAGGAAGTATGAAGGCACTTCATGTCATCCTAGATGTTTTTATTATGATCTCACTGTTCTGTGTTCTCTTTTCTTTA
Source organism: Pangasius elongatus (assembly GCA_033441825.1). Taxonomy (NCBI): domain Eukaryota; kingdom Metazoa; phylum Chordata; class Actinopteri; order Siluriformes; family Pangasiidae; genus Pangasius; species Pangasius elongatus. The sequence goes on from JAKKZN010000003.1 coordinate 26,796,549, forward strand.
CTTTTAGACCCAGCCAAGAGGATGAACGGGGCGTACGGTTACATCGGCCTCTTTGGAGTGATCATCCTGTCCCTTTATGCTGCTCTGCAACTGCTTGGAGTTATTTAAGAGCATATAATTAAGCTCTACTCATACATAGCACTGAACAAGTTTTCGTTTAAAGGCATTTCTCTGTAAACCTGTGATAGCTGGTTCATTACACTGACCATAATGTCCACTTATATAGAATGTGGACATGAGTATGAAATGAATTTCTTCTGTAGAACTTTGAACTCTCATTTATAGCACTAACCCCAAGTTTCCTTTCTAAAAGCATTAGCTAAACATTTTTGTGTCTATATGTCATATGCAGAACACTGTTTTAGTGGTTTTTTATTATAAACATTTCATTTATCTTGTATTTCACATGCAATTAAAATAAGAATAAAAGCAGACATTTTTATTTTAAACTGCCACACTACATAATAAAATGGGATAATGGAGAAAAAAATGATCATGAATTTCATTCCCATTCTCCTAAATAATGTTGGTTGAATTTTTATGAAGATATTCCTTTGGCTAGATTGATTTATAACCATTTCATGAACATTTGGGCATTTAGTCTATTACACTTGGACATTATGATTAAAGATTAGATTTTTGTGTTAAATGGAAGTAATTTATTTTAATGTCAGATGTTTTTCAGGCAGAAAAACACAGTAGTAATTGTAGATATAATATGTTGTCTAAATGGACAGCAAGGTGACACATTTCCTCCAGTTTCCTCCCACTTCCTCATGGGTAGTGTTCCCTGGATAGGCTCTGGATCTAACACAACCCTGACCAGGATAAAGCAGTTACTGAAGATGAATGTTGCCTAATTAGTGAGTGCATTTAGATTAATAAATAAATAATGATTCATTATGTCTGGCGTTCCATATGACCAATTTCAACATAATATAGTAATAACAATAACAATAATAAATATAGCTGTGAGCATCGATTATGGGAACCAAGCACTTTCTGTCCCCACCCCTTAGCGACAGAGGAAGACCATCGGCACTTGTTCCCAAAGACAATAAATTCGAAGGCAAACTGTCAAGCCGTTGCTGAGATATTACATGAACGATTCCTCACACATCAAAAATCCATGGAACTATATTTTTTTTTCCCAGACTGATGCTGTGATCCAAATCACATGATGACTGGGCAACACTTGTAGGAGAATGTTGACCCAAAGAATCAGAGGAAAGTGTTTCTACGATGTTGTATTGCGGAGTTGTTATAGTAAATGTATGTCCAAATTTTCCCTATTTGTGGCGCTAAAGAGCTTAAGGGCGAACACCAAAACTGCTGTGAAGGTAACTGAGACTGTCCTCTATCACTGTGCCACATTTAATAAAAAAGTATACAAAGCATTCTATGGGCTTCCATAGACTTCCATGTGGAAGTACACTATATGGCCAAACGTTTGTGGACACTTGACAATCACACCCCTATGAAGGCTTTCCTCAATCTCTTGTGACAACGTCTGAAGCACGCAATTTTCTAGAACGTCTGTGTGTTGTAGTTTTACAATTTCCCTTCATTGGAACTAAGAGGCCCAAACCTGTTACAACATGACAGTGCCCCTGTGTACAAAGTGAGCTCCATGAAGACATGGTGTGTTAAGGTTGGTGTGGAAGAACTTGAGTAGCTTACACAGATCCCTGACCTCAACCCCACTGAACACCTTTGGGACGAACTGGAACACCGACTTCGCCCCAGACCTCCTCACCCGACATCAGTGCCTGACCTCACTAATGCTCTTGAATGAGCTGAGTGAGCACAAATCCCAACAGCCACGCCCCAAAATTTAATGGAAATCCTTCCCAGGAGAGTGGAGGTTACTATAACAGCAAATGGGGGACTAAATCTGGAATGAGATGTTCAACAAAACATGTGGATGCGATGGTCAGATGTCCACAAACTTTTGGTATCTATTTATTAATTTATAATCTCAATAGCATCTATTATATACAACTATCACCATATACAATCCAATATAAAAATTCTTCCCATGCTTTATGGTGTGCAATGAACAAGTCAGTTGCCATTGCGTTGCAAGGCCAAACTGGCGCATGTCTGCGCATGCGCACTACTGAGCCTCTGAGGAAAGAGAAAGAATTGTTCGGTTGTGGACTACAGGCGATAACAACATCGTAAGGTGAGGACTTTTACACATTTAAATCGTATAAACATCAATATTTTTAATAAGAATGTATACTAGCCTTGTTTAAAGTCTGATAAGCACTCAGCAGTCTGCTTAGCGTACAGGATGATGGAGCGATTCTTACCCAAACAATACAGCGCTAGCTAACCAGTCTGGGTGGCTGCATTTCGAATTGACATGTAGTGCCCTAGGTAGGGTGGTAGGACACTCTTTTTCCAATAACAATGTAGTGCTCTTAAGTAGGGAGGATGTAGCGAATTGAGATTAGGCCCTAGACTCTTCGCTAAGTGCTTATTTTTCTTTAGCTATGCTGAGAAAAACGACATGAAATTTCGCACAATTGTAACTTGACAGCGTTGAAACTGCGCATATTTGGTAATTTTTCGTATTTTTAAATTTAGCTTTGTTGACCATTTTGTCTGTTCGAGCTCGAAAACTAGCTGTAGCATTAGCTATTTGTGGTTTTTCCTGGTTAGCTGTGTGTACAAAGGTATTTAATTCAACTGCGCAACGACAGTTAACTTTTTTCCTCCTTCTAGATTTAAATGTTAATAAGAAGAATTATAATTAGAATATAATTAACATACACCTATTCTTAACTATGGGGTTGGTTGGGCTGTAAGTACTGAATACATTGTATTTACTGCCTACATCCCAAATTACTACTTTTTAGACCTATAATGCACTACATAGTAGTTCATCTTTACGTCATGTAGTGCACTAATGTAGGGAGTGAGGAATGATTTGGGATTCAGCCTATGCAAAATTGTGCAACTTATTTATTGGTCTGTTTCTTCCGGGAGTATTTATATACACGTCATATTTGCGTTATAAGTCTTTATGTAATTGGCCTAAGCAGATGTTAATGAAGATGAATGCAGTAAATTGTTGTTAAAGGTTATAATGCTCTCTGTTCAGAAAGATGTGAGCTTTCCAGGCAGTCAAACTGTATAACAAGAAAGTTATTATTATTATTATTATTATTATTATTATTATTATTGTGTGTGTGTGTGTGTTTAGAAAGATGTCAGGATTCCTAGATGGTATCAGATGTGGGGACTGTGAATGCAACATCGACTGGGCAGAGAAAAGAAACACCATTGCCTCAATAGCAGCTGGAGTATTGGTATGCGAATCATATTTCATATATCTCCCGTGGCCTAAGTTCAACTGTCCGACCACGTAATCATAAATAACACTAAACATAATATCACTTGGCTACACGAGGCCAGGAAGGCTGGGAGTTTTTTTTTTTTTTTTTCTTGTTATCTTGCGATGCACATTGTGTATTGTAGATGTGATGTGACGTGATATTTTTGTCATATCGCCCACCCCTACTACATAATGCACTTGTAAGATAAAGACGAATCAAAAACAAAGACTACAAAAGTAGTGTTCAAAAAATTCCTGCCAGCTCTTCATAACATCAAATACACAAACACACACACACATGCATACATATATATTGATCATAAAATTGTTAGTTGCCTCGACTCAGTGAATCAGCTCCGTCTCGTTTTTGCGCAGTTCTTCACAGGATGGTGGATCATAATCGACGCAGCAATAATGTACTCCAAAGAGGAGTACTTTCACCACGCGTACCATACCTGCGGAGTCATCGCCACTATAGCATTCCTCATGTAAGTCACACCTTTTACTGCGTCGAAATTCTATTCACGTGCACTCCTGTATAGTTCCCCTCCCCATGGCTTTATAATGGAGAAGGTTAACAGACAGATCAGCGTTAATTTCTGTGTTTACGTCTCATGCAGGATCAACGCGGTGTCAAACGGCCAGGTGAGAGGTGACAGCTACAGCGAAGGCTGCATGGGACAGACAGGTGTGTGTACCTGAAATACCACTAAGACAGATTTATAATTCCTAACCTAACGTATGCCCAACGCTGAACAGAAGCGGGGAGGATAAATAGCATGACCATGAGCAGACAAACTCGTCTGGCTTGATTCACACATGAACTGAGAAGAATGTCAGCTGAGCTTGCAGGGGTTTGGGGCCTGTATTGTGTACAACACTAAGCCTTCAGGATTGTAATGCAAGTCTGGTATGCTTTATTTATTTATTTTTATTTATTACCCTAATCTAGCACATTGTAAAGCACACACCCTTTTTTTTGTGATATCATTTATACCAGTATAATATAACATACAGCACTAGACAACGTTATCAACATAACAAGGGGTTCAGTCATTTTAAATATTTTCCATGTTTTAAAATTAATAAGAAAGCGTAGTAATGGGCCAAAAATGTATATCAGAGTATAGTTTCAAAATTTCACAGTGTAAAGTACTTTGCAGAAGTCTTAATGAAGACTCAATAATGCAGAGGTCATAAAATAAAGATCTGTTACAAAATCTTGAACCCTGCACACTATAAAGTAGACTGACTAAAAAGTTTAGTCTCTCGTCAAATACAGTCACCCAACTCCACATTTACATTGGTCTTTAAATCTCTTATTGGAAATGCAGGAGAAAAAAAAACAGCTTATTGAAAAAAGAAAAAAAAAATCATAACCCAAAGTGAATTGTGTGTTTTATATTGTTTGTGGTCCATACATGCTAAACCTTTCCCACCATTTTTACCGAATTTTTATCCATTTATAGTTACATTTAAACAAATTAAGTCACCGACTCACCTTTCAGTGTTTCTCTCTTTTGAAGTTACTAATAAATAAATAAAGTAATTAATTAAACAAAGGTGCAAAATCTGCAGTGCTGACACTGGAGACTCCTTCCAGAAATGTTAAACAAACCTCTTCTTACAAAAAGATTCACCATGACAACAGTTTTCTTAAAGATAAACAGCAGCATGTTTTTTTTGTTGTTTTTTTTTAATGGTTTCTTATTAGTCCTCGATTATGTGGAGTGTCTGGTATTTTAAGACTCTGTGAATGAACTGTTACTATAGAAACAAGCGTGTTCATTTAAACCTGTGTGAGATGAAGCATATTGCATTTAGAAAGACAGCTATCCTTTTTTTTTTCCTTTATAAGGTCCAGACATGTGCTGTAAGCACATTGCTCTTGTGTGTTGCGTAGGTGTTGATTGTGTTGTGTGTGTCGTGTTTTCATACAGGTGCGAGAGTGTGGCTCTTCATCGGCTTCATGCTGGCCTTTGGCTCTCTCATTGCTTCCATGTGGATTCTGTTTGGAGGTTTTGTTGTGCCTGGTAAGATTTTTTTTTTTTTTTTTTTTTTGCGCATATCATATGGTACTCCCAGACAAGACCAACAACAACAACAACAACAACAACTACAACAGTCATGGTGTTATACAAGGACCAATGACGTACTTGGACCTGAAGATCATTTCTGACATGAAATCTTCTTTTAAGCGATGTTTCTTCAACATTAAATAACGCTACGTGGCCTACAGCCGCCTCCTCCATCTCAGGACCCAGATCAGACTCGACTTGAATAGCAGCCTAGGGACTACGGACTTGACCTGGATGTGAATTTTAACCTTAACCTCGACTTAAATCTGACTTGAGACTGGTGTGAACCCGGTGGGAGGATAGTTAGAGCTCTGGCCCAAGCATCTAAAGCTCCACAAACGAGTGTAGAGGCAAGAACTACAGCAAGTCACATGATAAAGGAAATGAATAACTCCATGCATGACTGTGTTAAATCGTTCTCTCGGTCCGCTTCAGTAAAAAAACATTGTACTGTAATATAAGTCATGAAAATAGATTATTGGCTATGTCTAGCAGGCAAAACAATAATATAGGACAATATGTGACTTCACCATCATTATTGAGGCCAAGATTAGCTGTTATTGCTTTAATCATATGAGTCATTTGAGTCTTGCTTTTTTTGGTTAACAGCGGATAAAGCAGTGTATCCTGGGATTGCAGTTTTCTTCCAGAACGCCTTCATCTTCTTCGGGTACGATGTGAAAACGGGAAAGCCTAATGTCTCTTAAACAGAGTATTCGCATCCAGTGAAAATGCGTTAAGGCATTAACCATATAAACGCCTTAATTATTATTGAAAACCATTCATGTGATTAATATAAATATGATTTTGTTGGATTGTAATCTCTTGAAACCTGATCTTCTTTGTCTAGGCACAAAAATTATAATTATATATTTGTATATATTTTATTATAATTATAATTTTACGTTTATTCTTCAGTAGATGTTATAGGACATATGCAGCACCGTGACTACATTTAGTATATTATTTCATGTCTTAATAATTTTATACTTCCTTTAAGCTATGTTTATGTGTTGTTTTTTTATTTATTTTATTATTACAGGGGTCTGGTGTTCAAGTTTGGACGCACAGAGGACCTGTGGCAGTGAAAAGCCTCTCTTCCTGACCATCATACACACCCCGAATCTGTCTGTACTATTTTTCTTTTCTCTATCATTTTTTTTTCCCATTTACAAGCACACCTCCTTTTTCCTGTGCGACTGCCAGATGTGTGTCGAGATAAACAGTGAGGAGTTGCTGGTGTATAAACCAAGCGTGACGCATCTAGCCTCCGAATTCAAAAGTACTTCAGCTAGACGATTTTTTTTTTTTTTTTTTTTTTTAAATGTCGGGCGTAAAAAGAAAAAAAAAAGAAGACAGGGAACACTGACATAGCGAACGTGCTTGTTTAACGACACGCTGCACTCCTGTTCACGTTGCACTGTTCTTTTTACCTCACATTTAGCTTTAGTCGTTCCCTCAGATTGGTTTTAGTTCTGGTTCACGCTTGGTGCGTGTGGCGGCCTGGGAAAACCCTTCATATCGGTCATACTATATACAGGTCTCAAAACTACACACTTTGCTGAATATGTGGCATATATAGAAGTAAAGATCTAGCATTTTAAAGTCGCATTTAAAGATTTCATCCTAATTCGGCGAAACATGCCCCGCCTACCTCTACATTTATAAGCTACTGATGAAAAAAAAAATCTGTAAAAATTAGAAATTTTTTTGTCGTCTCTTCACTCGGCGGATGTCTGTTCTCGCTTACATGGGTACATCAGAAATAATCGCTGATTCATCCACTCACTTCTGTCCTCTCTACTAAATGTCTTTATATTAGGTCCTTCTATTCAAACCCTGAATTTTTTTTTTTTTCCCAGAATTCAGCCATAGCCACTTCTCCAGGTTTTCCCAGACCACCACACGTATTTACTCCAGTCTGTGGGAGACGCCTTCACTGTTTCACTGGGATATTTAACACGTAGTTTACCTGCGAGTGGGAACATTGGGTTATGTTTCCTCACTTGCTTTTGGAAGTCTGTGGAAAAAAACAAGTGTGAAAACATTCTTTTTTTCTTTTTTTTGCTTCTTGTATCTGTAAATGGGAATTAAGCGCCAATCTTCACTTAACCAGCTTCATCGAAACGAACTGTAAAGAGCAAATCCGATGCATTTGATAACATTTTCTCTCGAGTTACGTGGGTCTCGGATGTGTTTGTTTTTTTGTTTTTGTTCCAAAGTCACAAGCATCTCATTAAATTTCACGTTTTGTTATTGTAAGAATGCAAGTATACGCTCCTGTAACAGTTAAACAGCTTCGCGAATCCCTTTTTTGCTATTCTGTGTCATGTATTCATTTTTGTACACGTTTAGCTTTACGTTTATTTATGTAACAGCTGCTGTACAGCAAAGACGTCATAAATGCAAGCACAAAAAAAAAAAAAAAAAAAAAAAAAAAGCAGCCTGTCCAGCGCCAATCTATTTGAAAGGTTTATTAAATTAAAACACTAGAGGAATGTAAACTCTTAGTTCGTCTAACAGTTTTTTTTTTTTGCAACTGTATTTGTCGAAACAAATAAAATGACAGAAAATCTCCGCACACTGTTTTCAGGTTGATATTTATTTTCCGGATGATTTACTCCAAGAATTCATGCTATCCTGACTTTTTTTTTCTTCTTAAACTAGATTACAGTAAATGTGTTGGTTGTTGAGAAATTAACATCATTCTAAATTATACTTGAGACGCCATAATTTTGGCCTGTAATGTATATAAAATGCAGATGCATGATTTAATAATAATAACAACTAAAACTAAATAATCCTCAAGAATTTAATTTCTGTTCATGGCATAGAAGGTTTATAACTTGGACTTAAACTTACCACAGCATGAAAACCTTCCCAAATTCTCACTAACCTTTCCAAGTTGTACCAATAATAGCATATAAACCACGTTGAAAATGTTTTTAAATAGTGTACCACTAATTTTATTCCCACTCCCATGTTATATGCGAAGAAACATCATAAAGCGTGTTGAAAATGATGTGCTAAGAACAATAACCTCCATCACCGTTCAGTTTCGGCAGTCTCAGATAACCTGAATGCATCTTCATCCTACTGAACGTGGTTGAATGTTTATTTCGATGCACACACACACACACACACACACACACACACACACACACACACACACACGTACACACAAGATAAATCATACGCAGAAAACGCATACACAAGTCCTTATATTTTTACACTGTTTCCTTAGGGTCGTCGACATTGGTCTCACTTGTGCACCAGCAGATGTGGGAACTGCAAAAAATACAAAAGCAAATATAGGCTGAAGACAGTAAATATTGATTTGTAGATTTCGAATCAGTTAAATTTGTTTACATTAAACTTTGAGGAGGTCGTTTGAAAGATAGGAGTTCATCTGGAATAAATCAGGAAGCGACTGTGTGTCGTCGTTTACCATCAAAACACACACACATACACACACATACAGTCATGCATTTTCTGGGGCTGAATCTCAAATATATTTCTACACTATTTGCTAGGGTGTGTTATATTATCTATATAGGGCACAAGGAAAGTGAATATGAAGCCATTAGAGATTTTCCCAAACTAGAATCATGGCAGATTTTACTGCTTTTTTTTTTTGGGTGCGTGGAGGGTCTTCCGGACCAGTAGTATCATGAATAAAAGGACACCTCCAAAGGTCTTCGACCATTTCAAAAGCAGTCCTGTAAATTGTAGTAAAAAGGAAAATATATACAGAAAATTCTCCATAATTCGGCATAACATTGTTGGTGTGGAGCATGTCGACGACTGCACAGAAGTTTCAAATCAGAAGTGATAGTAAATGTAACAAGTGAAGTCTGATGGTCATGATTCACAGATGAACTACATATGAGTCATGTTCATCAGGTCTGTTAGAGCTAAACTAAAACTACCCAAGGTAAGTTCGACAAATACTGAATTATAGTACTGAATTCAAATCAAATACTAAACTATAGTTGTGAATTCTAATAGAATACTGAATTACGGATGACTTTGGATTAGTTTTTATGACTCATGGTCATCACTTAAGATTATTTTATGACTTAATATCATGACTGAACTTAACAAATACTGAATTCAAATCAAATACTAAACTATAGTTGTGAATTCTAGTGTAATACTGAATTACAGTACTGAAACCTAATCAAAAATACTGAGTACCAGTAGTGAATTCTAATAAAATACTGAATTATAGTACTGACTTGAAAGCAAATACTGAATTATAGTAGTGAATTCTAAGTGAATACCGAAATATAGTAGTGAATTATAACGAAATACTGAATTATAATACTGAATACTAATCTAATACTGAATTATAATCACACACTGAATTATAATACTGAATCCTAATCGAATACTGAAATACAGTTTTGAATTAAAAGCGAATACTGACTTGCAATACTGAAACTCTTAAGAAGTCTTGCACAGAAGTGCACTGTCTCATGATCGTTCTTCTGGTTTTGCATGCAGGTGTCCACAGGAAATGTGGATTTCCAGTGAAGTAAAATAAAATTAATAGAATAAATGCATGTAGAATTTTCTACATGCAGTATAAATGTAGTACTGTAGCTAGCTTAGTTTATCAAGCTAACCAAGCAGATCGATAAAATCGATTCTCTTAGCTTTCACTACTAAAACCAAATCTACAGGTTAAAATGTTAGTGATTTTATTAGTACAAGAACTTAGACATATTACTAACGCTAAAATGCTATGCGAATGCTAATAAAAACTGACCTGTGGTAACACCCATCACCAGACTCACACAGACTGTGACGAGCAAAATACAGATGTGATGCACCGCAAACCGGACAGCACTAAGAAAAAAAAAAAAAGAAAAAAGGCATGAATAGAGTGAAGTTTTAACAACATAATCCAGAGGTTTATATACACTGTGCTGAATATACGTTACAGAATTGTAGCGTAAGGGTTTTTTTTTTAACGTTTTATTTGTGGTTTCCTGATTATAGGAAATCTACGATGTTTTACATTGTGCTGTGGCTGATAGTGGCCAGTCGCAAGATGAGTTGAGCAAACCATCCCAGAAATCCCGGCACTGCATGAACACTCAGGACACCGACGGTATCGTGGCAATCAAAAGCAAATAGCATATGGTCCTGAGGGACAGAGATATAAACAACACATAAATCAGGATTATCACAGTTAAAGCAAAACTACAGAAGGTAAGCTGAAATATAGTAGTGAATTATGATCAAATACTAAATTACAGTCCTGGATTCTAATTAAATACTGAATTATGGTATTGAATTCTAATCAAATACTGATTTATAGTACTGAATTCTGATAAACAACAATTCATCACTAAATTATAATACTGAAATTATATTGAATAATGAATTGTAACCATTCTAATCAAATACTGAATTATAGTACCGAATCTTAATCAAGTACTGACTTATAGTCAAGTACTGAATGTTAACACTGAATTCTAATCAAATACTGAATTATAGTGTAGAATTATAATCAACTACTGAATTTCAAAACCGAATTCTAATCAAATACTGAATTTTAATACTGAATTATAATCAAATATTGATTTATAGTACTGGAATCTAATCATTTACTGAATTATAGTAGTGTTAAGATTAGTTTATGACATAATATGATGACTTAGAATTAGTTTATGACTTAATATCATCACTTTAGATTAGTTTATCTGAGTTATACTACTAAATTCTAACCAAATACTGAATTATAGCAATGACTTGCAGTGAAATAGTAAATTGTAGTATTTAAATATAATTCATAACTACAGTGCAGTATTTTATTAAAAAGGTATTAATTCTATTACTGAATCAGGATCTTATAATCATATTACTGAGTCAATACTGTGGAATACTGAATTATAGTACGTATAGTACATATAATTACAGGTACTGATTTATAGTTATATATTTATGTTTATATACCTATTGTATAATTACAGGTACTGATTTACAGTAGTTAATTTTAATCAAATACTGAAATACAGGAGAACATTATTAAAACTGTATTAAATATATATTAATGTATCAAGTAATTAAAAAAAAGTACATTGTTTTAAACGTTTCAGCACTAATGACAATGCACATATGACAAAATGTGATCGGTTTCGTAAACAGTTATCGTGGTTGTGTATTCTACCTTCAAA
>JAKKZN010000003.1:26808254-26824265 GCA_033441825.1 Pangasius elongatus
ACTAATGACAATGCACATATGACAAAATGTGATCGGTTTCGTAAACAGTTATCGTGGTTGTGTATTCTACCTTCAAATATCGCAGCCCTAGAGTTGACAAAAGAGTAGCACACAAGCCGATCGTCATGGCGATCCAAGGCGCAGGAGCTGAGGTCACGACAGCTCCGACGGCGATGCCGCCGGCCAACATGGAGCTCTGAACGTGCACCTTCACGGCAGATCGCATCACTGTTTATTCATCTCATCCAATTTATCAAAAAATTGGGACAAAAACACAGTTGTTTCCTTGGCTAGGTGACGTATGTTAGCAAGCTAGACTGATATTTCATAGGATAATATGATAGCTTACTAGCTAGTAAGCACTATTCGGTTTAGATTGGTTGTAATAGGGATTCTAGTCTTGTCTGAGTCTGCTGTCAGTAATTTTTTTTTTACAACCTGTGCTTTTATGTGTCTGGAAGGATGACACTGTACTTACCCTTCTATAAAATGACCAGTAAAACAAACTCATATAATTTATACCACGTCTGATTGGACACAATTCAATCATAATTCCTCCAGCAAGGGTAATTTATAGCGTCCAAGTTCATTAAAACTTCTCCAAATAGTACTTAATTTACAGTAGGTTTACAATTTAGTTACTGTGTATGTAAGGCACTGAGGCTGTGTTTATCTTGAGCTATGATAACTAGAGTAGTGTGCAAAAGTCTTAGGCACGTGCAAGGAAATGCTGTAGAGCAGAGATGCCTTGCAAAATGATGACTTTTGCACAGTACTGTACATTGAACTAATTCTCAAAAAGTTGTACCATCTCCAAATGGATTACACAGATTTAAGTGTAATTTACAAATTCCTTTGGCTAAAGAACCAACAAAATTGTTCTCCATTGGAAGAGACTTTCTGTTCTTTTCTCAGTACAGGAAAATGCACAGAAAGAGGAGAGTAGCTAGAGGTTATGTTGAGAAACATTTCCACGCTGTCAGTATGGAGGGATGGATTCATTCTGAAACTCAAACACAGCTGAAGATTAGTTTACACTGACTCACCAAGTTGATCTTGCCTTTAGAGCTGGACAGCACCGAGACGGCCGTCGCTGTGACGGCGCTGACAGCCAGAGACAGATAGGTGCTACACATCACATTGGTGTCCTCCTTCAACACTGAGTTAAAACTGGGCCAGAACATCCACAGGAACAAAGTCCCTGAGAGAGAAGGACAAAAGAGAGAGAGAGAGAGAGATCATCTGTAATTAAATGAAGTGCAGCATAATTATCACTTTGAGTAGAAATAGGTGAGGAGTAGTCAAGCAGGATTAAGATTATTTGAGCAGATTAGGTGATGTATTCACTCACCAAGCATGGCAAAGACGCTCGTCATCCTGCTGACCTTCTCTTTCTCGTGCTTCAGCTGCATCTCGCTATGGAAAAGAAAGCGTGATGTCATCACGCCAAAGAGAGCTCCGAAGATGTTGATGAGTACGATGCTGTACAGCCAATGTGTCTGTATCTGATAAAAGAGCAGTAGTGGGCACTTTCTATAAAATAATCTATCCGATATCCAAATTTCAATCTTACTGAAGTAGAAATGTGGTTCATAATTGCAAAACAGTCTCATTTAAAAAAAATAATAATAAAATTGCATATAAAGTATGTCATTTTTTTTCTCATTCTTTTTTGTCCATTAAGCAGATTTCAGGGAAATTGTTAGAAGTGGATATGACTTAGTCATTCTTGTATTTGTTTCCCACAACATATGTTGGTGTGGTCTTTTATTGTGTCATTCGTATTAACAAATCTAACCTAAGCTACAGTATCTACAGCAGAACGTCCGTCACCTCACCTGGAACAGTGTTCGTATGAGCCACTGGTTTAGCACAAACCCCGTGACCTCTATCAGAGCGAACACCAGAAGTTGGACCGGGTTGGTTTTTCCATGGACGGTACCCATAGCCACGAGAGTCGAAGCTGCACACAGCTCAGCGTCTACCAAACTGAAGGAGGAATAAGTGCTGATTGTGGTGTGATAGTAATATAACTACCATATTTACATAATACAATAAGTGATACATTTAAGGAATAAAACACTCAGGGGCATGCTGTTATAGGAAAACAATCAACGACAGAGTGGTGGGTGGGATGTGGTCTTTTTTTTTTTTTTTTACCTTTTTAACTGGATCCGGATCTTCCAGTTGAAACGGCGAGACAGCAGGAAGCCGTTTAGGATGGTGGCCCACTGCACGGCCATGGCTGCAACCAGCATGCTGAAGGCAGAGCTGCTGAAACCATAGCGCGTCAGGAACGTGGCCAAGAAGCCAAAACCCAGAAACACCATCACATGGATATCCTGGAACTCTGTGTGAAAAAGGATTTTTTAAATGACAGAGTAAATGTGTAATGTAAGGAGTAAATAATGAAGAAGAAAAAAAGAAATTGCTATGTATTCCATGGTTGTGTCGGGACTGAGCCGTAGTAGCTGCAGTGTTCAATACATTTGTGCAAATAATACTGTTTTAATCAATGCTTACAAACTCAAGTGACATCACATATGGTGTGTCAAGGGGTGGAGGTGTTGTCCTGGCTTTTTGGATTCCTCTTATCACCCAAACCCAGTAGTGTATTTCATCCCCACCCCAACGGCATGGCAAGCGTACACACTTTTACACTGAATGCGTGGACATAAAGAAGTGTAAATCGCTTTATATATATTGCGTATATGTAATTCTAAGACGATACCACCACACCTCAGATAGGTTTTACACTACAAATAAGCACGGTAGAGGCAAATCTGCATAAACTGATTTGCTAAAGAAAGAGGAAAGAATTTGCACTGAATTGCTGATACAACATATTACAGATGCATGTGTCTGTTTTAACTTTATTTTTAAAAACACAGTCTTGATGCACACACACTGTACACATCTATTTAACGCATGATCCACTTACTTGCATATGAATAAATGAATTCTTCTTCTTTTTCCTTCTCATAGTCCCCTATTTCCACAAAAAAGGCAAAAATGACAATAAATGTGATTTGCAGAAGAAGAGCCACAGGTGGAAGCCGGGCTCGAAGACTGGGAGCGTATTTTGGAGCCATGAGAGAGATTTCACAGCTCTGTTATTGCCTGCATGTCTTTGCTCAGATCCTCTTCAAGCTGAACTAAGTGGGGCGGGGAACCTCGTGTACAAGTGTCCTTAACATCAGGGACTTGAAAGCTGTGCCATGCAATACTGATTGCTACCTTGGATATATAAGTGACAGTTATTTGCTTATTTTTCAGCTCTAATCATTAAATATTGTGAAGACTGACCAAAAATCCTGGTACTAGTTCTCAAAAGTATGGTTTGTATATTATGTAAATTATCACAAATTTGAGTGGATGGAGGTAAATTGTCCAATTTAGCTCCACCCACTCGATTTTTTTTGGCCTTTTAGAAGAGGCAATTTAAAAAGGATAATTTAATAAAGAAAGCTTAACAAAAACAATAGGGATCTAGTGCCTTCAGTGCTTGGACCCCTAATTATTTGCTGTGCCAACAATTCTCACTCTTTGTAGTTTACTGAGGTTTCTAAATATCTAATGTGCAATATTCCTTAAGTGCCTTTTGTTTGTTATTGTTCAGTGAGAAACCCATATGAAAAAAGAAATACACTGTAAAATATTGTCCATTATTCAAATATATTATTTATTTTATTATAATTGATTATCTGCTATTTTTATTGGTAGAAAGACAAGTAGCATATCATAAATAATACATTTTAATTTATTTCACTCAGACTCAATATTCAGGTTGTGCATTATTACTGCTATTAGATGCAATATTTGTGAAATAGTTCTATTGTTGTCTGCTGTCAAAAGCTTGCTGGAGCAGGTTTACGCCAACAGCGTACGCAGAGACACGTTCTCTAGGCAAATAGCGTAAGCTTTAGCGACCACGCCCCCATTGCAAGAAGACCCGCCTATGCTGCCATCTGATTGGCTGGCTGTCACTACCTGATTTGTCCACAAAGAAAAAGATTGGTGGAGTGGAAAAAGGTTGTCACTAAGGTTGTCAGATATCTGTTTTTTTTGGGGGGCCGTGACAAAACAAGGCGCTGCTTATATTAGCCCAGCGCGACGTAGCCAGCTACAGCTATCAATCAATCAATGTGATCGCGAGTCTGAGCGAGCTCGGAGGTGATTGGTTCGCGCGGCTGTCCGTCAACTGGCTCGCGCGTGTCTTTGAGGCTGCCGTGCGTCGCGAGGAGAAAAGAGGAGGGTCTTCCAGCGAGGCTTTTTATTTATTTCTTTGTTTCCAGTCGGGTAAAAAAAAAATAATAATAACAGCGATAGCTAGCTAGCTAACCCTAGCTAGCTATATTCTTTCTGGGGGACTTCAATGTTGTACCGCAGGACCGAAACGAAAAACTGGACCATATTACGCTAGGTATTAAAACGCCTAAGCGAAGGGAAGGAGGATGAAGCGGCGCAATGCGGACTGCAGCAAACTCCGGCGGCCGTTAAAACGGAACCGAATCACCGAGGGCATATACGGCAGGTAGGCGCTAACCCTCAGCGTCGGAGCTGCTAGCCTGAACGGGCTAACCTTTTCAGCTTGACGGGCTCGGGTGTCATTTCTAACTGACAGCGCGGTCACTGCTAGCTCTATATATTCCTTTTAGCCTTACACTGACTTGCTAACATTGTTTGGCTAAGTCATTTCGAGTCGCCGTAGCTAGCTGGCATTATTTTTCCCCACACCTGTATTCGGACAAATCCCGCCTCCTTATACATGATTGGCTAGTCTTACACGGTTTCTCGTTACGCGATTGGACCATCAGCTATACTTACTGACGCTATCCAATCAGAGAGGCCTGTGGTGTAAGGGGCGGGGTTGTTTCATTGTGTATGGGTTAAAAAAACGCGTTTAGCTGTTCACTGAGTTAGCTAGCTAATTTAATTAGCTCCTGGTAGGCAGGGCCAGGCCCTCATCCCTCATCACCATCATCATCATCATCATCATCATACAACGTGTACGAATTTATTACATTTATTTAAATTAACCTAGCTGCAAATATTTAGTATTATATTATACAAGAGGAATGAATCCCAAATGGCTCCATGTCAAATAGAGGGTTCTGCTCCCTACCTAGTGCACTACACTCAGCCAAAGTGATCCCTGACACACACGATCCTATAAACGTGATGACGGTTGAATGCTGTCAGAGTTGTTCTAGATATTATTTATTATGTGTCATAAATATAAACCTCTTTGAATTGAATGGGATCAGATGATATTAAAGGTTTTCTTACAGGAAGTGGTTGTGCACCCTAATTAGTGCACGACATGAGTAGTTTTCCAAAATGATATCTATAAACCAGTTTCTAGTCGTATGAATTGAATGGATGTTAAAATGTGTCTCTCGTGTCATAGGAAGGTCATTTTCTGGTGTCAAGACTAATACCTTCTTTAAAAAAAAGTCATTTTAAATCTACCTGCATTTTTATTAAAATTAAGAGAAGAGATGTTAATGTTGTAGGAAAAGTTTTGAACATGGATCAACACTGTTCGAGTTCTGCGTGTGGAAAGTTCAGGGTTAAATTTTATTTTTTTTGGAAAAATAGATATAAAATGATTAATGTGTCTAATATCCAAAGTGCTTGATTATGTTTGAGAACATTTGCTTAAATTTTTATTGTGCACACGCAAGTAGGGGTGTTAATTTGAATGTTTTTTTTTGTTTTTTTAAACAGTGTGATAAATTAGTCTAAAAATATCACGGACCATTATGAATGGACCTCAGCATCGAGAACATTTTGTGAAAAGCGGTTATTAATTTAAGACTATAAAAATAAAGAAAGCGAGCCAACACAAACCCATAAATTAAGACAAATAAAACGAATAGTTCAGTTCTGACAAAAGAAATGGTGGTGTATAAAAGGGGGACAGGCCGGTCTGTCTGCCGTAAACACACAAAAAATATTTTAGCTAGTGAAAGATTTAGCACTCTCATTATTATTATTATTATTATTATTATTATTATTATTAAATATTTTTATGCACATGGAAGTGAGTCAAAATAATTTCCACTTCTGTTTTTCAGTCTTTACCCTGATCATTCATTTCCTCCCGGCGGTCTGTGCGCCTGACCTTTTATGGAGTTTTGTGGGCGTCGCTACATGCAAATGAGCTGTGTCGAGAATGCGCCGTGCATTTTACAGGTGATCAACGTACGCACACAAGTCCGAAGAAATTCAGCGTTTCAGAAACTTCTGAAAATGCGGCGGAAAGTTATAGTTAGGTTTTTCTTACACGAACATTTACGCGCAACTTTACTAAAACATTGACAGACGAAGCACATTGCGTGTGTTTTAGTGCTTTACTTTAAACAAGACGAGCGCTTGCTTTGGTTTTCGACGGGAGACAATAGAAATGAGTTCATCCTTGAGTGTCTTTATACTGAAGAAAAGCACAGAAACTCTTTCTCTCAGGAGGCGGCAGAATCCTTTCTACGAAATCACTTATCACTGAAATAGAGCGGCTGAGTGACGTAAACGTCCGATCATACACGGCAATTCTCACCGAGCGTGAAAACCAGGACGACGTAACGACCCGAGCTCGAGCTCGCCATCGGGGCGGAAAATCCATCAGGGGTTTCTGTCACGTTTCTTTTGAGTCGAGTCGAACACAGTGTGAACGAATGCATTCGGATTATTTAGAAAATGCGATTATTAGTAAACGCGCCTTAAGCTGGACGCATTATCGGTTTGAGGTCAGCGACAACCCTACGATGAAATAATCTTTTTTGTGTTAAACTTTTTTTTTTTTTTTTGCTTTGTAAATGTGACCACCCTGTGCCTGTTTTCAGTCTTCTTCTTCTTCTTCTTCTTCTTATTATTATTATATTAACATGTCACCCTTCTCTGTATCCTCGACATGAGATGCAGCTTCTAGCCTGGATTCATTCGATATGATGAACGTGTATCGTGGCGTCGCTTCAGACTTTAGCGAGCGTGACATTTGGCTTCGGGAACCCCGGCCGTGCACCCGACGTTGCGCAGACTTTCTCTGATTTCTCCGAGCGCCCTTGGCCTTAATAACATCTGCTTGTGATTACTGTTGTATTGGTGTTTTAATCTTCCTCATCACAAACGTGTGTAATAACAGAGAAGCATCGTTGTAGTGTGTGTGTGTGTGTGTTTGTAGCCTGGGGCTCTCTCTTCAGTCGCTTCCTTTTTTTTTTCGTTAACACATTTAAACACTTTCCGCTGAATTCGTAGGCGTTGTTGTGTTTCGCCGGCGGTTTAATGTGTAGACAGAGTGCATTTCAATTCCCAGCCCAGTGCTCTTTCCGTGAAATACCGCATGAACAGAACACACAATTCTTGATTTTTATTTATTTATTTTTTTTTTGGCTCACTCGTTCACTTTGGCCAGTTTTCTAAGAAACCATCTGTACATTTCTTCAATTCTTACATTACCGTAGTAATGAAATAGTGTGCACTTTTCCTAGCAGATGCTTGCGAGCGACGGCTCGTCTTCATTTGATTGGAAGTTTAGTATAAAAAGTTGAATCGTATTAGAGTGCAGTGTGTGCTCCCAGAGGTCAGAGGAAGCCAGCAGTACAAGCGGCTGGTTAAATAAAGGGAGCGTCGTAAAAGCCACGTGTTTTGTTGAATGCGCTCTGTGTGTAACGCGTCACTCATCCCTTCATTTCTAAATGGGAGTTGAATATTTAGTGCATAATATTTACCATTCCTTCTTTTTTTTGTCCCTTCTGACTACAGGTATCCGTTTTGTAGTTCACTCCCAGCTTTCGCACGTTGCTTCTCCCCTTTTTTCTTGTGTAGACTCACCTTGATCGTGTAGTGGAACGACACCGTGAATAAGGAGGAGTAGCGAGGCTCTGGTTTAGGTCATGGTGCAGAATCATTGTGCAGCACTACTCTCTGTTTGAGTGTTGTTTAATTTCAAAGAGGCACGTAAACCGGGGAGCGTAATCTGCTCCGTCTTTTCCGTGACGCCGTGACGTTTTCGGTTCTGATCGGGCTCGCTTTCTCACGCAGTAATACAATCCGATTCTGGTCTCGTGTTTGCCAATATGGCGTCGGTCTGAACGTGTGGAATCCGTGTGACTTTCACGTCTGGGTTTATGTTCATCGCGATTTCCAGACATGTTAAATCTGTAGCACCGACTGAGGAAAATGTACATCTCTCATCACAGTTAGCTTGTTGCTAACAGAAGATGAACAAGGAGGCGTCCATGTTTTTTTGGTTTTGTTAGTTTTTTTGTTTTTTTCCCCACTTTGTAGCTCAAATGCACTGGAGATGTAAAATGTCGTATCTCGGAATAAAATCTCATGAGATTAATCCACACTGACTAAAGTTACCATAGAAACAAACGTCGCCTTCTTTGGTGGATTTACATGCAAAACACACACACACACACACACACACACACACACACACACACACACACACACACACAGTATGCAAACTGCATTATTATAATAATAATAATGATGATAATAATAATAACTGTACCACAGCCTGGCAGTTGGTGCAAACCATTTAACTTTGATAAATGTGCCATTCAAAACCTTGTAAAGTGCACACACATCGCTCAGACAAGACTAAAATAAAGAAGAAGTGAAACTGGGGGTTAAGAAGGTGAGATGAATTTGTGTGGAACCAGAAGTGATTGGTGTCGGCTTGTGCTTTTCGTGTAATTCATATTGTTTCTGTTAATATTGCTCAGCAATGGAGTTATTGTCTGTAACTAACTAACGATTGTCAGTTGCTAATAGCTAGATATAAGATATAATAACTAGAGTAAGGCTTGTTGTTTCAGCGTAAGACTAACACGGTTATATTTTGGATGGAGATATAAACAGCACACACACACACACACACACACACACACACACACACACACACACACCTTTCTTTTGTTGACTTTTGTTTTAAGACCAGATTAATTTTTTCTTCTACAGTCGTACGTCGCATCCCATCCGTTACGTCTGATTTCCCAAGCCTCAGATATTTAGACAAGGTCTATGCCTGATCTGTGTGTGAAGGCCACCGGGTATACATCTAGAAAACATTTTAATTGCTTTGTTTTGTCCTTTTAATCATAACTGCACGATAGGAGTTACATACACTATAGACACCTAATAATAACACACAGGTATGCCATCGTTCTGGCTCCGCAAGTCACTGATCGCCCTTCTGTCTATTAAGGCCACGCCTGGAGAGTAATGGCATGCACACACACACACACACACACACACACACACACACACACACAGACACACAGACACACACGTACGTAGCGTTCAGTGCACTGCTTGAAAAAAACTTGTAGTGTGAGTTTTAGATCTGTGATTGTGTGGAAATAAAACACAACTCGTTGTGTTGTTATGGAAAAATAATCCCCAGTGCAGCAGAGCAGAGTCACTGTTACACCCCAGTGTTGATTATTTTAATGTAAAAGTGTTTTATTCCTTTTATACCACAGAAACTTCTTCACGACTCGAAAGTCGAGTTATTAACTAGAATCTGTTTTTATCTGTTTATAGTTACATCTAATGTAGAACATCAGCGAAACAAATTAGTGATAAACAAAGTGAGATTTTTGTTAAATATGTCAGATTATGCTTTAAATACATTTTTAGGCCCATTAAGTTTCAGAAAAGTTGTAGACTTAGTGTTTTTTCCCCCACGTTCTCTCTCAGTAACTAACATAGCTGAGCTTGCTCATTGTGGAGTGATTTGTGTTCACTGTGTGGTTATTAGTGCAAGGTTTGCATTGTGTCCAGCGTCAAAGGGTTAAATAAACAACTGATAATTTGGAGTGATAATCAAATGAAGTGTAACGTTAGCAATAAAATGTGTGAACCTCGTGTGTGTAATGTGAAGCGTGAATGTCAGTCAATGTCAAAAAAATGTCACTGTTAAAGCGATTTGAATAATATTGAACTGAAAATGTATTTAGTTAACACTTGTTGGTTTATGAAACTGTGTAGTGCAGACAATTTAAGCTTTATTATGCATTATATATATTATAATGATCTCTTAATATGTGTGTGTACAATGGGGGAGGTGGGGTCTGTGAGGATCACTCAGATTATGCTAGGTGTCCACGGCTGAAAAGAAAGTTGCGAACTGTCGACTTAGATTATAGCAGCTATAAACAGTCTTTCCCTCACACCTCTCCGTTTTGTCCTCTCGCCTGGAATTAATAAGACCAAAGAAATGTCGCTTGTTCCTGAGACACAGCAAAGTCCTCTGTCCTGTAGTGGAAATTTTAAAGTTCCTGCTTCACCTCTGACTGATACAAAAAAAGTGCTGACACTGGAGACTCCTTCCACTACTGTGTTGTGTACTTGTGTAATTGTCTTTTATGAGGGGAAACAACTACTGTTCCCATAGTGCAATTGTGAACGAAGTCATTGCATCGCTTTCCATCTACTTTTGTTGTTCACAAAAAACAAAAACAAAATGGTGGACCGGACCCAAAACACAAGACGACGTGACGGTGATTCACAGAAGTAGTCCTCACTTCAGAGCCAAAAGTCCAGGGGGTGGAGCTGGATCGGATCCAACTCCTCCTATGAGTCTAACCATAACCCCTAACCCACGCAACGCTGTACAGCGCAACACAACACATTAAACGCACTTATGAAACACATCCCACATCTTTGGACAGCTCTGCTCGGGTAGGAGGAGCCGGGTCAGGTCTAGCTCCACCCAAATAGAAGTTTTGTTCTGCAGCAAGATTTACTTGGATTCATGTGCCACATATTTCCATGGTCTCTGATTGGTGGGGTTCTGAGTAATATACGGGGTGTCCTGTTAGTCCAGCATCACCGGGTTAATGTAATTGTTTAATTTTTTATTTTTTAGAGCAAGGAAGTACAAATGGATATTATTCTACAAAATGGTGCACATACTGTGTGATTTCTGTAAAGCCTTTGTTTTTTTTCCCCTCCTGCCACGGTACTAGGCTTATCAGACACCCTGTATTACTGAAACAAGACTTTATTTAAAAAAAAAAAAAAAGAGAAGACGATGATGTAATCAAAGTGAAGTCAGATTGGCTTCATGCTTAACATCATGTACCATCTCGGCTCTCATGGTATGTCATCATTCTTGATGGCAGAAATGAATGGCATTTGTACTTCCAGAACCTCACGGTCGAGCTCTGTTGAGTGCCACGGTCAGCATAACCAATCAGAATTGAGAATGAATACTAGCCCCGCCCCATTTGTGCTAATAGTAACCAGGCAGAACCTAAAACTGCTCAGCAGTAACTTTGGGTAGCGTTGCAGTGCTCCAGAGCACAATTTCAGCATTTTAGTGACAAAGGTCCATCACTTAATCACCATCTCCATTAGTAATTAAATTACAGAATGACTATAATGATGTGGTGTTGTGTCTCTCTGTCTCTCTCTCTCTCTCTCTCTCTCTCTCTCTCTCTCTCTCTCTCCATCTCTCCCCATCTCTCAGCACCTTTCTGTACCTGAAGTTCCTGGTGGTTTGGGCGCTGGTGCTGTTGGCCGACTTTGTGCTGGAGTTCCGGTTCGAGTACCTCTGGCCCTTCTGGCTCTTCATCCGGAGTGTGTACGACTCCTTCAGATATCAGGGCCTGGTGAGCGTCTCCGTCCGCATGATGTTCTTCCAGAAATCCATATGCTGGATTTTAATTTTTTTTTTTAAACATCGATCACTATAAAGCGCTTTAAACAAACCATATGTGTGATGTTTAATGTTGCATCATGGTTGTTTTAGCTTTGAGTTATACAGACTGTCAAACATCTTTTCTTTCAGGCTTTCTCAGTGTTCTTTGTGTGTGTGGCGTTTACATCCGACATCATATGCCTGCTCTTCATCCCCGTGCAGTGGCTGTTCTTCGCCGCCAGCACGTACGTGTGGGTGCAGTATGTCTGGCACACAGGTAACATCAGCACACCTGACTTTAATCCTGACTTCATTTGAGAATGAGCTGCAGCCATATTTCATACAAAATAAAGTCGTAAACGTGTCAGCGTACAAAAGACAGCAGCTGAACGCTGTTTGTTTAAAAAACAGAAAGTAGGAACACCTGTGGTTTGCTATTGTTTTTTTTTTTTTTTTTTTTAATTAACTTATTTTTTTAAAGCAGTGTGATGTTCAGTGGCTTTGTCAAAGTGTCACTTATGCAAATTTTGCTCCAGGCAGTTGGAGCTTTCTCTTTTTTTTTTAATCATTCAAAGTCAGGTAAAACCCACAGAACTAGAAAAGCAGTATGTGACCGTAGAAGCCCTCATCACACACACACACACACACACACACACACACACACACACACACACACACACACACACGTAAACCAGGACATGTTTATTTGGCCAGTTTAACCAGCAAAGCAATGAGTAATGTGTTTATTTTTGTGCATTTGTGAAATTCCGAATGGAAATGAAAGAAATTGGAAAAATCCTCGGAAGCGAAGTCGAAAAGTTTTACTAACAATAAAGCTCAAACGAAAGATAATTTAAAACAGACTATTCAAATAAATGATGGCATAGAAGTGATGCATGTCTAATTAATTTCCACATTGTGGAAAAATGGAATTCTGCTCAGTAGTGTGTGAAATGCGTTGCCATCTGTCGTACATAACGCCTAGCATGCGGAGAAGGATAGCTAACTAACTAAATGTTTAGCAGATAAAAAAGCTTTTACAATAACGATGAGAACTTGATAAACAGCCCATGGGCAGTGGCAGAGAGAGAGAGAGAGAGATGGACAGACAGACAGACAGAGAGAGAAGGGGGGATAGAGAGAGAGAGAGAGAGAGAGAGAGAGAGACAGGGCAAAGAGAGAGACTGATGCATTTTGTCAGCAATTATGTCTTTATATTTATAAAATTTTTATTAGCTATTTAATTTTAATCTTTTGTTTTCCTAAGCTGAATTTCCTGTTTATAGATTTAGCTGCTGAAATTTCATTTCTTGCCATGACATTAAAAAAAAAAGAGAGTAAAAATGCGAGCGGTAAAGGACTTGCTGATAATAGCAACTAACAGTGGAGTAATAAATAAACTGAACGCACAGTGCAGATCAGATCAGTCCGAGCCTGTTTCACACGCAGTAGCAGGAAGGCTAATGACAGCTACAGGCTCACAGGTTTGGGTGTCAGTGTGATGAATAGAAAGCGAAGGCTGGTTACGAGAAAGCCGCGTCCGGACCTGTTGATGGCTCAGGGGCGTCATGCTAATGAGTGCCAGGAAACAGAAAGTGCAGATGAACCAAAATAAAAATAAAAATCACTAGAGCTGAGTGGAGGTTTCAGTAGCAGTTCCTCACTGAGAGGGGAAAAAAACGAGATTTACATTCTCCCTTTGCCATAGACAAACTTTCTACAGTACAGCGAAGACGTGACCAAGTGCTTCGAGAGAGATTGACAGAGAGGGAGATGTACAGACAAGGAGAGATATGNACAGACAGAAAGACAGACACAGGGAGAGAGACACATACCGAGTTGGCCAGAGAGAGACAGAGACAAGGAGAGATAAAGGGAGAGAGATATTAGAGAGAGACACGCAGCCAGAGGGAGAACGATAGAGCATCAGAGAGATACAGCGAGACGAGTCTCCAAATCCTGTGTGACTCTGAAATTCACTTCTGAGTTTCCATTTAATTAAAAAAAATATTTATTTTTTTATTTATTTTCTACAAATGAGAAGATCTTCAATAATGTTAAAAACACAGTAAAACAGATACATTAATGAGGATTTAGTTGATCAGCTGAGCTTTTAAAAATGTGCGTCGCTTTACTTTGAAACGCTTTAATCCAAAAACACTGAGTCAGGGCTTTAAGGCGTGGCTAAACCGAGTCAGCGTAAACAGAGCGACGCTCTAGTAATCTAACACAGCGCGTGGCTGTGCGGCTCAGCGGAAAAGAGAAAATGGTATTTACAAAGACTTTTTGAATGAATCTCATGAATGAGGCAGTAGATCCGCGGTCACGGAGGACATTTAGGATGCAGGTATAGTCCTGGACTCGGTAAAGATGTTCAGATTAAAGCAAATGGCTCTGGGCTGAGAGTGATAGACCTGGTAATTACTGTCTGCGCGATAAAACAGCACCTGGTCTTGTTTGTCCTCACCCTCACTCGGGACAAAAATCGAAGAACAGGTGTAATTTTGTTTTGATGAAAATGTACAAAACACAAAACTACTCATTTTTTACAACATGAATGGACTTGTCAATCTCATCAGCATGATTGTTTTGTTGCAGCAGATACAAGCTGCCTAAATTGACAAAGGTTTTTTTTATATTGAACTTGATGGTGTTTTGCGTTTACAGTCATGTCAGAAATAGTCAGACAGTTCCTCTTGCTTGTGTTGGGATAATTCTTGTTTGTGAGTGTGCTCTGGAAAATCACTGTAAGATGAGTGCGTGCTGTGAGTGGCATGAGTGAGTGCTGGGAGTGTTACGAGAGCCGGTACTGCTCTGATCGAGTAGATTAGAGAACGCACGGGTTATATAGATTGTCTTGATCTTCCTCTGTGTACAGAAAGAGGGGTCTGCCTCCCCACCGTGTCCCTGTGGATCCTCTTCGTTTATATCGAGGCAGCGATACGATTCAAAGATCTGAAGGACTTCCACGTGGATCTGTGTCGTCCCTTCGCAGCACACTGGTAAGAAACCAGTCGGGGCCTCGAGTCCATCAGAGCAACACACATCGTTTCTGTTTTCAACAGTGACCTCATCACTCTGGCTCTTGACATCCGTGTCATCCGTTTGTATTCGGAAGGTGGTGTAATTTTAGAGGAATGTCTCACCAAATAGCAAGGACAAAGAGCAGGCAGATAGAAACATGATTCACACCTAAGTGGAAGGTGGGGCTTGAGTCTGGCAGCACATGGAAAATAACCAGCTGTAGCTTTTTCCTCACACCCCAGAAGACTCTGTGGAAATAGTCCTCGCTGCAGAACCGAAAGTCCAGGGGGTGGAGATGGATCTCATCCAGTCCCTCCTATAAGCCTAATCCCCTAACTCTAACCCACATCATGCTGTACAACACAGCACGTTAAACACCGTTATTCAGCCCCTGAACTTTGGAGGAGACGGATCAGGTCTGACTCCACCCCCTGGACAAGCAGTACTTCACTCCATGTGGTCCATTTTGGGCGATATTTAAACAGATTTTTTTATTTTTTTTTTTTTAAATGTATGAACAAATGAACCAGACCTGAAGTTAGTCCTGTCAGTGAGACGACGCTCTTGATTCACTCTCCTGCACCCCCCAAAATGAAGAGAATACCACGTTCGGTGTGTGAATCACATCACAGAAATCACAAAGAATCGAAGTGACTGTAGTAACGAGTAGTGAAGAGGAGTCTTTATTCTCCAAAATCAGAGGAAGAGGAAACTTTATTGAACAGACCTGGAAAGTCCGAAGAAGTACCTCGAATTCCAACAGCTCATTGAAGAACTGAAACAGCCTTTTTTTTTTTTTTTTAACTCAGAAATCATGAGTATTTGTTGTATTCTTCGAGTCTGTTGGAATGCATTCTGAAAGAAAAAAAACACAAATTAGTGTAACATATTTATTAACCCACAAATGACCTGCATTCAGTGTGATGTTTTGAAGTATTGGCCAGATTTAAATGGTTGTAGTTGAGTTTAATATTAACTGTACATGCATCTTAATGAATTTTTCATGATGTAAAAAAGCTCTGATTTTGATCCATCTCTCTGTAGTATTGGTTACCCAGTGGTGACGCTGGGCTTCGGCTTTAAGAGCTACGTGAGCTATAAGATGCGTCTGCGCAAGCAGAAGGAGGTGCAGAAGGAGAACGAGTTCTACATGCAGCTCCTCCAGCAGGCCCTGCCGCCAGAACAGCAAATGCTGCAGAAACAAGAGAGAGAGGCAGAGGAAGGTAAGGGATACAGCAAGTGTTGTGAGGTGTTTAGTGTATAGAACCTAGAGGTGTGCAGCTATAGCCCTGGACAACCAGTCTAACATATTTTGATGAGATCCCCAAGGA
>JAKKZN010000003.1:26827369-26842054 GCA_033441825.1 Pangasius elongatus
GTTTTAGGCTCCATAATGCCGTGCAGGCAAAACAAAAGGATAAGCAGACGCTGGGGCAGCTGGAGAAGCGTCTGAAGGCGGAGCAGGAGGCACGAGCGGCTGCAGAGAGGCAGCTGGCAGAGGAGAAGAAACGTAAGAAGCTGGAGGAAGCCACGGCGGCCAGAGCCGTAGCCCTCGCAGCTGCATCCAGGTACACATCGCACCATTATTCCACAGCCCTTGTTCTGTATCTTTCAGCTAAAGTCAAATGAGCTGCACATTTTTTCTTTATGAAATGAGTCACCTGGCAGGAGCGTGAAAAACTGTGCACCTGCTTGGTGGGGGGAGGCTCTTGGCTGTGCTGTTAAAAGTGCTATAAATGCCACCACAGTCATTTTTAAAAGCCTCGTACTGTTCTAATGGCGGTTCTGAAAATAACCTGCTTGAGCTGTAATGGCGGTAGAATACTAATTCCACCACAAGCCCCTGCCATCACCGGTTCTTTATTCATTTACATTCATTACATTGCCAAATAATTCCCAGTACGTAAATGCCGTTTCAGTGTAAGTATTGTGTTTTTAGGGTGTCCTAAGTTTTCAGAAGCAAAGTAGTGAATTAAACCAGTACTTCTAAAATATACTTTTACTCCAATTCTGAGATCTTTACAGCGTTTTGCAGTTCAAAATGGTTTTGATCAGACTAGCAAGGGTTTTAAACAGGACACAAACTTCTTCATCTGGAGGGCGAGGCCGGAGTTAATTTCGTGCATGACTTCTTTAATACGTCCAATACATTCCAGTCCATTTATTTCCATGCACTTCCATGCTGAAATGCCAATGTCTGGGCCACTGATAAACTGCCTCTGTGTGTCTGGCTCTCAGAGGTCTGTCTCTCTTTTTTTTTTTTTTTTTTTTTGTGTGCATCTTTCAGAGGCGAGTGCACAGAGTCTCTAAGAAGGAGGATCTCTGAGCTGGAGACCGAGTGTAAGAAACTCACGCTGGACATTAAAGTCAAAGAGGACTTGATCCGTGAGCTTGAGCTCAAAGTCCAAGTGAGTATCATTCCCAAAGTTCACCTAGATGCCAAAAANATTTTGATGCTCTGTCCTCTTTAGGAGCTGCATAAATATAAAGAGAATGAGAAAGACACAGAGGTGTTGATGTCTGCGCTGTCAGCCATGCAGGATAAGACCCAGCACTTAGAGAACAGCTTGAGTGCAGAGACCAGAATCAAACTGGACCTGTTCTCTGCCCTCGGAGACGCCAAGCGACAGCTGGAGATTGCACAAGGTCCGCAAATCGGGTGTAGGATAAAAAAAACGACAGGAAGTTCAGATTTATCTGCTTTTTTTAATCGGAAAACAGGGCTTAGCTGTTACACCTTTATACCTATATAGACACTACACATTGTGTTCAAGGTCCCAGGACCGTAATGAAACCGAGCGTTGGTTCCAGCGCACCCACACTAGGACATGCAGTTACAGAGAAATAATCAACAATGAGGTGGTATGATGCGGCACCGCATGTCCGCAAGTGTTTCATTCCTCTTAAAAGCTAACAAATTGTCCTCACCATCTTGTCTGTTTTCTCTCACAAAGTTAGTAAGACTTTCCTATGGCAGAAAACTGTCTGCTCAGCTTTACCGCCGTTACAAAGCGCTGACACGGGAGACTCCTTCCAGAAACGTTAAACATCTAACGGAAAACGTAACCATGTCAATGATTACGCACGTTTTTATGTGGAGCGTCCACCATACGTGTGCACGATGACGCATTAGAACATTAATACATGCCTGTGATTTGCCTTACAGGTCGAGCTACTGTGTGTGCCGTTGTAGCAAATGAATAAGCGGCGCATTTAGGTAGCATCGTAGTGATACATTAAGCACGTCAATGGATGAAAGATAAGAACGGCATCCTCATAGCAGCTTCTTTTAACGGTTACTGAAGTGAAAAAGGCAGTATTTTATATTGACCGATAGCCTTTATCAGTATCCTGCTGATGAGGATAAAATGGAATTGGTGCATCTTTACACATATTTTTGAGTTTGTGGAGAGTCTGAATGGAAACACCCTGCGTTATCTGATCCAGAAACCTGATGTGTGTTCCTGTCCCTCCTCCAGGTCAGATCCTGCAGAAAGATCAGGAGATAAAAGATCTGAAACAGAAGATTGCCGAGGTGATGGCAGTCATGCCCAGCATTGCTTACTCGACAGATACCAGCAACATGAACCCAGTCACCCCCCACTACTCCTCCAAGTTCATGGACACCAGTCCGTCTGGCCTGGACCCCAACGCATCCGTCTACCAGCCCCTGAAAAAATGAATGCCTGCACCAGCTCACTATACCATCCATCCATCCATCTCTCTCTCTCTCTCTCTCTCTCTCTCTCTCTCTCTCTCTCTCTCACTTTCTCTTCACAGGCCCAGACCTGGCCCCCTTCAGAATGTTTGGGGACTTTTTTTTTTTTTGGTTGTTGTTTTTCTTCTACTGCTATTTCTCGCCTGGTCAGAAGGATGTCGTATTGTGTGACTGTATTTGTTGTAGTAAAAAAAAAAAAAAAAAAAGACCCAAAAAAAAAAAACTTTTAAGGGACATCACCCGCCGAGTAGGAATCTGCTGTTTTTTTCTTTTTGGTAAATGTCTAGAAACCTCACAGACGTTGATGTGCATTTTGTTTTTTTGTTTTTTTTTTGTCTTTAGTGCAAAAAAAAAAAAAGGCTCACACTTTACTTTTCCTGTACATTATTATTGGCCTTAAACTTTTTTTTCTGAAAGGAGGGGACAAAGTCTCAGATTTAGAGCTTTAGCTCTTTATTAGAATGTTTTGAACTCCCAGATTTCTCACTGATGAGAAATTTGAAAAATTGAAAAACATAAAAAAGCATATGGTCAGATTAGAGCATGTGGAAAAAGTGGTATAACCAAACTTTCAGTAAGCGCCCAGCTGTCACATACCCCAGTGCCTTTAGACAGGACCACATTGGTGAATCTGGAAGATTTTGTCCCCTGCTATCCTTTGAGCCCCGGTTTTACAGCCTTTTCCCGATCAGATCTGGAGAAATTGTCCCGACATCTCTTCGCCTTTGTATTCGGATTCGGCCTGGAAATCTTGTTTACGCCTGTTTATTTGGCCTGTGTTGCACTGTTGATTAAACAATGCTTGAAGAGTAGCTTAGAAGGGGGCAAAAAAAAAAAAAAAAAAAAGATGTGGATATTGTGCAGCATACACGGCAAGCCTGAGCATGTCCCAGATTATTCCAGATTACTACACTGGCCAGGCAATTCTGCATCTGACAAATGCAAAAATTTAGTCCAGTGCCAAGTAGCTAGGACTGTGATTTTGTTCTACAGTGATGTCCTGCAAAGCCGAAGCAGTTAACAGAACCTTCGAGTGTATTTTCTAGTTCAGTGTCTTGGTAGCAGAGAGCTGTTTGGTGTTGCCACACGATGGCGCTATTGTGCATAGGAAAGTATTTGGTTGTCAGTATTGCGGAGTTCACACCCTGCTGAGGACGCGAGTGTTGAGGAAAGCCAGCCTGTCATCTTTCTCAAGACCCTCCGATTGGCCGGTTTGCTCAGCGGTCACCTCTTTCGCCTTATTTGAACATCAAGTGTTCATTTGCAAAGGACGCAGTTTCCTGTGATTGGGGAAAAAAATGCACTTATTGAGCAGTTTAACCTCAGATAATCCCTGGGAACACCGCAACATCAGTGCGTAAATGAAGCTGGAACCCTCATCCAGCTGTGATGGCAAGACGATTCTAACATTACGTAATGCTCTAGTGTGGTTTAATGTGTTATTAAGGTGTCTTGAGAAAGAAAGGCGTCTGATTATTTGAATTGTGAAAAAGCCCGTTGTTGGTATTGCTCTTCCAGTACTAAGATTGGGATAGCCCCAGTGAGTCGTATGTGGTGTTCTAGTGATCAGCGATGGTTGTTGGATTTTTTTTTTTTTTTTCCGAGTGTGCGTGTGTGTTTAAATTATGGACAGTTTGTCCCTGAAGTGTTCTCAGAACGTTAACGTCCGCCTACGGTGAAGTTAACCGGTCTGCAGACGAAAAAAAAAAAACAATTTCAAATGAAGAGAAGAAAGCACTTGTTTGCGTTCTTTGCCCGATGTCACCTCTTCCTCTTTCTTTCTTCAGACCTTACCGTGGCTGCATTCTCACTCTGTGAGGTTTTCAAGGAATAAAAGGTTTTTTTTCCTGGCATCTCCGAAGTCTTTGTGTCGTCTGCTCTGTATGATTGGGAAGGATGGAAGATTGATTGGTACCTTTTTAACACTCCAGGCTTTGTTGTTGTAGGTCCAGGCTCAAACAGGTCATAATACCACATGCTAACCACTAGATGGTGGGAGGCAAAAATAAATATCAGCTCTGCTGACTTTCACTCATGCAGTTAATTGAGAGTAAGAAAAGGACCATTGAGTAGATGCTTTTATTCAAAGTGACTTAGACATGATGCAGGAGCTAGTCCAAGCGGTTAATTACGCCAACAGAGCCAAATCTCCTCCATCTGACCAGGGCTGAGTTTCTGAAATGCATAGCAAGCACAAAGATCATCTTCAAATGGTAGAGTGAGCATCACATTGAAGTCTCTCTCTCTCTCTCTCTCTCTCTCTCTCTCTCTCTCTCTCTCTGTCTCTCTCTCGCTCTCGCTCTCGCTCTCGCTCTCTCTGTTAAGATGATGCTTTTGGGGAAACTCATCCCAGAAACAATTTTAAGATGGATGCAGGAAGAACACAGATAGTCATATTTAATAATCTAATGAAAACCTTTATGGAAGGAGTCTCTAGTGTCAGTGTCAGTGTTCTGACTTAAAGCTCTGACTTAGAAAAACCTTCAGTACAGTTTAAGAATAAAATAATTTTATGTAAATGTCAAGTAATACGAAAAAAACACCTTTCGTTATTTTACATTAACTTCTTATTTATTTTGTTCCAAAAAAAAAAGAAAAACACAGAGGCAGGAAGGATCAGATGAAGACTTGGGGTTTGATTCGACAGCCTGTCCAGATCAGATTTAAGAATAATGTTT
Source organism: Pangasius elongatus (assembly GCA_033441825.1). Taxonomy (NCBI): domain Eukaryota; kingdom Metazoa; phylum Chordata; class Actinopteri; order Siluriformes; family Pangasiidae; genus Pangasius; species Pangasius elongatus. Next base: position 26,832,388 of record JAKKZN010000003.1, read on the forward strand.
TGTTTTTAAAGGTTTGAAAGGTAAATTAACTCTCTTCTTGGACTAAAAGGTTCTATCTATCACACTAAAGGGTTCTCTGGTTTGTCTCTCAGGGTGAACTCGTAAGGTTCTGTGTGAAATACTTGGGTTAAAACCTGCAGCAGAGGGTTTCCCTTTGAAAAACACTTCTAAGTAGGACTTCTGTAAAAAATAAATAAATAAAGAAATAAATAGAAAAATCAGGACTTTTGAGGAAACCGGTTCTGTTCTGTTCTGTTACGCCTCGAACTTGCCAGAAAACTCCATAACCACTCTGATCTGGGACTCTTTAGTATTGTTAGTATTAGTATAATTAATATTATATCAGATGCTAATAGTAGATTTTTGAAAGAGGTTACCTTTATATGCAGCTGCTTTTTTCTGTACAAATGCAGTAGCTCATTCAACATTTTGTGTGTGTGTGTGTGTGTGTGTGTGTGCGTGCGCACGCTCCTGGCCTGGCAGGTCTATTTATAAATGACATTTGTGCACTAAGCTACACTTAATTTAGTGTCTGGGGAATTGTATTGGTATTGTTAATCCAGGAGCACATTTTATAATTTAAAGCATTTCTCCACTTTCTATATCTTTAATTTACCTCACACACACACACACTCTCACTCTCTCTCTCTCTCTCTCTCTCTCTCTCTCTCTCTCTCTCTCTCTCTTGCACACACTAAACTGCACTGTAATTATTACAGCACACTATGTTTAAGTCCTGAGGCCAAATTCGTCTTTCAGAGAGTTTAAACGGTGAGAAATAAGTAAACGTTTCGAGTCTCAGCTCTGTTTGCTATGCAGAGGAGACTATTAGATGAGCTCCCATTAAGCCTATTCCTGCAAAGCTACAGTTATTGCAGAAGCCTGAAATCTCCAAGCATTCTGAGCGACTTGCGTATTAATCTTTAGAATAGCCATGTGATCTTCAAAGGCATCCAAAATTTGTTTTCTAATGAAATCCGTAGTTGACTTTATATAGTTTAAACTTTTTTCATTGATGTGTCGTTTAACGGTGTGCTACATTACCCACAGTGCTTCGACTACCTGCTGATAGCGGAGCCAATGAGATTTAGCCCTCGCATCGTCTCTATGTAAAGAGAGCGATGCAGCAGCGCTTTAGTCTGTCCAGCTGTCTCACCTTCTTATCTGTACACTAACGAGCTGAACCGAGTCTTTGCTGTAAATCATCACAGTATAGCTGCATTGTATTCTCGAATCTTGAGTCCAACGTTCACACCATAGTCTCAACCATGTCTCGGTCGGGTTTTTTCCATTAATGTGACGTTGAACATTGGTGGAATATGGTGAGTGGAAAAAGAAGCTCTTACTCTACAGCTAACACAAACCTGGTTGTAAAACTGCTAGCAATGTCCCAACGTCCCACTAACCATCCCAACAATAATGAAAATACAGCCGGGAGATTAGCACCAGAATCACTAAACCCATCACAGATATTTCCTTATAAACATTTGTAATGTGTTCCAGGGTTTCAGAAGAAAGCCTGGCATTTTTTTTTGAGCAGAATCACAAGCAATCAGGAATGCTGAAGGACTGGATTCTTCCTGCATTACTTAAATGACCTGAAGTTAAATTGAGAGAAGGATTCCTCTCTTCTTCACAGGAAGCTTTGCAGCTTTAAAGATTATTTCTGAGTAAGGCTTGGGTGGAATTGTCCTCCTGGACACCCGGATCTGTCACTTCCTCTGGGGCTGATTGACATGCATGAGTCTCTTTCTCCTGGGACTGTTGTCTCTCTCTTTCTTTGGGTTTCCTGGAAATGACTCATGCAGATTTTTTTTTTTTTTTAAGTTTCAGTTATGGTCGGGTGGAGGGAAGACTTCTGCACATCTCTAGGGATGAATATTTTTGAAATGCCATTTGATCTGAAGTCATGATGTGAATATGAATAACTCTGGTGCAAGACATTTTACCTTATGCATAGACCTCAGGATCATTGCTTTTAGGGTCTTGCATGTTTTTCAGAAAAGGAATCTCTTGTTTCAAGAGTGACATGATGGCCATTTAGCAACGTTTATAAAGCTATCATCAACTCATTTTAAACGTTCTCAATTGCTTCTTGTGGACACACATAAAATTCAGAGGCAACAAATCTCACAATCATATCATTTGGAGTATATAATCTCAGAAATTTTGGTGCATATTTGATTAAAAAAGGAAACTAAATAAGGCAAATGTTGATGTTTCCTGTAAAAGAAGCCAAACAACAATTAAAAAAAAACAATGCTTATTACTCCAATGCTTATTACTCCAGTTTCATTCTAATATAATATTCATCCCATTATTAATTTAAAATGAACCTTTGTAATATTGAAGACGACAGGAATTAATGAGTCACAATGACTCACAGGTTGACATATAATCAGGAAATAAGCTTTTCAGGATGTATATGACAGGAAGTGATTGTGCCAAGTGGAGTTAAAGCCATATTTTGTTATAGATGCAATTTAGCCACAAATCTGTTAAAAAAAGCACTGACGTGACCAAAAATTGTGTAGTGCCTTGCCTTCATATGCACATCGTACCTTCAGTGCCATTCTTTGTGGTAGATTTAGTTAAGATTCAAGAACTTCATTAGGTTCCTTTCCAATGTTTGCATGCTCTCACAGGTGCTGCAGTAGAGAACATTTCAGGAAAATAATATAGTAAATATATTTTTCCAAAAAATATTTTAAAAAATGTAAGTTAATTTTATCTTCGTTTTATCTAAGGAGTATCACACAAGCCAGAGTGATAGTTAAGAGTTGAGAGTTGCTTTTATGTAACAATATTATAAATAGGAAATTAATATCAAGTAATTTACAACATGCTCCGCGAACGGAAATAGATCCCGAAGAAGCCACGCCTGTTGCCTAGCTGGCTAGCTAGCTCACAACGACTTCATCTTCATCTGACGAGCTTTCATATTTTAAATCAGAAATTATATTNCGGAGTGATACAAGCAGTGAAATGTCCCAGTGTGCTTATACTAAACATAAACACTCTCGGACTGCTGTTCGTCCAATCAGATTACACATTAAGTTACATCAAATTTGCATAATTTACACAATTTACATACTCACCGCTTATTGGCTGGTGTGATACTATATTTCGGACTTATTAACATACTAAGTACCGCCCACCTTTCTGCGTCATTACGTCGCCCGAGGTGATTTGCATATTGAGTCCTGCCCTGTGTGGTGAGCGTGTCAGTCTATCCAGGCTGGATTCGCGTCAAAAAAAGGGGAGGAAAATAATCCAGCCTGGGCAGAGAGAAGCAGAAGAAGAAGGAGAAGGAGAATAAGTTGTTTTTCCTCTGACTGGAACACCGAAGAGAAAGAAGGGCTGAGGAAAAGGAGCCGGCGGAGAGCACGGGTGCGGGATCTGTCCTCCCTGTCAGGACCACGCGTTATGGACGCTTTGAAATCGGCGGGTCGGGCGATAATCCGGAGTCCCAGCATCGCCAAGCAGTCGTGGGGTTCAGCAAGACATAAAAGTGAGTTCACGTCCGGAAACAAGGGTGATATTAATGTACTGTGGTGAACAGTGAGATTCGGGTGCTGTCTGTGTGGCTCACAGCCAGTAGTGGGAAAGTTTCTTTTCTTTTCCGGTCTCTGTTTCCAGGCTTATAGCTCTGTTAGCTTCAGGAGGATTAAGCAACAAGAAACTCAAACAAACCACCTAATTGGCCGTGCTTGCGACAGGTTAACGCTGTATGTTGTTGTTGTTGTTGTTATTGTTGTTGTTGTTATGAAACCGGGTTTATTTGACTCTCCGAAACCCGGCAACAGCAGCATGTTTCAGGAGCAGGATGAACTTGTCAGTTACTTGATTAATGCTAGTGAAGCTAGTCATGAACCTGAAGAGAAAAAAACGGGGTGAGTTAGCATTACGGCTAGCTCACACGTCAGAGACATGAGCTATCGGTTTTACTGCTTTCCTAGAAGAAGCAGAAGCGTGTATCAGTGTTAAACACTGTCTCTACTCTACACACACTGCTCATACACTGCTCCATAACTTTTACTGCAGTCCAGCTGCTTCAGGTACACGTACAGGTTCAGTTACAGGTACAGTTAACGTTACATTACAGGTACAGGTACATTTCAGTTACGGTTAACGTTACAGTTAATGTCACATTTCAGTTACAGTTACAGTTAACGTTACATTTACAGTTAAAGTTAGAGTTAACGTTACAGTTACAGTTACTGTTACAATTACAGTTACTACTGTTACAGTTAGTCACAGTTACAGTTACAATTACAGTTATTACTGTTACAGTTAAAGTTTCATTTCAGTTACTGTTACAATTACAGTTAACGTTACAGTTACAGTTGCATTACCGTTAACGTTACATTTCAGTTACAGTTACTGTTACAATTACAGTTATTACCATTACAGTAACGTTACATTTCAGTTACATTTACGGTAAATATTACAATTAATTACAGTTACTGTTACAGTTACAGTCAGCGTTACATTTCAGTTTCTGTTACAGTTAACATTACATTTCAGTTGCCGTGACGTTCTCACGGTTCTTGTGACTCTGCTCAGATTTGAATGGATCTTCACAGATCTTCGAATGAGATCAGATGTTACTTATGGGAATGAGTCTATGAGACTGTTCCCTGAATCCGATGCACTTCCTCAAAGGTTGTGTCTGTTTTGTTTTTCCTTCATCTCGCCACGTCACCGAACACACTGAAAAGTCTGGCTCTCATGTACAGTATGTACACAGCTGCCAGAGTGAAGTCAGCGAACTCCATGGGTGTGTAAACCCGGGGTGTGCTCAGGCAGTGTGCTGCCAAGCAGTTTTCAGGGGAAAGTAGCTAACACTAGCTTGAAAAGAAGTCGATAGAATATTTATGCCCGGTGATGTCACAGACTCATTTGCATATGTATTGACTCGACATGATCATCTGCATATCAATCTGAGTGACATGAAGAAGGAAGATTTTTCTGGAGGCCAAAAAAGGAAGAGGTTTATTTATTTCTTTTTTAAAATCAGAATAGAAAATTATAATTATAACTTATTATTTATAGAAAGATGTTGTCTTCACCTCGGTAGAGACGGCACGATAGTATTGTTTTCTGTTCCGGTACCTTGAGTACTGGAAACCTTGAGTACCAGCTGATACTCCATACTCCATACTCATATGATATTTTGTTCTTTAAAAACTACTAAGCTTTAAGATGATTTAAAAAAAAAAAAAAAAGAATCACTTTTCTTTAAAAAAAAATTACATAGCTAAAAACATGACAGGCAAAACCACAGCTTTGTTTATTCATCTTTTCAACACAAATATAATAAAATTAATCCTAATAAAAAGTACAGTCATGTTTATATATGAACGCTTAAAGTTAAAAATTTTTTCCCCCAAATCCAATTGCAATCTTTTCCATTTGTTACAGAATGGGATCGAATTTGTTCTTTTTTGTTTTTTTGTCCCCCCCCCCTCCCCCCAATATCCAATCTTGGCACCACATCAGCTCTTGGCACCACAAACGATTTACATGTTTATGAAATAGAGTAAACTAATTATTTTCATATTTACAAAATACTACAGTTGTTACAGCAGACAAAATGGAGTGGCGGTAGTGAGTAGCCGAGAAATAGATGGTTACAGATGGAGTTAGCTGTAAATTTGATTAATCTATTGGGGACAATTATGATCAGCGATTAGCTGTTGAGAACTTACGCTGCATTCGACTTACCTTGGATGTGAGAAGTCATAGCTTGGAATTACGTCATTTCTGACCTCTGTGCAAAAGACGGACGCCTGCACGTTTGTCTTTTGTTAGCAACAAGCTAGCCAGTTAACTGTCACTATGTTGGTTGATCTAAAGCCAATACTTGTATATACGGTATAACTCATTTAAAGGAAAGAAGTGCAGCTGTGTTTACTGTGGATGCAGTGAGCAGCCATGTTGATTTGATGTCACTTGCTGAATTCAGAATTAAGGAGACCATTCCGAGTTTCTTTTAGGAATTCCAGGTTGACTTTTTATTTGTTTTTCTCCTGTTTGGAGTTCGTGAATTAAGAGTTACAGCCTCCAGTCGATTGCAGCATTGGGCTCAGTCAGGCTTTACACACTCATTGTGAGTCGAGTGAACCTGCTCTCTCAATTTGCATAACCAGCAGCTGTGAACAAAACCCCCAAAAATGTCGCTTGTCATGTTAACGAGTAACCAGAAAGCTCAAAGTCCTCAGTCCTGAAGACTTTGTCATGTCGGAAAACTTTTCAGCTTCACTTCTGAGTGCTGATAATCACTGACACTGGAGACTCCTTCCAAAAATGTCAAACACACATCTCCTCACTGCATTACAGTAGCTTCATTACAGACCTGATAGCGTGTCATAATGAGCGCATCAGTATAAACCTCTGATTTGCCTTGCAGCCAGAATTACTGTCAGAGCTGCTGTTAGAGGAAATGATTCAGAACCTTCTAACCAATCAGATTCGGGAAGAGTTCATTAGCTTGGTTGCACTGCTTACCTACTGTGGAATTTTGTAATCCATGGATGGCAGACACAACATGTCAGTGTTGCTAGGCAATGTGCTTTGTCCTTCATAGCAGGACAGTGATTTTACTGAAGGGAGAGGTGTGAAAGCATACATGTTTGTCTGAATATGCTATGTTTTTATAGTCCTTGTGTTTCCACTCGAACTCACAGCCGTCGATCATGAGGATGAAAGTAGTGATGTGTAACTGGTGGGTCAATATGGCTGTGTAGCTGCTTTGGAAAAGATTGCCGTCCCACAGGATTCAGCCACAGCTTTGATCTCGGGGTGTGTGTGTGTGTGTGTGTGTGTGTGTGTGTGTGTGTGTGTGTGTGTGTGTGTGTGTGTGTGTGTGTGTGTGTATTCACACTCTGAACAGAGATACATTGCTTTAGTCATGCTGCAGCAGGCTTTCACAGAAAAATCCCCACCGTGCCAGGAGCTGCCTGCCGTCCCTTTTGTCTGACTTTGTAAGGCTGAAACACCCCGGGTCGTCCGACCGAGCAGCCTGTTGCCAGCGCGTGTGCCGCCTTTGGGTCCTGTCCGATGTTATTGTTTGCTTTCTTTAGCTCCAGCTTTTGATGCCCACTGATGAATGAAGCTTGTACCAGTCACACTAGTATCACAACAGTTTGGTGAACGCAGTCAGCGGAATGATGCTGTGTATCAAGGCCTGAGAATACGACGTCTTTGGGGATTGTCGCATATAAACGTGGTTCTGTAGGTGGCACTATGAAAATTCCGCAACTACAGCAAGAAGATTGCGGCTCCTAGATGTCATCCATCTTAGAATTAATTGATTTGGGCGCTCCTTGTTTGTAACGACCAATCGCAGGCTTAGCATGTCCGTCTATGGAGTTCGCCCTATAGTCACTGACTGTCCGGATGCTTGCGTTATTAACACAACATATGATGATGTTCGAGCTGCTTCTTACATACGCACTGGACTGGAGTGTTTTCAGGTCTTATTATTTCCCAGAACCCCATCTTTAGAGTTTTTAAAACTCCATTTGCATTGAATTATTTCTAGACATGGTAAAATGAATACAATGACTATAGATATCTGGAAACAACTCTGGATTGATGAGTAGTGTGACCAATGGAAGTAATTATTTTTCTTTTTAATATAATTGCATTGCTTTGACAGAATTCTCTGGAATGTAGACTCCACATATCCGGCAGTTTCATGCTTTCTGGACATGTTTCGACTCGTCAGCTATTTATATAGCAGCACTGCTATGGTTTTCTACAGAAGCAATGCCCTTTAGTCCTTCATTAGTGTCAGACCACAACCAAAGTTTCTGACCACAGCATTGCCATGAACTGAATATTTTTAGTTGGTGGAATAGATTTCAACCAAGCAGTGACACACATTGTCTAAAATCCTGTACGTGATTCACCGCACATGCCATCATTTCAGTATCAGTACACCGTATATGCTGCATTGCATGTGACCTGTTTCCTGCACATGAAGTGGCTTGTGTTGTGTTTGTTTGAAATTGTTTGTGGTGTTCCAGCTGACAGCAACTCTGCAGCAGCCGGTAGCGCTATGGCGTGAGTCAGTCTGTTATGACAGGAAATATTCCACCACAGGTTTCGCATATCTAAGAATACTCGTCTTCTTCAAGATGAAGAAATCCAGTCACAAGTTTACATTACTTCCGCTGTGTCACAGTCGCGTGTCATTGTAGCTGAGACTTAATTCACAGGTCACGGCGATGTATAGATCTATATCAGATTGTTTGTTAGCTAACGTCTGGGTCTAGGTAGCGGTTTTGGGGGAAAATTGTCCCTGATTTGTGTACTTACTGAAAGCGATCAAGCAATTACCCAGATTTTTATTAGCAGGGATTCATGCAGAAAAATATGAACATGCTTTGGCTCATCCTGGTAGAGTTGTTTAGATTATTTTACCACAGGGCTCCTGAATTCTCCGTCCGGCTTGGTCAGAAGGTGTTGATTAATTTTCTATAACTGCATCTCTGGCAGTAGTTCCAGCTGCCGGGCAAATCACAGGTTTATATTGATGCTCTCGTTCTATTCTGTCAGTATGTTTTTAAAATTACACCTTACACAAGGACTTGTACTGTGGATGCTGCACTTAAACAGAATTTAAAAGTGTGTGTAATGGTGACGTTCCCTCTGAGGCTTTATTTAGCTTTTGTGGAAGCTGTAACTAACATGTTTCGGGAATGTTTCGCAACAGTAAATGTAAACAGAAATGGATAAAAACTCTTTATTTGAATTAATAAAAAAAAAATTGTTAGCGTTCGCAAATTGCTGTGTCGTAAGAAGAATAAAACATTTCACTTCATGACATGTTGTTACAGGAAAATAGTCAACTTGGGGATGGTAACTGTAACGCTGCTTCGCTTCGGGCCTCATCACACCACCTCATCGCTGATTATTTTCCTATATCAACACACCCTGAAGTGTTTTGTGCCTGTTTGTAAGATTCATTATTGTTTTTTTAAGAGTGATATACGTATTTAGCAGGGTATGAAAACTGTGTCTTGTCATTTTTGAAAACAATAATGACTTCCTGCTTAGGTGGCTCATTGAGAAGCTCTATATATAAGTAAATAAACATGCAAAGCCATGTGGGAAATTCTTTCTTTCTTCTCTTCTCTTTTCATCAAAGCATTTGTTGAACTTAGAGTGCACTTTTTTAGGACATATCCGAATCGTTCATAATTTCACTGATGAACATCATTTGAGAATAATACCATATTTGAATGAATTAAATTAGGAACCTTTATATCGTTGCTTTCAGAAACCATGCAGGGAAAAAAAAAATCATCTCCTGCATTTTTTTCCCTCCGCATTTGGTTGCCAAGATTCCGGTTCCAGTGGCTGCCAGATTCCTGGTTTCCACACCGTACTGGCGTCACAGGCCATTAGCAGGAATGTGAAACCCACTGTAGCATCACGATTTTGACAGCTCGACACTTCCAGGCTTGTCAGCAGTAGCCTAAATTGCTGTGGTACAGTGCCTTCACCCGTATTATATATGTTTTTTTTTTGTTTGTTTAGGCTATGGCCTTCAACTGCTTGAGGTGTGCAGACGTTTATTTACCGGCATCAGACTAAGCGAATCCAGTACAGTATGTTCATTAGCTACATACTGTAGTGCTGTATGTTAATCAATAGC
>JAKKZN010000003.1:26842154-26856323 GCA_033441825.1 Pangasius elongatus
ACCGGCATCAGACTAAGCGAATCCAGTACAGTATGTTCATTAGCTACATACTGTAGTGCTGTATGTTAATCAATAGCACTGGCTTTTCATATGCACTTCAGGCCTGAATGAAACGTCGACTGTCCCTGCTAATCTCCACCACTATTAAGTCAGAATCAGTGGTTTCCAGTAAGACAGCTTGATATGGAGTTGCCATATTGCAAAAACATTGCGAGATGCTTCAATTAGGGTTAACTGCTTGGAAAGAAACCAAAAAAAAAAACGTAATTGTGCCGTGATCAAGTATAATTTTTCTCCTGCAATTAAACTTCCCATCTGTCACATAAGTTTGCGTTTGACAGATGTAACGTTAAGGAATAACGAACAGAAATATGAATGTCAGATGAAATCTATTTTTAGCCTGCAGCCCTACCGCAGCACCGTGAGCTCCGACAGCGGCTAAAATTCTTCTGAAAGATTTATCCGTCACAGTTTAGGAGCGAAAGCCTACAGCGGTACCGCATATATTATTCTGTCAGGAATGATGTGTCTGCGTTATACTTAATAAAGCAGTGAAGCGTAAATAAAATCTTGGCTAAATTTGGGAACGGATTGTGTCATAACATGTTCTTTGCGTCCGATTACACGATGAAGATCCTCTAAGGATGACATCATGGACTAGCACAGTCCGGGCTGGCGTTGTTTAACGTGAGCCCGAGGTAATAATGAGGTAATCATTTTTCTGTCCATTAGCACGTGTCATCGTTACTGTTATCGTATTCGTAGACGTCCTGTAGTGACTTTTAGACGAGTGTCACAGCAGCACTGACACTCTCAGACTCTCCCAGAATTTTGTCGTCAAATGTCTTTGGTCACAACGGCGCTAAGTCTGCTGTTGGTGAGAATGTCAACTCGCCATCAAAGTATTGTTTCGTGGGGTTTTTTTTTGTCTGCGACAGTAAAATGAGACTTCCATCATAAAGTGTAAAGCATTTGATGCTGCCTTCACATATTGCCAGCTATAGCTCGTATACTGGCACCTCAAATGGTTAAGCTGGTATTTGAAAATGTACACGTCTCTAGCTGCATTTGCAGTTAGCTTATTTGCATAGTGCAAAGGCCAGCAGTGAGCAGTGCATTGTCCGGCCCGGCAGCCATATTGCGCAATATAGTTTGGGGAAACTGGCTCATTCAGGCTACTCATCTCACCCCGGTGACTCAAATAATCACTGATGCAATTTATGGTCTTCCTTCTTCCATTGTGGAAGCGTGAGACATTCACGTCCTCGGCGGTAATGATACCACATCCAAACTCCTCCAGTGAGAATTCGTTCTTGTGGGATTTGTTAAATTTTTTGTCGTGCTAATCAGAATGATGAGCACTTGATTGCCCTGTTTTGTGAGATCTACATTTTTAGTTAAATACAAGTTGTAACTGGATGGATGTAGTTACAAATACACATTGAAGATAATGCATATATGATTTTAAGAGCTTTCAAAAGGTTTGGGACATGTGTCTTAACCTGTACTCGCTTATCTATTCCTCTACTACATTTTAAGATTAAGACAATTGGAGAAATCTGGGCAGGAGGTGCCAGTTTCGCCCTGGAGTCCTTGAACTCTTCTCAGCTTCAGCACAAAGGATCTAGTGCTAGAAATATGACTCTGGCACTAAAAACCCGCTGGTCTCATTGGAAGTTGTTTTATTGCCATTACACCAACAGAAGTCACTCAAAAACAAGAGCAGTGAGGATGATTTCGATTTACTTTTGGAGGGGAAACAATCCTTTACAGCCCTCTTGATTTCCTTTATGAACATTCAAATACACCATAACAATAAATACTCTTAAAAAACCCAGTGTCACTTTCTTTAGCCTTTCCTTTTTGTAGCAGTGCTGAAAACAATCCCATTCTCGCCAAACATTTTACTGACACTTTTAGTTCCAGTGGCTGCATTTGCCAAGATTCTTGTTATAATGACTGCCAGATCCTGGGCTTGTCTGTGAGTTAGGAACTCAACCTCTTAAAAACATGAACAGTAAGGTTTATATTATTTTTAGAGGATTGATTTCACTCAGAAAAGAGCGAAATCACTATCCCAACCGCAAATCAATGGTTTGTGGAAATAACTGTGAATGGGACGATGTGAATGGGAGGCACGTTGCTAATACTATGCCGTAGTATGCTATACACTTAAAAACCTGAGCAGATACACACTGACGGTCTGTACAAGCATGAATTTCTCTTTGTATAGATGATGAATGAGACGGGTACGAAAGTTGGTAAAGTTAAATGATGACGTGATTCGCCAGAAGTTGTTTGCGGTTCCCACATCTAATTACGAAACCGTTTGGCTTTCAGCTGGACAGGTGGACGCCAGTTCTTGGAAAATTTGCTGGTTCTGTCGCCAAACACTAATCCCGTGTTTGTAGTTTTTTTCTGACTTGACGTTTAAACGTATTTCATCGACGTGTTGGTTAAAAGTTTCCTTAATTACCCGCAATGACATCTGACTACCTGCTGATAGTGGTGCCACTGGGAATTCATGTTTGACTAAAGAGAACAATGCAGCAGCTCTTTGGTGCTTTAGCCTGTCCAGCTGTCTTACTTCCTTATCCGTACACTCTGCACAAACAGATCAGCTTCCAAAGCTTCAGCCCTCACGCTAACGCCTCTGTCAGCGGCATCGCACTCGTCAGATCGTGCTGTAGATCGAGAGCTAGAGCTTATGGTCCGACGTTTGCACCAATATCTCCACTACGTCTATGTTAGTGGAAATTGGTGAGTCAGTAAAGATACACTTGTTCCTTTTGTTTTTGGGAGCCAAGATGAAACCTGACTGTTCTCCCTCATGTTTAAGATAGCTGAAATGTTCTCCTGTGACATCAGCACGGCACAAAATCACCATTCCTGTTATTCTCATAGGAACAATGAAAATGCAGCACCAACCATTCTACAGATTAGCACCAGAAGCACTAAACACATCACCGATATTTCACTAAACATATTTAATGTCTTTTAGGGTGGAAGTTTACTTTAAAAAGTTCTGTAACTCATGAGTCCCAGTTGTGCTTGACAGTATAGACTGGGCAAATGCACTGAAATTACATGCTAACGTCCAGCAAAACCGACTATACGGCTTTTTTTTCCCTTTAGGAACGACTAATTAAAGGCTAGGGTTTGGTGCCGCTTGTTCAGCACCCTGTGAGAAACCACGAAGCCGGAGCACACGGTCTCATATTCTCTTATGCTATAATTTTGTTAGAGCTAGCTTTTAGTTTAGTGCTGGCTCAAAACTTTCAGCGAGTCGTATGGAGCAGCCATTGTTTTTGGATTCTTAGGAACCGTTTTTATGACCCAGCAGGCGTTAATTTGCGACATTACTTTTAGTTTAATGATTATCATTATGATCATGACGTATATTTCCGTTGAGGAGCCTGAAATGTTTGTTCTGCTTGCATCTCGCTTTATAAAATACACCTCGGTTTCTTATTGAAGTAATACAAAGTTTATAGAGTGTTTTCTCGACCTGTTGGTGGGAACTGATGCCCTTCTTTTTTCTGGATTGTAGTGCGTTTGGATTTCCTGCTCAGTGGAGATTGTTTCGAGCTGCTCTCTCTCTGAAATTTATGATCTGCTGGCGATATCTTCAGTACTTCCCAACTTGTACATCCACATTTTGTGTGTGTGTGTGTGTTTGAGAGTGAGAGAGAGAGCAGGCCAGTGTGTGTGTGTGTGTGTGTGTGTGTGTGTGTGTGTGTGTGTGTGTGTGTGTGTGTGTGTGTGTGTGTGTGAAGACTGAGAGTGCAGATTGCAATCCAGGGTCAGGGAGAGATTTAAGAAAGGAAGAAAGCCGTCTGAATGATCTCTACTGATCTCATTTAACTTTCTATTCTGAGGTAGATCGTGCAGTCCGGGACTTTATCTGGTTGAAGCATTGAAATCGGAGATTGGTCAGTATTTAGAGGTGTAAATCATTTTACTGCTTTAAAGTGCACAGCGTGATTTGATTTCCTTTTGAAGTAAAGTCACACAAGGGCATATCAAGGGCTGGATTTATTTCCACAACAGGAAAATTGTTCTGCACTCATATTTTTTATAGTTTTCTAGTAAATAATGTACTGTAAATAAAAAAAAAATTATGTCTTCTTTTTTTAATATAGTTATCATCATCTGTGTATGTTGTGAAACGGTGTGTGCGAGTGCTGTGAAAGACATACGGTTTTTATTGTCACTTCTCCCGATCACATTAGTAGTTCTGCTGTTTAAGCCCCGAAGCAATACAAATTGTCCACCTGGGGCTATTTACAGCAACTCCCCAGCTTTCCAATCCCATTAAAGCTGCAGGTTATTTATAGGAGGCTTTACACAGATTCTGCATACGTATCGACCTTTCTGCTCCGCGTCGTGCCTCGGTCGTCACGGCGTCTCCACACTGCAATTATAAACCAGTCCACAGTAACAAGTAGCTGTGAGTGTCGCTGATTTCACGTTCTGCGCCGTTCTCCTGTTCTCAAAGCTGATTGGAAGCTCCACATAAAGAAATATGAATAGGAAAAATGATGTAACTGTTGACGTGGCGAAATTTTCTGTCAGGTGAATATTTGAATAATTGAGATGTTGTTGAATATTTATGGAAGGAGTCTCCAGTGTCAGTGGTAAAGCTGTAACTTTGTTTTCTTCAAGATGAAGGGCTTTGTGGTTTATCAATAACAAGACAATCTGAGTTAAATTGTAGTTTGGTAAATTGTCATATAAAAGAAATAAAACACTTCAGGATGTGCTGCTTTAGGGAAATAATCAAAGTCAGGGTGCTAACAATAACTCAGCTTTGTGTCTGGCCTCATTCCCCCACATTTTCCTGGTTTTAAACTGGGAATTCCCACTCTAGAGATTTTTTTTTTTATAAAGATTGCACATTTAATTGTCATCTTTAAGCCTGGACTGATGACATTTGACTTGTGCAATTCAAGGCGTTTCACTGAAACCGTTACACGGAGAACAAGAAGAACGCAGTGGAGTGATGTCATCAGAATGGGACTATGAGACCGTATTTCAGGAAATCCAATTAACATTTTGGTGCCTTGGGAATCAGCGTTCGGAAAAAGGCTTCTCCTGATACGTTTGAAGGATAACATTCCCGCAACACGGGAGGTTGTTCTCACCGAATGTGTGGCGGAATCTGACCACTGCTTTTAATACAAGCGTCCTAATTGATCTGAATTGAATCAGATTTATCCAGTTAGTCTGGGTTCCATCCTGAAATGCTCCGAGTTGGATATTTTGTCTGGATGTTTTTTTTTTTTTGTTTGTTTTTTTGCATGTTGGTATCAGGCAACTCAAAGCATGCCTGAGTGTTGCACAGCATCTACACATTTTAACATAAAAAGTTCTTGAGGAAGCCTGAATTATTTATCTAGACTAACAAATGCATAAAGAGGCCCTTTAAGCACGCTGTAAATCTGTGGTCTTTAAGTTTGTTGCTTGTGGTTGCAGCTAGGGCAGGGATGGAGCAAGAGGAAAACATGGCTGCTTTCACACAGAGCTCTTCAGAGCTGCTCTTTAGTTGCCTTTAGGGCTGCCGTGCTAACTGTAACATTGTGAAACTGCTAGTTATGATACTGGTGTATAACAATTTATTCTGCAGCCATCAGTGTGGTGTTGACATTGTTTCTGTTATCACAGTGTTGTTTTTTGTTTTTACCATTTAAACAGTTATAAATGTAAATAACATCAAAACGTGGCATTGTGGACTTGTATCGCAGCGTATTATCTGGTGGAAAAGCGTTTTTCTTTACGCACTTGTGACACATCTGAGCTTTTAGCACCGCATTTACTGTGCTACAGAAGACACAATTGTTTGCTATCTTTGTTTACTTTCGAAAATTCCCGGTGTCATATTAGAACACGATATTATAGTAACAGCTAATTCACAGGGACTTGGCAGACGCTCCATAATTCAATGTGCGTAAATGTTGATATGATTTCATTGGTTTTCTGTGAACAGACGTTTACTCACTGTTTTTGGAAGGGCTCTCCAGTGTCAGTGCTCCGTAACAGTCAGAGATAAAGCCGTAGCTGTAGGTTTCCGACACAGGAAAGGCTTTGCACTTACACTGTTGTCTTATTAACTTCAAGAGAGGGTGGAAAAAAAAAAAGAGAGGCTGGGGAGGGAACGACTGTTGATAGACATTCCACAACATTTACTGTAACTATATATGGATAGAAGGTAGCCTATGGCATCTCTCTCTTTCATAAATAAAGTGTTAAGTGTTAGCAAATTGCTGTGGTATAAGAGGAATAAAGCGTGTGCTGTTATTGGAAAATAATCAGCGTCAGGGTGGGAGCAGTAACTCTGCTTCATGTCAGGCCACTGAGTCACTGATTATTTCCCCACAGCACGTACCCAAGAAAGTCCGGCGTGCTTTTGCAACACGAGCATGTCCAGGCTCTTGTTTTTGCCAGACCGTATGCACAGCTTTGCTCACATAAATGTCGACGGTGCAGAATTTCTGACGGGACACCGGAATCGGATTAGTGCCTAAAGGCCTGCTAGCTTGCAAGCTTCTCCTGTGTTCAGTGCCAAGTCCACTTTGTGCTCTGTCAAGACACACCCAAGTATCTGAAATTCATACCGACTCTGTGTATCTCTAAAGAGGTAGTGCGGTGTTAAGTGTTGCATCCATTGTATGTTCCTTCTTCAGGTGTACCTGCATCCTCGTAGGTCCGTCTGAAATATTACACCCTCACTTCAATGTAATTAATTGTAGTTTGTAGGTCTTCATTTTAAGAACACCTTAAGTCATAGCATTACAGATCTGTGATTAATCCCATCACAGAGCTGAAGATTATTTTCTGGTACTTTGTCACAAAGAAGGTGACGACAAAGCCTCGGTCACTGTATGGTGTACTGCAAACGAAATAAAGTAAGTACTATCTGATCATGAATAACATCTGACAATTAACAGAGGGCTTTTCTTATCAAGCTGCACTGTTTTGTCGTTTCATCTTCAAGAGCGAGGAAAAAAGAAAGAGAAGAGAAAGAGAGGCTGTTGAGCGAGCGATCATTTGTAGCTGCTGTAGTGCAAGTGATAATTTGTCTTGTTAAGTGTAAATAAAAACAGTTAAGTAAGGATGACGCAAGCAGCGTGCTGTTACCACCCTGAAGTGGATTACTTTCCTATAACAGCACGGTCTGGAGTGTGTTATTCTGCTTATACCACCACGATTTGTCAAAGATTATGATGTTTAATTCATTAATGAGCACCTCATTACGTATTTTAACAGTTTAGATTTAATGTTGTGGAAAGTCAGAGAGACAAATTAGTTCCTGTTCTTAATTACAGCTGTGATAAACACGTTACAGCTGTGATAAACAGTCATTCCCTCAGCAGCGCTCTCTCTCTCTCTCTCTGTCTCTCTCTGTCTCTCTCTCTCTCTCTCTCTCTCTCACTCTCACTCTGTCTCTGTCTCTGTCTCTCTCTCTCTCTCTCTCTCATATATAAAGTCCTCTGTCCTGAAGAAGACTTACTGGGAAACTGAGACTGAGCACTAACACCTGAGACACCTTCCATAAATGTTGACTGTCTCCTAACAAAAAACGTCACATTAGCGGTTATACAGTTTTCTTTGTTAAACAACACGTTTCTAAAATCCGGTTCTTATTAGTCTCTGAATATGTGAAGCATCTGCTCTACAAGTCCCTGTACATGAGATTACTACAGAAGAACGAGTGCATTAATATTAACCTGAAGTTTATTTTACAGCGGGGACTACAGTCAAAAAAAATGATACAAAAATCACGCACAGATCTGAGCATTCAACTGCACTGTGGTATAAAAAGCACTGTGTGTAATTCTTTAATAAATATACAAATTGCTGTGGTATAAGAGGAATAAAACCCTAGTCTACCTCAGGGTATGGTAACTCTTATTCTGCGTCAGTCCACATCACACCACCTCGGCGTTGGTTATGTTTCCATCCTGAGCGCCTGTGTGAGTGAATTAATATCTGTTTGACACAAAGGAAACATTTGTTTGGTCCTAGTAAAAAAAAAAAGTTAATAAATTTTTATGAATAAGGTTAAGATTAGGCTTAGAAGTACTTAGCCCTAGTACTACAGAGGTTAACGGAAATGCCTGACCGAGACGGTAATACAAGACCGTGTGTGTGTGTGTGTGTGTGTGTGTGTGTGTGTGTGTGTGTGTGTGTGTATGTGTGCGCGCGCTGTATCAAGTTGTGCCGAGCTGAAAGTAGCATTGTGTGTGGAGCGGGTGGAGGACGGAGAAATGCAGGTGGGCTGATGGCCACACACAATGCCCCATTCACCATCTGCCATCGTGCCTGCGCTCGGCCCCGTTCTCGTCTGTCACCCGCTCTCTCGGTTTTCCCGTGTCGCTTGCTCTTTCTCGTGATAGCAGCCTGCGGTGTGGATAAGACGATCGACTCGTTCGGCCCTCCTCCTC
The DNA here is from genome assembly GCA_033441825.1 of Pangasius elongatus. Taxonomy (NCBI): domain Eukaryota; kingdom Metazoa; phylum Chordata; class Actinopteri; order Siluriformes; family Pangasiidae; genus Pangasius; species Pangasius elongatus. The sequence goes on from JAKKZN010000003.1 coordinate 26,850,599, forward strand.
TTTCTGTGGTCACTGACCTTGCTTGTGAATTTGGGAGAACTCGAGTTTCACTTCCCGAATCCGCGCTGCTTGTGGCAGTCTGATTTCATCGAACGTGGGATGTCCCTTCCTGTGCTGCTCTTAAGAAAAACAATGTCTCAATGTCTATAGGATGAGGTGTAGTGTTTTTTTTTTGTTTGTTTTTCTAGCTCGAGTCTAAAGTTAGACACAGTTTGTTGGCAGTTCTAAGTTTTGGATCTCAGAACTGATTCTCTCTCTGTGTACTGTGTGTCCATATATCTGTGTCTGTCTGTGTGTGTGCGCGTGTGTGTGCGCGCGTATAAAAGCAGCAGCAGTGTGCAGTAATTGACTCATACTCCTGATGACCCCTTCATCCTCTGTTTCACTAAAACCCATTACACACATTACACACACACCCCATGTGTTTCTCCAGTAGTGGACATGATTATGAGCATTGCTTTATTATATTAGCATTCTGTGTTCATTTTATTTGTGAGAGAGTGTGAAATGCAGTTAGTGAGTCGACGCTGTGATTGCTTCGTGTAGTGTGTGTGTGTGTGTGTGTGTGTGTTTTCTTGAGTGGGATTTGCTCCACAGACTAATTTTCTTCAGCTCTTACAGCCAACTGCGTGTGTGTCTTCAGGGATTTGAGGAAAAACACCTGCTCCCTTCCACCTGCCCTCTCCGGGTTTGATATTATGTGTGTGTGTGTCTTCATCTGACCTGCTGACTGATACACACCCACTGAGATGAAGGAAAAGAAAAAAGAAATGTTGCTCAGAGCAGCAGGAAGACTGGGCTGTTGTTTGGCCTTCTTGATTTTGCTGTGATTCCTCTCACTCGGCTCAGTGACTCAAAAGAACCTCCCGTCCACCAACACGCCCTCAGTTACACACACACACACANGGGGGGGACGCTTTCATTTCCCACCTGATCCCAGCTTTCAGGGCCGCCACAGGGGAGACTTTGATGTGAGAGGATGAGCCCTGGGTAAAGGAAACGGCTAAATCCTGCGATTTATCTCCGTTCTCTTTCTTGACATCCTGTCAGTGTTTGATCTTAATGCTTAAATGAATGAATGAATTATAGCGAATGAGGGAATATCAATCAAATCAAGCTTAATTGAGAGAGACAATTATCTGGAGATTGAATTTGGTCATCTGCTCTACAGAAAGCCAGACTTTTCTCAGAGACTGGTTCATTTTGCTAATAAACATGCTTAAACAGCAGCTACTTTGCCAATAAAAGGTCATGTGATTGAAGACTCGTGTGCCTCTGATCTCTGACCCACGAGAATGACATCGTACTTAAAGTTTTCAAAGTGCTTACTTTGGAATAAATGACCAAAAGCACTGGTTCATCAGTAAAAGCTACAGTGTGATCTCATGCCTTATTTCTCTGCGTTGTGCAGTTCTCAGTTCTGCTTTTAGATTTGATCATTTTATTTTTAAGTTTCGTAAGACACACCATACCAAACCATTAATATTTATGAGACTGATAAATACCAAGAAACCCTCCAGAGAGCTGGGTCGCTCTTCATGTGTCACTGCTTTTAAAGGGGTCAAAATACTGGCTTCTCAGAAAAAGAAAAAAAAAAATCATATTTTCAGATTTGTCACAGTCATCTGCTATTTATGTGCTTGCTGAGAGGGGGAAAAAGAAGCTTTTTATAAAACACAGAATAACGCGCTTTCCAAGAGACACATCGTGGACACTTTTTTGAAAACGTGCAGCGGGTGAAAAGGTTTCGTAGGTCAGCTGGTGTGAATCCGGTTCCGGTCATTTCATGCTGTGCAGTTTATCTTTCCACTGTAGTTCAGTCCTGTGGGCTTGCACCATCTCTCATAAAGAGTAACTTTTTCTTTCACAACACTTGCGTATCTGAAAAAGGAAAAAAAAAACATTAACTTTACAGGGGTTGAAGTGAACTTTGTGCCACCACTGTGGTGAATTGTTTAAAGTCATTTTCACAGTCAAATGCAAATTCATCAGATCGTGTGTTAATTGTGTTTATTCCATGTTGGTAGGGCAAATATGAGAGTTACTTACTTCAAGTGTATGTGTGTGTGTGTGGGTGTGTGTGTGTGTGGGTGTGTGTGTGGGTGCATATACAGTTTTCAGTACTGCAAAATAACGGTTCTCATCCTGCTACGAGTCATTTTCCTCTTCACATTCAGTCTGATTTTTGCGTCATATCTGTTTCATCATTATTTAAAGGAGCAGTCTGTAATAGAAATATTGGCAAATATTCACTTCCACTTCACCCCAACTGTCTGATGAAACTGCATATGGCTCATGAGTTATCTTTTAGGGAACATTTTTTAATATCTGTTCTAGGTGTGGGTGGAATTTATTTCTGGGCCTGAAAAGTCTGAAATGGAAAAACAAAACAAAATACTGTTGGGAATATTTTAAATCTCAGGGTTTTTTAAAGGATCTTATATAAAGTTAGAAGGTTAATGCTCTTGGATGAATATTGTCATTGATTTTAAAATGTTAAACAGTTAAGCATGCAAAGACTAAAAGGCTAAAATAATAGTTAAAGGTTATAATCTTAAAAATTATCTTCAAAGATTAAAGCATTAAAACGTTGCTATTATATTGCAGGTGGTTGCTATGCTATGCCAATTGGTTTCTAGAGTGTTGCTAGGTGGTTGCTATGCTATGCCAGTTGGTTGGAAGGGTGTTGCTAGGTGGTAGCTATGGTGTTGCTAGGTGGTTTCAATGATCTTCCAGCTATTCCAAGTGTGTAGCACCTACGGTTTGGTCTGCATGACCTTCTGACTAAAAGTAAAAGCGCCCCTGTGTCTAAGCTATGGGAAAATGCTGAATTTTGGAGTGTTACTTTGCAGCAACCTAAATGTCAATCTTTCCCAAAAGCAAAAACACCCCACGTCTGTGTGTCTGTGCTGAATTTTGAGGCCCAAATTTTCGAGTAGAATAATAATAATAATAAGAAGAAGAAGAACAGGATTATAAACAACAGTATGTTGTATGCCAAATGATTATATGATTAGTGTAGGTATAGATCTACTTTTAAACCTTACAGTCTGCACCAAACGATTTAAAAGCAACTAATCGCCACGTTAATCCTAGTTAAGCTTTCATAAGGAGAAAATGGAGATGCTGCAGAGTATAGTAACGTGCTGTGAAGAAAATACGAACGTGCATGAAGACACGCTGCAAAGCAAAGTGCAAAGCGAGCTGCCGCTTCCTGACTTTCAGCTGCACAGATGTTTGGACATATGTTTTATTTATATGCTTATACATATAGCTTATATGCTGCTTATGCCTTATATATGCTCTTACTTATTTTATTAATATCATGTGTCAGAATGTGTAGCTTAAGGTGTCTTCATTCAAAATGAATGTGGCAGTAGGAGTTTAGTGCATAAGGTGCATGTGCTACTGGCTGTTACAAAATGAAACTTGTGACCTCTACTGCAAATTCATGCAAGCGGAAAAAACAAACAAACAAAAAGCTGCAAACAGTGACCTCCGGGGTCCAAGCACCCTCTGGCAAGTCCTTGCCAAGTTACCTAGAAAATACAACAATAAAGAGACCAAAGATGAACGTACCTTTCATCTGGCTAATCGCAGCCATGGCTTATAAGTAACATCATTATAATCATCATTATAAATTCAGTTGCAAGTAGCAAAATGATGCAGTATACCACATTTCTGCTCGATCAGACATATGGTGCTAATTTTTATGAGTGTTCCACAATATATGGGCCCTTAAAAATCATATTGTAAAGACTTGCATGCCTACACTAACGGTTTTTATTTTTTTCTAGTTAGAGAGAGTGTGAATTGTTTTTTTCCTCCAGCAATAGTAGTGGCATTTTAGAAGGTTATTCAGTGGACCTGGGTGCATTGCATTATAGAGCAGGGGCTGATTGGCGTCAAGTCTTTGACCTTGCTTTGGCCTGGAGTGATGCTGCTCATTAGAGCACAACAGAGAGAAAAACAGAGGCAGCGAGAAAGGCAATTCATGCCTTCAGTGTTTTTTTGTTTGTTTTTTCCTTGCTGAGGAAAACTCATTTGTACTGGGCAGAGCCTTCTGAGCAGAAGTACTCCATGAGCCGCATAGATTTCGTCTGCCTGGTTAGCATAACGACACGCCCTCAAGTGTTTCATTCCTTACTTCATAAATAAAATGTACAGAAACATGACTGACTTAATTGCTTTATAATACAAAGAAATAAAAATTGATTGATGAAATTACTGTACAGTTATTTCGATACGTTGCGATCCTTCTCACTAAGTGTGAACTTTATTTGAAGTGAAGTGAAGTGAAGTGACTTTGTGCTCTGCATTTAACCCATCCAAGTGCACACACACACACAGTAGTGAACACACACACCTGAAGCAGTGGGCAGCCATTTTAGCTGCGGCGCCCGGGGAGCAGTTGGGGGATCGGTGCCTTGCTCAANCTGCCCCTTATTTCATATAAACTAGAATTCTAGACTTTCAGATCTAACAGTAACTCATAACACACCTGAAATAAGATAACATATAAATGTTCAGTTGCTGTTCGTGGAGGACGGAGCGTAGCAAGCGGAGCACCAAAGCACTGCGTCTCGTCTCTTTTGTGCGCGGGAAGCGCGTATGAGGTTAAATGGGGTCTTTATGGAATCAAAAGGGATTGTGCTGGAAGAGAAGTGCTGATTGAAGTGCGCGCACGTGGCGCTTTGCGTTGTTTCATATGCAGATGGTTTCTGCTTGTCTTGCACTCCTGCGTTTCAATTGTTAGAATTGCAGATTTCATGAGCCGATTCGTTGATGCCGGAGTGGTGCTGGATTTAATTTGATCCTGGAAGGAGATCACATTTATACATTAAAAAAAGGGAAAAAATTGCCATGACTTTGTGGTTCTTTGTGGCATTTTATCATGGAATTGAAAATATTCAGTAAAACAGCGTATATCAAGTCTGAGATTTTTTTTTTCTTTTTGTGTGATCCATTTATGCTTTGAATTTATTCCTTAAGCAAGTATGTTCTCAGAATGATTAGAAATGCATTAAAAGTTTTAAAAATCAATCTTTCCTCGGTTTTCACAGAGCTCCCGGAGAACTGGACGGACACGCGCGAGACCCTGCTGGAGGGCATGGTGTTCCAGCTGAAGTATCTTGGCGTCACGCTGGTCGAGCAGCCGAAAGGAGAGGAGCTGTCAGCCGCCGCAGTCAAGAGGATCGTTGCCACGGTGAGATTCCCATGGAAATAACCTCTGACCTCACAAAATGCCCAAAAAGGGGCGCTTTGAGGCTAAGGAACCGAGCTCAGAATTAAGATCAAAATCATGTGTCAGAATTTAGGCACTGAAAATTGTTCTTCCTCATTGATACAGTCAGCTCCATCATTGGTACTCTTTATTAAAATAAGCAAAAATAAATAATGACAATTTAAATATTTACATATTATTAAATATCCATTACCTGACTTGTACAGGGTAACAAGTGTAACCTCGTATTTGGAGATTATGAATTTCTGGAAGGCATTAAAATATTTTTGTTGGCGGAAACCTAAGTGTCTTGTACAATTGTTTGAGTGGAATATTGCGATGTTTTCTCTGAAAGGTGCCAACAAAGCTACGAAATGTTCATGTTTCCGCGTTCCAAGCCGAGCTGCTTGTCATTCGGGACTCATCAAAATTCCTGTCCGTACGTTCTTTCCCCTCGGTGTGGTCACACACAGGATGGGGAAGTAGTGAACGTGTACAGTC
>JAKKZN010000003.1:26880219-26891886 GCA_033441825.1 Pangasius elongatus
AGGCTCCCTGTGACCCTGTGTAAGCGGTACAGAAGATGGATGGATCTTGCATATGGAGGCAGGGTTTAAGGGACTCAATGGGGAGACCCCAGGCCGGGCACCTAAGGAAGAGGTCATCATAATTTCCTGAGATCCCAGAGTGGTCCATGTTGCTGTGGCATGGTGGGCTTGCCATGGTGCAGAGACTGGCCACTGTTTAGCCTCCCTGGAGAAAAGTTTGTATTTTGGGAATCAGGCAATGCACCAGATGTGATGCACACTATTTACAGAACAGCTTCCACTAGCTACTACTACTAGTCAAGACCCGTGGACTAGGGGTTGTTGCATTCAGGAGTGGTTCCTGGACTGCTACATCTCAGTCTTGAGGCAGAGAAATCTGCCAGGGTGTTCAGACCTTTTTAACAAAAGCAGCCCTTGTTAAGCATTTCTTCAAGAACCTGCATTTCAGCCCCTTTTAATTGTTGTTTTTAATTTAAAAAGTAAATTCATTTTGTTGTATAAGTAAAAAAAATTAAATCTAGTTCGACAATAATTTCAACAAAACTGTATTAGTTTTTGATAAAAATAAAATAAATAAAATTTGTTCTTGGTATGGATCCTCTTATGTGCATATACATACCTCTGATATTAGGTTAGTGGCCTTCATCCTCACATTTTTCCACATGTAATTGGTACAATTGGTACTAGGTGAAAAACTAGGATGTGCCTGGCAAGTGAATTCTAAACTCAGATTATAATGATCAGTTGCTTCTGTGTAATGCACCAGGAAAGGAATGTAAAATTAAATTTACTATAATTAAATACATTAATTTAATTGAATATTTAAGCACAATGGATATTGTAACTTTTGCCAGAAGATAGTTATCTCCAAATGCCTCCAAAATATTTCTTACTGTAATTTAAAATGTACAGAATCTTCTTCACATGTTTATATTGAAAAGATTAGATTTTTTAATGAGTTGACAATATTTTTGTGAACAAAATCAATAGCTATAAAATTGTTAGTGAGCTAATATATGCAAAACTAATTGAATGTTTCAAAATGGATCGATTTTAGCATCGCAGTAACTCATTTGTGATCGATGTAACACTATAAACAGTCACAGCTGATGCTTTCACTGCGCTCCACCTTTACTCTCACCAGACTCTTAGAAAGACAACAAATGATTAGATGCGATCCGTTTCCACTTGAGTGCCATGTTAACATGCAAATAAAAACAAAAGAGAACGCATTCTCACTGTTTTCTATTATTACCGATAAGGATAGCGATAACAGGCATACCTTATATAAATACATACATACCTTATATAAAGACTCAGTACACATCTGTCTGTTACATTACTGTAGATCACAAGTTCCCAGAGAAGCCCTTCCCTGCACATTTCAGTCTTTTTCTTGTTCCCAAAACTCCCGAGTCAACTAATAATAAGCGAAATAACAGTAAGCTGAAGTGTGTGTGTCAGTGCAAAGTGATTTGCATAACCATGGATTTCAGTCCTTTTTTTTAACACCTAGGAACCTTGTTCATAAGCACAAAAGATTGTGTAACTTTCATATACATTTCTGCAGGGGAGATTCAGAAAGGAATTCCTTTTCACATTTATTTATTGCAAGTAAAGTAGCAGAAAACATTGAATATAGAAAGAGCTACTCTTAAATTTGCAAAAATGAATAAAGAAAGCAAGAATCATTGCTTAACACAACTTTAGAACCGATTTTTTTTGTTGCTCAATAAATTACAAAATTAAATTGTTGCTGTTTTGTCAGAGGTGCGTGTAAGATTTCTGGCATATGACTAGCCATATATTTAGAATCTTGCCTGTACTACATCTTTCTCTCTCTAAGTTATTTATGTTTAATGTGTTAAAGTAGGATCTGAGCATCTAATAATCTGATATCTCAGCATATAGGGTTGGCTGATGGTAAATGGGTGCAATAAGTGTGAACCAGTTTGGCTGCATCTCTGTGAGCTGATTTTACAGACTCAGCATGCACCTCAGTTGCATTTTTTTTTTTGTTCTAAAATGTATTAAGAATTTTATTGAGAGAAGCTCTTGTTGTAGAAATATAATGCACTAGACAACCCCCTGAGCTATTAGAATATAAAATATAACTGTCTGAAAGCATTAGTGTTATATTTCGCTTGCTAGATGTAGTGCTAGATCAAACTTCCAAATTAGATAAATCATTGTTACATCATATGGATTACAACCGAATGCCTTTGGGAAAGTGTTGGCCTTTATAGTCTGTATGTATGTGCCTGAAATGACCATCGAGATAATTTGAGAAAAATAACAAATTCTACCAAGAAAGTTAGCGAAATAATTAATCGTACATGCTCCACACCAAGCACCAACTGCTACCTAGCTGCTTGTCTGCAAAATTATGTTGGGCTAGCATTACATTACTGTATGGTATAGCCCAGAATTTGTCATCTTTACTTATCATCGTCATTAGATTAACTCCATCACTTTCCACAGTTCTGCTTCCTCTTTTCCTCTTCTTTGTGTTTTCCCTGTCTTTTCTTGCTTCCAGACAAAAAACCATGACAATTCAGTCAACTTGTATAAGTCCAACATGGTAGTGAGATGGAACCAGGTTCCTGGTATAGCAATGTACATTACTCATCAGTGGTTTTGGGGAGTTCTGCACTTTTCTTGTACTTAGTGTCAGCCCCCTCAAACCTCGAAATTGCCCCAAGCAATTGCCTGTCCTGTAGTTACGTCTCTGGCCTATATACACATAAATATACACCTCCATAAATTTATCCTTAACAGAGGATAAGAGATCATCTCTGGATCTAGGGGGACACAGTGATCTTGTTTTTACTAAAGACCCCCAAGAGGTCCACAGGGGTCTTGACCAGCGTTTGTTCCAAGAGGTGGAGGAGACTAGTGGCTGCACATTTGCATACAGGACTCTGGCCAAGACACACTGTTTTTTTTCTGTTAGATATGAGGAATAAGCTTACAGCTCCAGGGAGATCCAGAATACTGAGGCATTGTGAGGATTGGATAATTAAAAAAAAAATTATGGGTGGCAGTGGGAGAGGGCTAGAGGGTTTTGTAATGTGTTACAGATCCCAAACACAATGGTCTTCCAGGTTTGTTTTTTTATTTGTACTTCAGTAACTTCGATCAAACAGTGCACCTTTTTATGTGTGGTGAATAACTGACAGTCACAGTATCTGCACTTTAAATTATATTGTGCCTTTTATCTTTCAAGCTGTTAAGCAGAGTTTGTGATGCTATGCTATAAACGCCTTCGATACAGTATCTAATATACAAAACATTTCTCTGTAGTTTGTGGTTTAAAAAAAAACCCTCCTAACTACCGGAGGCTATGAGAATCACCTAGATCATGTATACAAACAGTGTCATGATGAATTGTCTTGTTGTGTAATGTCGTGTAATGCGAGTGGAGGTGGATGCAACTGCAAAAAAAAAAAGCTTTTATTAAAGGGTAGGCAGGAATCCAAAAAGGAAGGCAGAGTCAAAAACAGGCGTGAGTCAGGCGATGTACAAACAAGGGAATCTAGCCAAGACTGGAGCGAACACACAGAACAAAACGGCTAGGTAAAGTCAGGCGGCGAAACACTGAACAATACTGCGCAAACCACAAAAACACACTGGGGGTATAAATATACAAAGTAATCAAGGGCAAATTAGGAACAGGTAATGACACATTAGAGAGAGAACCGATGACAGAATATGGGTGAACACAGGACATGAACCAAAACAAAATACGCATGTAAAAGTAAACAAAGTCAACCTTTCAACCAGGAAGTGCACTGTCATGCTACGGGCAGCTTAAGTGGGAAATACCTGACACATCCCCTCCAATGGCGCTTCAGAAGCACTCCCCCCTGACGGTCCTGCTCCTCTGGGCAAAATGTCCACACAGAACCCAAGGCAGGCATTGTCTATCTTGTATGCTTCTTCCAGTGAAGCTAGGGAGCAGGCATGGGGTATCTTGGCAGGAAGCTGGCGGTGAATCTGTGACAGGCTGGCCGGGGTCAGGTGGTGGGGCTGGGACATGTTCACCGGTGTCATGTGGCAGAGCTGGGACAGGCTCCCTGGTGTCAGGTGGCAGGAACAAGGCTTGGGAGGCCACGCAGTTGGCCTCTGGTGTGAGCAGGTCTTGGGAGGCTGTGCTGTCTGCCTCAGTCAGGAGCTGGACTTGGGAGGCTGCCTCATTGGTCTCTGGTGCGAGCAGGTCTTGGGAGGCCGCCTTGTTGGCACCAGGCATTAGTATGGCATGGGAGACCGTGCCATCAGCCTCTGGGAGGAGTGTGGCTTGGGAGGCCGTCTCACCGGTCACTGTAGGAAGCTCTGCAGGGGAGGCCGCCACATTGACCTCAGGCTGGAGCTCTGCTGGAGACTTCCTTTCCTCCTTGTCTCCATCCTCACCTCCTAGTAGATAGAGAATGGCCCCCACAGCTGCTGCCCACCCAATAAAACATCTACATATAAAAAAAAACCCTTTGAAAATCTAGAGAGAGGCTGAAGGGTAGGACTTTGAGTTGGAATGTCATGTCATGAACCATGAACGTCCACACAAACACACTCACGCTTGCGCGCACACACATACAGCATACTGAATTAATAATAGTGGAAGTATTAAACATTTGGCAGGATGGTGGTAATGATATTAGAGGTGATAAGCTGATGACGTAGCCAAGTTACAGCCTGATATCCAGTATGTAAGTTAACATACAGAAGTAGTGCCAGGAGATCAAACTCCTTTACTGATAGTTCCAATTTCATACAGATTTCAAAGGCCATATAACATTAACAAGTTAGGATATAATAAAGAGTGCCTTATTGCCTCATATAGCTGTGTGCGTATGCTACAAAGTACAGTTTGCAGTGTCGTTTTCGTACAATACCCTGTCCTCGTGTGCCCTTAGTTCTTCACATAACTGCACAACATTTCCCAAGAAAAATGCCTTGTAGCAAAGCCAAAATACTATGAACATACTATAAATCTGTTTACATATAATTATTTCTATAGCAGCTTTCATTAATTGAAAGTATAGCTCAAAATATTACACTACTAAAAACTCAAAATTCAACAAAGAGGCTGAATGAATTACACTTGGTAGAAAGTACAAAAGTAGCTAAAGTACAGGACATGGTAAAGTAAGAGTGAAGAGGTGACAATGATGACTAAGAAGTGTTGCAGTTTAATAGTAAACATTCTGATTAAGTAACAACTGATTCTCATGTAGATAATATTATTGTATACTCTTCTTTTCCTCTCAGAAACATTGCTGAGATAAGACTTACAATGTTGCCTGCTGCAGAAAAACTAGTTCATGCTTTTATTACCTCTGTGTTGAACTGTTGTAATGCCCTGAGGTGGGTGTTTCAGTAGGTGCATAGAAATGCTGCAGTTAGTCCAGAATGCAGAAGCCTTACTAGAAGATTTGATCACATTACCCCTATTTTATCCACACTTCATTTGCTCCCAGTAAATTTTCACAATTAATCTAAAAAAAAATACTGATGTCCTATAAAGCACCGAACAGTGTTGCCTCCCAGGACCTGAACAAACCTTTGGTCTATAATATACAATATTATATTATATACACACCTACTTTGATCAGAACATTCAGGTTCTCTATAAATACCTAGAATAATGAGTGCTACAGCAGAGCTTTTTCCTACAAAGCCGCCAAGCTATGTAATAGACTCCCAGTTAGCCTTTAGTACTCAGACACTATATTTAAGACTAGGTTAAAAACCTAGTTATTTGTGTAGTCAGGCATTGTGTTAAATATCTTTCCTCTTAGCTAAAGGCATTGTCATGGAGAGGTATAGTAAACCGGGATGTTTTGATGCTGTCGCCCCACCCTTTCTCACAAGACCACGTGACAGTGGCGTAGCCTCTGAGTGCCTGCATGCTTGTGTTACTTCCAGGCTCTTGCTTTTAATTATGCTGCCACAGCTTGACCTGCTGGAGTTTTTGCTTGCACTCTGATCACAATATACGCCCTTTAAAACTAGTGTCTGATAAGAGCATACATAATAAGCTATCCCGCTGCCTGATGGGATACCGAGGCCAAATCCTGACACACCCACCAGAGCCACCTGACACATTATGTACTTGTGCTTGGAGTATTCTGCACTTGTGACTCAAACATTTTATGCCTAAAATTACTTCAGTGGATAATCTCAGTTGTACCTAGGAACTGCTTCTGTAATTACAAAGACCGTCCTGTGTTCATCGCAGGTCACTTATTCACAGTTACTCATACTGAACACACTTTCGACACACTTAGTGCTGTTTGTCTTTACTTTTTTACACCTGTATACTGCAAGGACTTATAATGCCATTATCTGCTGTCAGCCATAAGAGGACAGGTTTCCTTTCGAGTCTGGTTCCTCTCAAGGTTTCTTCCTCAATTAATCTCAAGGTTTTTCTCGCCTGCCTGCCTCTGGATTGCTCCTGATAGCCAACGAAGCCTGTTTGAAGCACAGCTTGTACATCACAAACAGCAGAAAAACACATTGTGTAATACTTGTACAACCTAATAATCACAGTATTTGTTATTTCACAGTGAAATAGGTAATAATTCCTAGCTCACTACTCAGGATAGCTTTAGAAACACCTAGAAATGAGCCACACTTTGATGTATGATCTTTGTTATTGCTAATTAGTAATACTAGGACACTGAGTTATTCATGTATGACGAACTAGGTGTGAATAAGATGTAATGTTTTGGCATGTATGACAGAGAGATGGATTGTCTCCAACTACATCTTCTTCATATTGATACGTCTCCAGTGTCTCTTGAGGTATGCAGAGGAGGGCTTCTGGCTTTAATGTTGCTGTCTTTGGTTTGCTTACCGATGATCATCAAACTCTGTTTCAGCACTAAACCACAGATCCAGGTCTTAATCATGGCTCACATGTGTTGATTGATTCTTAACAGCAACATCACAGGAGGTGAATATTGCTTCGCCTAAACCACAGCAGTGGGGAAAATGCTAATGCTAATAATAATAATAATAATAATAATAATAATAATAATAATAATAATTTAACATAATCACACTTGCCTTAGGTTGCTTATCATGTTATTACAGCAATATACATTTCTTTGATTTTTGTATGTTGTTTTTGCTTTTTAGATATTCACAACCCTGTTTAAAAATCTCACAACTACAATGTATGACAATATTGTTTATATAACGATATAATCTCTTCAGCTCTTTATATGCTACATGCCGACTTGCCACTTACATAATCAGCAAACGGTCCATTCAGTACATTTACCTGCGTTAAATATATTATTGCAATATTCCATAGTGTTGCAAAGTTATGTTATTTGAATGACTTACCTTATGTGAATAATGAAATGTTCCTGAACATATTATTTGATAGTTCATATCAAGTTTTAAAAAACTAATATGAATAAAAAAAATTAATCATTAAAAGGTTTTTGTGGGACTGGCACATTCCTGCATTCCTTAAGACATGTTACAGAACTTTAAAAATCACATGGCCAAATCATGTAAAAATAAAGTACTCATTTATTATTATTATTATTATTATTATTATTACATATAGTATTAAATTAATATTAATATTATTATTATTATTATTATTACTACTACATATAGTATTAAATTAATATATTATTATTATTATTAATGAATCGTGTAAAAATCACAGGAAAATAAATTAACTGTGTAAAAATCATGTGAAAATAAATGAACTATGTAGGGGGGAAATCATTTGAAAATAAATCAATTGTGAAAAAAACTAAAATACTGGCACTGCATGTGAAAATGTATGACACATAACATGCAGTATGATGCGCCTGAAAACTGCAGTGTGAATCATGTATTGTCACTGAATTAGTTCTGATCATTTTATGTTTACTTCATGGTTGTTGTGTGCTCTGCGGTTGCCCTGTAGATTATGGCCCCACCTAGCGTTCACACTTGGTAATACAGTCGTCTCATAACTGGACTGCAGGAAACACAGGTGTGAACAGATTACTCAGGTTTAGGAGGCATGTGTCCAGTGCATATTTGTAGTGTGAACAGAAATGTGTCTTGATCCGTTCCAGACAACAACAGAAAGACTGTGCCATGTTTGCATTTTTCATGCCTAATCGAGCTACTTTTGTATTCACTTAGGAATATATAAATATATATATATATTCATATTTATGTTAATATATTCAGTCTTCGGTCAGCACAGTTAAAAGAAATATTAGTTTTTTGTTGTATGTTAGAATTTATATGTATAGTGTTGCTCCTTACAGTGAAATTGAAACACAAACTATATTTTATATTATCTAGCTACAGGACACTTACAGCCTTTGATTGATATCTGATATTATATCTGAGTTTATAGCCCTGTGAACTGTGGTCAAGTTAATTAGAGCTGTGTTTGTAATGGGCTGATTACTCGAAGTGACCATGTATTTATATATGAAACTCATGCTTTATTTTTTGTTTACCTCCCTCTGAATGTCGAAAGTATATTAAAGGAGACAAAATGAGCAAAAGATTGATTTATGAAATCGGTTTATTGTTTTGTGTCAGATGACGGAGAGACGTGACAGTGGAAGCTTCATAGAGTCACTGTGTTTAATTCGGGTCAATACGTGTGCAGTTAAACACAAAGGGATAATAATACGTTCAGGTGCCGTTCGGTGTTCTTCAGAGATAGTCGCAGGACACAAAAGAGGGTGGAGGCCTTTACAAAAAGCAAAGGGTGGGCATATAAATGCTTACAGATACAGCCAGGACCATAAATATTTGGATGTTGACAAAGTTATTTTAGCTGTCTACTACATTATACTGGATTTGAACTTAAATAATGTGAGCTTAAAGCACAGACTTTCAGCTTTGATTTGAGGGTATTTCCATCCAAATCAGGTGAAAGGTGTATTTGGCTGTTAGAAAACCTTTTTAAATGGGATCCCCCCATTTAAGGGACCAAAAATAATTGGACAGTTGTCTGATTAGCTATTTCCTGGCCAGGTGTGTGTTATCCCTTCGTTATTTCACTTACAAGTTAGCAGATAAAAGGTTTGAATTTGATTTCAAGTGTAGCATCTCAATATGAAGGCCAAAGAGCTGTCACTGCTAGTGAAGCAAGCCATTTAGGGTGAAGATCAAAACAAACCCATCAGAGAGATTGCAAAAACATCCGGTGTGGCTAAATTGACTATTTGGTACATTCTTTAAAAGGAAGAATGCATGGGTGAGCTCAAGAACGCCAAAAGGCCCAGAAGACCATAGAAAACCTCTGAGGTGGAGGACAGAAGAGTTCTTTCCCTGATAAAACCCCTTTACAACAGTTGGCCAGATCAGGAACACCCTGCAGGAGGTAGACATATCTGTGTCAAAATCTACAATTAAGAGAAGACTTCACCAGAGTAAATAAAGAGGGTTTACTACTACGTGTAAACGTCCGGTAAGCCTCAAAAGTCAGGAAGATCAGATTAGAGTTTGTCAAAAACACTGTAAAAAAGCCCATACAGTTCTGAGACAGCATCCAATGGGCAGAGGAGACAAAGATCAATTTGTACCAGAATGAGTGGAAGAGAAGAGTATGGAGAAGTGAAGGAACTCCTCATGATCTGAAGCACACCCCCTCATTCCATAGTGTAAGCATGTATGCACACACTTTTGTACTCAGCTGTATCCTGTAGAGATATAATAATACTATCAATAAGAGTATAGAACAATACTACTATTTCCCATAGAAATAGAGTAATACTACTAAGGTATTATTATTATTATTATTATTATTATTGTTATTGGCAAAATGGTAAAATTTTCCAATAAATGTCATTTAGATAGAAGATAAATAAAAATAAACATACAAATAAATATAAAATAAAAGATGTAGTAAATCTTTTTCACTCAACTGTACAACAACAAAAATAATGATAATAATAATAATTATTATTATTATCATTATTAGAATTTTAGTATTAGTAGTAGTAGCAGGGATTTATTTATTTATTTATTTATTTATTTATTTATTTTTACGTTTTTTGGAGTTTCAAGAATTGACTCTGCCGCTCGACTCTCCGAATCCTCGCTGTAGAACGGTGAATCGATTCGACTCTTTTTGGTGTTGATTCTCCGAATCATTTAGGCGGTCTGAGTACATACGGGTCCTCGTGTCGTCACTGACACGGACCGCTTTCACGTGCGCTCTTTCTTTCTCGGGCAGCTTTGCCGAAGCGGTGCAGGCTTGTCTGAGTTTTAGCGCGGATGGACGACGAAGATCGACCAATTGCTCAATAAAATCTCGACAGCCTCGAATTTCGTCCCGCGAAGCAAGACACCACAATGCCGGCGTACTTTCAAAGACCGGAGAACGCTCTGAAAAGAGCTAACGGTGAGCGCCCTCGAGCTCTGTGCAGTTTGGCTCCATCATGGCGCGGCCGCCATGTTTCTTCCATCAGTGGGAAGCCAGGCCATTGGCTGGGTCCCAATTCGCTCTACTCGCCCTACTTTGGAACACTACGGAGGGTGTAGAATAATGGCGCGTGCACCCTATGTAGTCCTTATAGGTCAAATTTGGGATAGAGCCCGTGTTTCAGCGGTAGTGGGCCTGCTAGCTTAGGAAGCTAGCTAACATCCATGCATTGTATTGTCCATCATCTATATCTGTAGTTACGATAAACGGTATTTTCTAAAACATTTCTAAGTGCAGTGTGTGCGTTCAATTGTTATTTTATTAACGACAAAAATGCTTAACTTTTATTGAGAAATAACCTGCTAACTAGCTAGTTGACATACAGGATGAGTGGGCTAACTAGGTTAGTTGCGTAGTGACTAGTTAGAGAAAAAAAAGCCGGTTTTTGTGCATTTACCGCGCAGTATACACAAGATGTTAGATATCTAGGGTCTATATTTTTCTTTTTTTTTCTACGCATCAGTTTCACTAAGACACATTTATAAGCACACGTGCAGTTTTTGTTACACTGTTTGCGTGGTCCGTTTGTGTTAGCCCGCTGAGCAGCTGGGCCAGCGCTTAAAGCACATCTGTCACAGCATAAACACTATAACTTGTGTTTTATGCAGACGTAACACTTACACATAAAGAGGATGACATTCAGTGGATGGATGAATAAATGCCTAGATGGCCGTGGAGAAGATTGAGGAATTTGGATTTTAATTGTTAAAGCTGTCTTTATTATGAGCTCAGTGTTCATAGCAGAGAAATCATCTGATATAAGCTCTAATTAATCAAAATGCAATCTGTTCCTTTCCCCTCAGAGTTTCTCGAAGTTGGTAAAAAGCAGCCTGCTCTGGACGTCCTCTACGATGTCATCAAGAGCAAAAAGCATCGAACATGGCAGAAGATCCACGAGCCGATCATGCTCAAGTACCTGGAGCTCTGTGTGGACCTGCGCAAGAGCCACCTGGCCAAAGAAGGCCTTTACCAGTACAAGAACATTTGTCAGCAGGTCTGAGTCTTTCCGTGAAGAAATCCCAAGTCTCAGTGTGTCTTTACACTACACGCAGTGTTGTATCATCTATTTACTACCTTCAGGTTTTCAAAATTCGAGATTATTAGGCACTAATGTATGCAAACACATGCTAGCAGTAGAATGGCACGCAAACAATAAATAAGCAGATCAGGCATACAATGAGCTGTACAGTAGCTGTGATTAGATGTAAACC
>JAKKZN010000003.1:26951555-26973285 GCA_033441825.1 Pangasius elongatus
TTTTTATTGCATGAAACATTCACATTTTTCAGCAGCTAAAAACCTCACTGCCCTCCTCCCTAAAACTTCCCCCTGAACCCCATGCACATGCACCCAAGGTGTTCGGAGACTAATATTCCTCCTTTAGAAATTAAGATAAACGAAAAGGAATACATTTATACTGTACATCTTGTCTGGAAATCTGAGACCACTAGTGTACATGCTTTCATCCTTTTCTAATTTAATACACACACACACAAACGATTTGATCAGCAATATCTTCAGTAAGAAGCAGAATCTCAGAAATATTCACCTGAACTTCAGATTTTTTTATTTTAGTATGTGGTATGTATTTGGGTTCTGTAAAAATGGCAGACCTAATTAATGAGCTGCTGCGATTTTGAAGCAATTAACTGTGTAAAAGTGAAACGACTAACTCTTGCTGTAGTCACGACCCACTCTGAATCCCATTTCTCCTGCGTGAGTGATGTCATATTTATAGCTAATCACAAGCAGAAGCAGAGGAAAGGGTCGGGGAGCCCATCAGAGCAGCGGCCTAGTGGTCGTGATGATGTGTGTAATGCAGTCATAGCTAATTTCCTGGGTGGGTGTTCACAGCCGTCCCCATAAACATGCTCTGAAATGTAAGATTCACCTGGAATTTCCAAGTACACCCAAGTTTTGCTAATACATACCACCATTTTGACCACCGAATGACCTTTCACCAAACGTTAGCGAACAGGCCCATAAAATCTCGCATTAGCGGCCTGCCCCGACCCGTTTCGGTTAAGTATTTGCACATGTTGTCGAAGCGGTATAATCATACATCTGTAGTTTTCCCCTTGCTAATGTTTTACGTGGCCTGTCGAGCACCGGTGGCTTCGGGTCTCAAAGGTTTCCGTGGTTACTGCTCTACGCCGTTGCTCCTTGTCACAGCTTTGACGAATGGATGTTTTTTCAACTTTTGCGTCCTGCCATTAGCGCTACGTTAGATCACTTTAATCCTACGTTACAGTACACAGTTGTGTTGGCTGGTGCGTCGTGTGTGCAAAGTTCTCACGCGTGACCAGTTTTCCGTGTTTTATTATGCATACAGCGCTATGAAGTTGCGGTTGCGTCTCAATGCCCCGGTGTTTCTCCCACCGTTGTCATAGCAACCACCCAAAACAATGCTCGCTCGCTATAAACTTGCCCTGATTAGGAATGTAGCTGTCTGTAAATGGCAGTCGAGGAAATCAAAAGGGAGGAAGTCAAAGGTTTTAATGTGATGTTTTATATGTCAGCTTGGTGCAAAATTGCATGAAAATATGCACTTTATAGGACAGCTGCACGGTGCTTCGGAACCACAAAACGATCGGATCCGCTCGTTATGAAGCCTGTCTTCTTCACGCGTGTTACGTACAATACAAGTGAGAAAAAAAAACTTGGCTTTTGTACTTGCTGTAACAGACCTCTTATTAGTGGTCAGGGGAAGATAAAATAGGCAAGTGTAAAAGCCAAAAAGAGGACAAAAAAAAAAAAAGCGCTGTTTCGTGGTGGCTGGAGTTCAAACAGGGGACAGACGTGTCCCAGCACAATGGCCTAGAGTGGTGGATCGGCATTGCAGGAATTTTTTAATTTCCTGTTACTCAATAATTCAGCTTTCGTTAGGGCTGGTGGACAACATCCTCCGCCGTGTGCTTTTCTGATCAGCTCGATCCATTCGACAGACGCTGTTTCCCTTCAACGCATGCTCTAAAGGCCCGTGTGTGTGTACACCAGTCAGCAGATGCCTCTACCGAAGGCCTAGCATTGGGAGACTCCTGTTTTCATTACTGACTTATTGAATCATGACGAACCCTCAGTCTAAATTGCCTTGATCTTTCCTCCTTGTCTACTGAAGAAGCAAATAAAAAGTTGACTTTGGAAGTGGTTTACACCACAAGCGAGCACTTCCAGTCCCTCACACCCTCTGTTTTTTTTTTTTTTTCTTTTTTCTACTTTCATTCACTCATGGCCTTTTAGGCTTGAATGAATCACCTGCTGCCTGAGGTGTTGACTTGCTGGTGACTACTCTTAGCGTCTGGCCAAGCCATTATGTGCAGTGATATACTGTAGAAAGTTCTTACATTCAAACCACTATATACATCCTGGAGAATGTTACATCACATCAATTATGCACATTCCTCATCGAAAGCAGCATCTATGACTGATTTCAATCATGTTTTGGCTTCATCATGGCACAGTCGCAATGGATTTACTATCACGCTTGCACCATGGTTCTTTTCTAGTATTAGATACGTAGTAATGCAGTAGTTAATACACCAGGCCATATTAGGTTGCAAAAGCTCTTCACCATATTAGCGCACAGGTTCTTTCATGGTTTTTCTTTCTATCAAACGGTTATCGTTTTGTTAATGCAAGCAATAACTCCGCAAGGTATGAAACACTTGGCTATGGTGTTCCTCAGGGATCTAGTCTGGGTCCTTCACTCTTCTCATTACACATAGGAAAAACGTTCACTGGGTGAAATTGTTTCTTTTATCTCAGCCACTAGCAAAGTTAACCCCGATAGCAAAACAGAGAGAACATTGCATTTAAGGATTTAATTCCAAATGCAGTGCACTTAGTACATGATTACAATCTGAATTGATTAGGCTTATGTCTGTTTCAGTGTCGCACAACTGTCCAACAACCGATCAAAACGTGACATTCATAGTGTGAGGAGATCTCACTTAGCTAGTTAGCTAGCTAGCTTTTAGCCACTTTTATGCAGACTGACTGTTTTTACCACCACGTTTCTCAAACTAGCTCCTCACTCAACATGATGTTTGGAGGAAGACAGCCTAAATAGAAAGTAAATAAAAAAATGTGTTGAAATATATTTATAGTTTCTAAAAATATGTATGCTGTGTAGGCAGTAAAAGCCTGTTCGGTCAAAATCCGACCAATGGCATCAACGTTTTATCCAGACTTGTACTGATTTCACATTGACTGAGTAACAATAAAACATGGTATGGTTTTATTGTCATTATTAGTTTTTTTTTCTTCTTTTACAGTTTCAACGTTAATCATTCTTGCTGTTATTTCCAATGTTGCTTAATCGATGCTTCTATGCACAATTTTCCCGATTTTAGTCTTTGATTTTGTTTTTTCACCGTGAATGCCACTGTACAAATCAATCTGGCGTGATATTTTTGCTAAATTGGGCAAGCTGGTGATATTCTGAATAATGACTGTTCATTCCTTAACTATCGCTGAATCTTCAAGTCTAACAATTCCTACTTTAAAAAAAAAAAAGATATAATTACATTGCTGCAATCTTAAAAGAAAAAAAAGGAACAACAACACTGTATCTATGAAAAATATGCGAAGCTAAATTTACTAGCACACCAAGCTGACATTTGGACACATCCTTTAACATGTTGCCTAAACACCAGCTGCATGAGTCTGTGAAACTCTCGACAACTTATCACTGTATTTTAAGGAAATGTCACAATCACACAAACACACTGATGCAGCTTTTGGGCATTCAGTGATTGACAAGAAGAGCAGCTCTTTATTTATCTAATTAGACCGTTGCCTGTTAACATGGCTGGTATGAGAGACAGCAGAAAGTGTGTGAGAGACGCAGTACTGCCGGAGGCCAAGGCTTCATGCTTGCAGCTGTTCTACAGCAAGTCAACCTTAACATTTTTTAAATTACAATAATGACTGTCTAAACATTTATCCTGAGCGTGTTCTTGTGTACATACGCCTTTGTCTAGACACACTGTTACTCCAGAGCTGGGAAAACATCAGGGAGAGAGAAATATCAGTATCAAATGATATCATCTTCCCATGCAATGTAAAGCTTAGATTGAGGACGATCAATTAGGATTTGCGCTGGAGCAGAAAATAGCTTTATGACGGCGTTAAGGTGTAAGAGGAAAAATAAACTTGGCCCTGAACGCGCTTTCACACAGCAGCTTCGGCGGTGCGCTTAGGCCTGGAAACCTTGACAAATGCCGTGTTGACTCAGAGAACTGAAGAACAAAGGAGTTTAAATATTTTTGTAAGAATATTGTTATATGTCTGATTGGGTCTGCTGTGTACAAGTCACTGTAAAAAGAAGCCTGAGGATATTTCCCAGGGTGCCGCTAGGCCTTTTTGACATGGATGAAATTGTTCATCTTAACATCATCATATTGACTGTCTGTATGTACCTAGAACATGTCCAGCTGACGGTCACTGACATTCACGCATCCTCTCGCAGATTTGATTACACTGCCTTTGAGTTGAGCTATGCGCACAAAAATGAGAAGCTCTGACAATCAGAGATAATAATCAGTGTGCACTACATGAACTCATTTACACTTATTAACCCTGGCTAATTAACAGTTATTACATGGTTACACCTTTAAAAGACTGCACTAACAACAAGCTGGTATGAAAACCACATGCCTCAAACACAGCAGCGAGCCATGTCTGTTTATATCCTCGTCATTTTGCAAACGGAACTAGAGGTGAAAGATGGTTACAATTACTCTCCTTACTTCAGAAGAGAATAAACAGTACTACAGCCGTAGAACCAGTAAAATCCTACCAAATCTGTGTTTTCTGGAAAGATTGTATCTCATACACAAGCCCTCTTGCTAGTCTGGAAAGTGCCTCAGAGCGTTTAAGAGCACAGGAGCCTAGCAGCGCTTGATGAATGGCTGGGTAGAGGAACCCAGAGCGTTTCATGAGGTGCAGAAAAAACTCTTAGGGTAAGTCTTTTTTTTTAACTTTAAATTTCACTGAAGTTAGAAATACTTGCTGCAGAAATAAACTTCCCAGTTGTCCCATAACATAGCTAGCTAGCACACACAGCTACGAGGGAGCATGCCTGAAAGGATCAGCTGCACTGCTGCATATTTAAGATGTATGTAGGGAAGTGTATTAGGTCAGTCGATTATTATCTTCTTAATCAAGCAGTGAGTTAATATCATCAAGATGGCAGCAATTATACAGCGATACACACGACATACAAAGACACCACATCCATTCGAAGATAATCGATATTTATGTTCGCTCGCATGACATCCTTGGCTGGACGATCCTCGAGAGGCAGACTGGACTGTTTCTCAGTGTCATGAAAGCCACACAGGCTCCACGTTCACTCATCAGAAGATTTGATTTCAGTAGTAACGTTCAGTATTAAAGGACTATCTGATTACCGGGCTTATTTTAGACAGTTTGTAACGTGCGAGTCAAGCCTGGCCACTGCCAGCTGAGCATGCCGCCGGCGTTCCTCGTCCTGAGCGATTTCTCTTCAATTACTCTACAACATGACGGGCGAAATCCTTGAGACTGGAAACCCACATATCTATTTAAAAATGCATTCTGTTCAACATCTACAAAATATCAGGTAATAAACCTCATTTGGAGGACAGAGCATCCTAATCTGGACTAAATGATTTTAAAGATAACATAATGAACAACACTTACTTAATAGGAGCTGTAAGAGTAGCAGATGAGTACTTGGTCAGCTTATCCTTCAAACATTTGGGACACTTTCGTTAAAGAAAGCACATCAAATTAAACACACTAGCATTAATTTTACGACAAATAAATTAAAAGCGTAATTAAAACTATGGTTTCCTGACATCAATATGGTATGCTGTGGCTTTATTAAGTTGTGTGCAGAATTAACTCTAAATGCATAATAAATAAAATGCAAAATAATTTTTTAAAAATGCTGGATCAAGTGCTATTTTATAACCTGCTGAATAATGAGGGCGGAAGCCATTTTGTTCAATTAAAATAAAACGTACAGTGATTGTGATCATTACAACTAGGACTACTCATGAAGCATTACACTGTCAATATACTAGACCCCTATTAAGTTGTTTATTTCAATGTTTACTATCTTCTAGTTCTGAATTTTAGATTTGATTAGATTTGAACCTCTCTAATTTTTATATAACATCATATTACATACATTATAAAGCAATTATACATATACTATTTCCTTACCCAGTGCACATTCTCAGTTCTGACAGTCCTGACATGTCCTGACATGCTTAAAGGCGGGTGCTTGCATTTCAAGGTGGTGATTCGGAGGATATTAAAATCCTCGATTAATCTGGAAGCCTTGGAAGTTTGTATTACACACCGTTGATTTGCACGACCTCAACGGGGAGGCCAGAAAAAGAAAATTCGGTGTGGGTGATCAGCTTTAGCATTCGATTTTAACTGTGATACCAACCTCATGATATTACTACGAATTTAGACAAATGAGGGCAATGTGGTTATATTTCGCTTGCTAATCCTGACTCAACAATAGCCTTCTCAATTCGTTATACTGAGTTGTATTAATTGAATTGTTATTCATTTGCAAATGTGAGACCACCTTTCAGATCAGCTTTCTGAGATGATGCACAACTATGACGCATCGAAACACTGTGTGGCCAATTACTTTCACCTTTCAGATATTGTGAGGGTGTTTAGCGCTAACATTAGCGGTCATCTGTTATGAACAACCATCCACCCTTTCAACACTTAAGATTATTAGGCATTTCCTGAGGAGGGAACTGTACATTCAACAAAATAAGAAATGAAAAACATCTGTGGGACACATTACAGAGAGGAATGCTGCAAAAGTCACCCCAATGACAGTGGAATCATCAGCGACAACTAACGGCTAACACCAATAATGCTAACAGCTAGGAGCCAAAAAAGTAACAACACAGTTGGCATTAAAAGGACAAGTCTCAGCCAGCGGACAGGAACTTCATCAAACTGGAATTTGTTTTTATGCCCCGTTAAAGGCTTCAAAATCAAAAGGAACTTTCTGCCATCACCTCAGGGCTCGCACACTCACTCGCACTCATGCTAACACACACCTACATACCTCACACATACCTAACTACGCAGACTGTAGTGTGTGTGGTGTGAGTGCTGAGCGAGTGGCCTGGTGCCTTGCCGCGCGTTTGTTGTTGGACAGGTGTCGAGCCGAGGGCTGTGTGCGCGCAGGCTGATGGGCAGGTTTAATCCGGTCCTGTTGGGATGTCAAGCACAGGTGCTGCCCGAGGCCAGCGAGGTCTGCCTGGATGGAAGACGGTTCTCCATCTATACTGGGATTCTTTGTCTAAAGCGCGTTTAAGAAATGAGAAATCTGTTTGCTTTTGACGTTGCCGTGTAATCCGGGTATAATGAGCATTGAGAAATCCAAAACAATAAGAAAATACCTTTTGACATCTTCTCTCAATTTCACGTCAGTCATTTGGTGAGTCTTATTTCAGTGTTTATTTTTAAGGTTTTTTTTTTTAAATGATTTCACAATGTTGCTACTCAAAACCAGTGATTTTTTTTTTCTCCTAGGTGTAATATATTATTTGTTTTCACCATTTCTTTTCATTACCCGAATTACAAATTGAATTCATTGTATGCCTCTATGTACAAACTTGATTTTATATATAAATACACACACACACACACACAGAGTACTGTGCAAAAGTCTTAAGCACCCTTTTTTTTTTTTTTTTTCAGTACAAGTTTTGTTCTAGGTTTTTATTTTCTGACTTCTACATTACTGATGTAGGACCAGAACATTTTAAGATTTCCAAACATTAGTTTTACAGCACAGCCTTAAATGTGCAGAAAAATGCTTGTAGGTCAGTAAAGATAGCAGTATGTTACGTACGAGACCAGTTTTCAGACGAAAAAAATCATATCGAAGGCTGCCGGGTTCTGCGTGCAAGAATAAGAAGCGAGTGCGACAGTCAAAGTCTGCAGAAGAACTGCAAGATGCTCAGTAACACGCACAGGCATCTTTGCGCTACAGAATTTCTTTGCATTAATTTCTTTTGCACAGTACTGTGTGTAAGTCTTTATATATATATATATACACACACACACACACACACACACACGAGTGTATGAGTGTGTGTGGTGAAAGAAGGATGACTTCCATCTACAATGCTAAGTACTTCTAATCCTTTCCTGAGGCTTTAGACAACAAAATTACAAATTTAGGTCCGCATTAATTACTGGATTTTAAGAAAAAACAATAGCCATGTCCTAGAAACAAGATGCTCCTGAATGAACAAGATTTGCATTATCATCAGAATATTGTACAGGCCATAAATAATGTATGCGAGCTGCACATAGGAAGACTCTTCGCTTGTTTATGGATGTGTGCCAGGTGTTTGCCAATATTTACTTATCTAATTGATGGCCGGTTTGTAAGTAGGTCTCTGAAAACTTTCTTTTTTTAGGTCTTCAGACTCACGTTCACAGAAATTAAGAGTCCATGCACAAGAACAGATATCGATCTTTTTTCGACATTTAAATAGCCAATATCAGCTTTGGCCTTGCTGCTCCAACCGTGGCAACCATGAAGAGGGGTGATTAAATTTTGGTGATGTTTTACCTGAGCCAGTGAAACGGTGCCAGCTGTTTGTTCTCCATTCTATCAATTATTCATTTTCAAGTGTGACACCATTTTTTTGCGGTATGCAAACAGAAACAACAACAGAGTGAGTGGCTAACTAGTTGTAGCGTTAGGGTTCAACTGTGATGCACAAAAAAAAACCCAAGGTGTGTGGGTGATTAGCTTTAGCGTAAGTATTTAGGCGTGATAAACACAACAATGCCAAAATGGTAACTGTGAGCTACAATTTAAATTATGCCCTGTTGGATGGATATATACCAGATACTCTGAAGACATGTTGGCATGTGTCTCTCCCTAAAATGGACCTTTAGAACTCATTTTAGACTCAAGTTCACCAAAATGAAGCATCCACACACTAGAACAGAAGTCAGTCTGTTTTCGACGCTTGATTAACTGATATCAGCTCTGGCCTCGCTGCTCCGACCACCCCGGTAATGGCGACCACGACGAGGGGCCTTTGAATTTCGATGATGTTTTATGAGCCTTAATTGGGCCTACCTGAGTCAGTGAAACAGAGCCGGCCGATTGGACGTTCCCCTTGACCTGGGATGATGCGGACACGTCTCAAGTTCAGCCTGAGCCTGGGTGGCACCTGGATCAGCTTACCTCCACCTGTCTCTTGCAGGAGGATCCCCCTCACCCCTCGCCCTCCAGACCCATACTGCGCAAACTACTTAACATACCCCCCAACACAGATCTCCTTACGGTTGTTAAACTAAACCTGCCTCTCTGGGATAAGTAAAGTCACCTTCAGGCCTTTAGGAACTGAAGATAAAATGTAAATTAAAGCAAATGACTAGTCAGTAATGAATTATTACACGAGTAAATAAGTAAATCTGAGTCTATTACCTTTCATGATCTGTTCACTATTTTGCAGTGGATTGGTTGATTAACAATACAAAGCAATACAGTGAATTCGGTTGAAGTGTCAGTTTTTTGCAACACAGCCACTTAGAGACCAAGACACACATCATCCTGATAGTCTGAAATATTAACTTGTGGCCTCAATATATTAATTCATCTTATTAAAAAAATAAGCGCCATGTTGCCATGTCAGAGGCCATAAATAATGTATGCGAGATGCACATAAGAAGACTCTTGGCTTGTTTATGGATGTGTGCCAGGTGTTTGCCAATTACCATAGAAATGACTTTGTTCCTCAGAAAGTACCTTGGTATCAATCCTCAGACATGGGTCAGAGGTGTAACATTAAATGTAACTATAAATGGATAAAAACACAATGTGACATTTAATTACAAAAAAAAAATGGCAAACTACTGTGCCCCACTAGGAATAAAACACATCAGGATATGCTTTTTGTAATAATTAGGTTTGGCGTGGCAACATCACACCAACCCAACATTGATTAGTTTCCTACGGTAGCATGCCGAGTTTGATTCCTTACTCAACCATTAAGCCTCAAACATATTGCTGATGAGAAGAAAATATTTTAAGGCATTTGAGACGGAGCAAGTTTCATAAGATCTGCCAGATTCAGTACCCCACTTTCAGGTCGAAACATAAGAATGTGAATATAACCTTTTATTAAGCCACAGAGTCCATATTCTGAACTGCGTAACCCCGCCGCAACCCTAACGTGACAGCCAACAATCACATTTGTTCTTCAGATTCAGCATGTGTTGTGCAGAAGAAAACGATCACCTTGTGACATAGTCACGCTCTTTGATGCTGTAATGAGGGAAAAAAGAGCATAATTCAATAAAACTCCATGGAGGACTGTGATGGAGCGACGCAGACCAGCAGACCTTGAATTCTTTCAGAGTATTGCGAAGGAGCTCTGGGCTGCACCTGTCACCGCTGTCCACGACACCGACGCAATGGTCCTGCCAAAATGAGCCCGCACCACTGGTGAGGTAGACAACGTGAATACCGAACTGGAATGAGTTTAAACTCGGGGCAGGAACGCATTCATCTGGTGTTTGCCGACTTCATTTTGAAGTCAAATGACTCCTAAAGGCCATCGGATGAGTTATAGAGTAACATGTTTGGACCAGGAATTTGGACCGGTGATTCATAATACGAAACTCACCATTTTCACGAAAATGACACATGACGTATTGCATTTATTTTAAAAGAATGACCTGTGCAGATCCAAACCGAGAGAAAATGAAAGTGGACGCTAGAAGGCTAGATGGCGAGATTTATCCAAGAGTGAGGGATAAAAAGTTAATCTGATGCAACACGTGGAATGAGGAATGTAACTTCTCTATATTTAGGTGATTCCACAATTGGGGTGACATTTGTGTCTTGTGATATTACATTTACTAAGATGTATGTAGACTAAAGGTAAAAGGACACCACAAGATGATGATAATAATAATAAACATTAATAGATCCTACAAAATATACAGCACTTAGAAAGCAGCATTTTTGCCAGAAATAGCCAACTATACATAACTAAAATCAACCTTCAAATATAATCATTAAATATATCAAATAATAGATCATTAAAATACTACAAAAACCTTAATATAAGCCAATGCTTGAAACATAGCTTTCTTCTTTCTCCATTTTAGGTTATGAAATATGTACATTTTAGTCATTTATTCACTCTGAAAACATTTACTACGATAAAATATTTAGAACATTTCGGTTCCAGCAAGTCACACTGGAACATTTCCTGAAGATCATGGGAAGAAGAAAAGCAAGTGCTATGTTTTTCCCCCTCTTTATTTTCAGAGATACTGTGATATTTACTGATGGCGTCATTTTGAAAGTACAACCCTGTTCATAGATTGAAGCTAAATTATTAATAAAAATTTTTTAAAAATGTAATTAACTCATTCAAATTACATTTGGAATATTTTCTAATTTTATGCTAAATAACTCAACCCTGCTAATTTCAACAGTGTTGCTAATTTTAGGAAAGTAGGAAAGTAGTCTTGTAAAAACGAGACACTGTTGAACCTGTTTTCTCAGATGCAATGTGGAGTTACGAGAGCTAAAGGGCACCCTGAATGTGGAGTCACCTATTTTACTGGACACTGATGCTTTATTCTTGCACTCTTATTTAAGAAATCAAGTCAGGCCTTCTTATGTCAAGCGAATAAATGCAATTTGACATTGCATTACCTGTTGTTCTCGCTAGAAATATGCCTAGAA
Organism: Pangasius elongatus; assembly: GCA_033441825.1. Taxonomy (NCBI): domain Eukaryota; kingdom Metazoa; phylum Chordata; class Actinopteri; order Siluriformes; family Pangasiidae; genus Pangasius; species Pangasius elongatus. The sequence goes on from JAKKZN010000003.1 coordinate 26,963,053, forward strand.
ATATGGTATCTCTGTCTCGCTGCCTGTAAAATAACGCTCCTTTAGAGGCGAAAGCCTTACTGCGGCCTTATCGCTTCAGGCCGTCTGGCTCCGAGTCAAGTCGAGGTCCAGAAGGTGAAATGAGTTTGGCAACCTCGACGGGCAGAACACGCATCCTGGCGCTGTTAGAGGGATAAAGAGAGGCAAAATTGACTGCATAAGCAGGACAGATAGAGTTTCACTGTCACTTCTCTCTCCATCTCTTTCTCTCTCTGTCAATGCACATTGGTCTTTTACAGACTTCAAACACTTCACTGGCAATCATTTCTCAATGAGAACCAGAGGAGGGCGAGATTAATGGTTTGCCAAAACCATCCGGCGCCCACTTTGCCCGTCCATAATCCCGCACCGTTATGCATCAGGAGTAGACAAGGGGTGGGACTGGGGTGACCTCCTCTTCATCCAAGCCTTCCTCACGTCCTCTACATGTCTGGTCTCATCCTTTTTCTTTTCTTCTTCTTCTTCTCTCTCAGAGCATCCTTCTTAATCATTTCTCTTTGTGGCTAACCCCCAAAGAAAATACCACTTTGATCTTCGGGGATAGACTGACTGCAATTGATACCTAATATCATAAATGAGCCTCTTTTCTGCCTCATTAGACGTCATGAAGCAGACGATGCGTACACACACATGCAAGTTCAACCGCTCAGAACGCTTAGCACAATAACAGACGGCCATCCTCAGACCACCAGTCGTGTCCCTTCTCTCTCTCGGTCATTCTCCGTGTCTCTCACCCGCCTTGTTAATGATGGATGATGAGCATCGCTGCCACTGCAATCAGAGGTGATCTTCTACATGGTCATGACCACACACGTGGAGAAACGCTGGGGCATCGCAGACGAGCGCTTCTCCTCTCACTCGGTCCATCTGGTGAAACCAAAACCCATGCCTGGGCAATCATTTTAGGATTAGTTTGAGGGGGAGGGGAGAATCATTATATCCTTAACCTGTGCTAAGAGGCTGGCTTATGGACTACAAAGCGCAGCTGAGTGCTGGCTAAATGACTGACTAATACTGTGTGAACAGGACTGCAGGATGTTGAGGAAAAGTCAAGATCCTGAGATGCACACAAAAAAAAAAACCCAAAAAAAACCCACAATACACGTTTATGGAGCTGTCAGGACGTAAGGGATGTTTCAAATAAAAACCACAGAATCAGTGATTTTGGAATTCCTTTGGACTGGAGAGACACATGTAAAAAAAAGGTAACACCAAAATGCAAAGTGATTTGGATCTATAGGCTCCAAACTACTATAAATTTAACAAAGAAACTTGATTTAAAAAAAAGCACACAATGCTTAAGTATGGAATTAAACATGACAGGATGGTGTGATGTGGCCTGACACAACGCTTAGCACTGTAAAATTATCATTATTTTCCACGAACTGCATGCCCCAAAGTGTGTTATTCAACATATACCACGACTAAATGCTAAAACAAAGTTGTTGTTTTTTTAAAGAACGACACACACTTTTTATCCACTTATAGTTAAAGTTGTTATAGTTCCTGTTTCATTCCCTCACCAGCCTTTCTTTTCTCTCTCTCTCGATGTTAATTAGACAAAAAATGAGACCGATAATTCTCAAATCTGATTGGTCAGAATGTGTTCATTCATTTTCTATACCAGCAGCTTTGACAGCAGTTTTAATACGTTATTGTTTCTATGGTAACTTACACAGGGACATGTAGAATTGTTGATCTGGTGAAGTTCTCTGTAGTGAGACATGCAGTCACCCTTTTGGCAAGGAGTCTCCTGAGAGAGCGCTTTGTATGAGGGAAAGCTGTAACTTTAAAGGTTTCTCACTAACATGGCAAGCTGAATTTGTTTCTCATTAACTTCTAGAGAGAGAAAGAGAGGTGCTGGTGAGGGAAAGACCGTTTATAGCTGCTATAATGGAAGCAGTAACAGGAACTAACTTGTCTTGCAGACGTTCCACAACTCTTAATGTAACAACAAATGGATAAATAACGTACGACATGTCGTTCTCTACTAAACATGAAACTGTTGGCACAATGCAGTGGTATAATAGGAATAAAACACTTTAAAATGTCATTGAATATTTTCCTATAAGAGGAAATAATTCCACTGAGTCACTGTGTTGTAATGTGTGGAGAATATAAACGTGGGATAAAAGACCAGTTAAAGATTAGTTGTAACAAATATCTAATGTACACACATCAACGACCTTTCTGAGCTTCGCACATTCTGTGCAATTCTACGCGATAGCACCGCGTACTCATGTTCCTATGCCAAGCCGTGGATTTTTCACGTATAAAACATAAAAAACGTTATCGGTTTAGTGTTCCGTCCTGTACCGTGACTCATTCAGGCGACATGAAAGTGGACTTAGAGCATCTCCTCTTGGGCTATAAACAGTCGTCATCATTAGGCGTGCTAAGTGCAGCGTTTATCGGCCGAGATTACGGCTGCTATCGAAAAGAGCAGGATGCCAGTCGGGGATGGCTGAAGCTCCGCTACCTAGCTGCAGGATTTCAAAGGAAGGACAGAGACTTCATTAAAAAAAAAGAAAAAAAAAAGGGATGCTTCAGAAGGCAACTAAATAAATATGATAAACACAGTGCGCACACATGAAAGGTAACTTGTTTAAAAGAAATCTTCTTCAAGAGCCTCCACAGCAGGATAAGCACGTTTGCTATAGGGCCGACATGTTTTTAAACCAGATTTCCACAATTGTCTGCATACGCGTGTGGAGAGGGGGACTACGGGGAGCGGGAAAGTGAGAGACGGAAATGGCGGGGGCGTGACGAACAACGTATTGTGAAATCTTTACCTACAATGCAGTCTCCTTCCATGCAAATGAGTCCCCAGCTCCCTGTTGATAAGGATCTGTTTGATGGGCCACATGCTGAATATGAAGCGGCTAATTCCCTTATTAGTATTCTACATGGTTGATTGGCAAAGAGTGGAAGAGACCGGGCTCAAAGCACTCGCGCTTTTTTTGCAAAAAAAAAAAAGAAAAAAAGTATTGATTAGTTTAATAGTGTCAGCCAGTCAGAAATCACAAACCTCTAGTTGATTGTTTAGGAGGGCTGTTAGCGGGGCAACAGATGCCCCTGGTTTAATTAATAACTCATTACAGAGATGCGATTATATGCTTGAGCTACTAATAGGAGCCGTCAGTTTAACGCAACCAGGAAAAAAGGTGTTTTGACAAAGTCGAGGGAGGAGGACTAAGCGTCGGATGCGCTCGAGTGTCTGTTTGTCTTCCCCGATGTCTTTGTTTGTTTTGCTTTGCCATTGTGCCGATCCTCGATCCCTCACTTTGACAGATTCTGGAGGAACTGCAAATCCGTGCATTTTAGCACGAATTTCAGCACGACGACGGCGGCGGCGATTAACCATTAGACCTAGTGTACACTCTGTCTGATTTTGACTGGGCCTGCCGGTTACAACAATCTTCACAGCTCAAAATATGCTACAAGAGTAGACTTAATTCGAAAATAAAAAAAATATAAAAACCCTCTCAACAATAACAAATGGCAGATGAGTCAAACATGTGAATCTGGAATGACTGACCGTTCTGTAGGTGTTTTGATATTAACTAACACCAGCTGGAAGCCCCGCCCCTTTTCCCCATCTTACATTAGTAAGCTTTTGGACAGTGCTCTTGTCTCTAATTTCTTCCTGCATGAAAGATGCACTGATGCACCATCCTCTCTTTCTCTCGAGGGAAACGGCGAGTCGGTTCATTAAAGTGAAATAAAACCTATCAGTGTACACTGTTAGTGGACATCTGTCCATCACACTCATATGTGGTTCTTCCCCAAACTGCTGCCACAGAGTTTTAAGCCTCAGCATTAGAATTTACCTTTGCTGGAACTATGAGGCCCAAAAAAACAGATCTGCACCTGTTCTAGGAAAATAATTAACAGTACGGTGGTGTGATGCAGCCTGACGCAAAGCTGAGTTACCACCCTAAAGCTGATTACTTTCCAATAACATCGCATGCTTCATACCTTTCACACCACAGAAATTAGCCAAGAAATACAATTAGCAATTTATTAACAAAATTTCAGCCACCTAAGTCACTGCTATTTATTAGATATTTCAGACTTATTTCAGACTTAAACTAACAAACCATTAGTCTATCATTACTTATTGAGTAATTATCCAGTTAGTAGTATTATCGTTAGTAGCTAACAGCAGTAACAGTAGTTGTACAGCATTGTAATGTTACACAAATCATTTTAATGGTAATAAAAATTAATGGATATTTGACATTTGCTTGAAAATGGACTATATCCAAAATCAACGGTATTACGATTTTTACTGATTATTTATTTATTTATTCATTCTGTTTGCTATATTTTCACTCCACACTGGACCCTCCTACTTCCCAGGACTCCTCGTTATTCCTCTTTTGGCAGGTTGATCACTGCACTGATTCCTCCCTGTGCACCTGATACGTGTACGATGTGTTATGCAAGCGTACAGTGACCTCTACTTGGGAGCAGAACAAGAGCGGTGATTATAGGGCCAGTTTAACGTCGAGCATATTTCATCCAAAGTGTAAAGTCAGTGAGTTGCTTGGCTTGGCAGTCGCTGTTATTGTTATCATCTCTATTTCTTAATGGCCACTAAAGCGGAAAAAACGGATCTGCACTTTGGGCAGAAATATGAGTCTCTCTCGCTCTCTCTTTTGTCTGCTAAAGCTGGCCCATTTGCCTGTGCTGTTATGGAGTTAAGGACTCCAGCTCGCGCACGCGCGCGCACACACACACACGCCTCCCTTCTCTCCATTTTATTCTCTCTGACAGGATTAGCTGCTCAGCAGTGTTAAAAATACATTAAGTGGACCTTTGCAGGGCACTTATTATGCTCGATTATGCAGCTGGAATGGGGAAGGTAGGCCGTGTTTGTAGTTAAATAACTTCTCAGATGCCTTTTTTCTTTCTTTTTTTTCCTCCTCTGCATGCCTCCTCCTCCACCACCTCCTCCCTTTTTTTCTTTCTTTCCTTTTTTTTCTTTTTTTTTTTTAGGCGACCATCTTCAAAGACTAAAGGGGTCACCAGCTCTGTCCCAAGGCTAAGATTGATTTCTACCCGCCCTGCCTTTGTTCCTGTAGTTTTTTAAAAGCAGACAGGTCCTGCTAAATTAGTTTGTCTGTGTTATTAATGGAAGGGCCAATTAAAATCCCATAAAGTGGCGGGTGAGGCAAAACAACAGCTACAGAACTTCCTGGGTCACTTACATGGTCACAAGGAAAAATGATCATCCCGCACTCACATACAGACAGGATCAGATTCCAGCTTGGCACTGTGCCAGGTTATAGGTACGACGCAAATCGAGGCGAATTATGAGCTGTCCATCTCCCAGCCTCCCACTGTGCCTGATTAGCACACGTCATGCCGCAAGGCATTCTGGGATGTACACGGGTCAGGTCGAAACGTAACACATCTTCATCAGCCCCCTCCTCTTCCTGCCATCATGGTGTTTAGACAGCTGTGAGCAAACGGGTTCGAGAGCGTTTCGACTTAAAACAAGCGGACAATTCAGTCAGCGTTTCCCCCCCAAAACTTTCCAGGAAGCTGAGTGTGTGATGAGTGTGTGAATGTGAGCATGAGAGGATGAGGTTATGGAAAGACAGGGTGAAAGAAAGAGGTGTGAATTGTAATGGAGTAACACGAATGAAAACGAATAAGCGGTGCTGGGATTTAGGCCTGAAGAGGCTGGGCTTGTGTGTCGCTGGTATTTATGCATCATTAAACAGCATCACAGGTTCGTTTATAAATCACAGAACTTTAAATATTATTAAGTCACCAAAATGGATTATAAATACAGACAAATTAAAATTTATAGACAAACCATGAATTATTAATTTCAAGATTATATATGAACCACAATCAGGATGTTTACACAACAGCAAATATTCACATCAAATATTTATTATACACCATTTTATATTAGTATATTTGTTATTATTTTTATAGCCAAATAAAAAGCTTCTGAATTACATCAATATTTATGATTTTTTAAAATTTGAATTAACATAATCTCTTTAACATTGCATACCTTCACACACACACACACAAACCCCATCCCTAATCTTCCAACATTCAGAACTTTTTGATTTGTTCTCAAAAAGACCAACTTTGTTAACTCTTTCCCTGCTAATTATCCGCATATAATATTTATTGATGTATTTTGCTGATGTGTTTATCTTGAGTATTTTTCACATCATGCACCTTTGACACTGATATGACAGCTGTGAGCAAACGGGTTCGAGAGTGTGCTGTGCTTTATCTACTGCTGCAAAACTTTGTCACATCATTATCAAAGTATGTATTTAATCTAAAGCCATGGTCAGGTTGCACTGTCTTGTTAGCAATGCAGAGGCGGCACGACCCCCAAACTCCCCCCCGGTTAAGTCATGTACGAGTTTGCAGAAGTTTCTGCAGTCTTCACTGTTTCTCAGAGTTTAGAGAAAGCCCTACTCTAGCTGTTCATCTTAAATCATATTATTCAGTAACTGGGTTGGCAAATTGCAGTGATAAATGAGGATTAAGCTTGAGGATGCGCTGATACTGGAAAATAGACAGGGTGTCAACATTAACTCGGCTTCATCACACTACCCCATCACTGATGACCATCTTTACCTTTCTAACAACACACACCTAGATTTTGCCCTTCCACATCTGGTCGCAAAGTCCAGGTCCGCCTTCCTGCCCCCCCGACTAAAAATGTACCAGTGGTTACCAGTTAACACCTGTTCGGCCTAATTTCCATTTGGGGGGACACGATGGATTTCAAATCATTTATCACTTCCTAAAGTGCTTCCACATGCGCGTTCTCCTCTTCCCTGCCTCCGGCCAACCTTTTCCAAATGTATTAAAATTCAGTTGGGCCCAAAGAAGTTCAGACACTGATGTTTCATTGCGGTGATGTCTGGTAATTATTAGGCCAAATTACGGGTCCCCCCGCCTGTGACTTGACAAGCTGGACTCCGTGTTTAAGGGCTGGGGGTGTGGGAGGAAAGGGCTCGCTGGGTCTCTGTGTGTTTTAAATGAGCTTTCCTCTACTGGGGTGTCAGTCATGGGCCTCAACAAATCGCCACTGTGGACACCTCAGAGCCTTTGGGATCGCCAAAGTCCCACTGAGGCCTGGAGTGGAAGCAATACTGGTCAAATCACTGTCACGGATGCTGCGGTGAGAAACCGTGCGCTACGCCGAACGCGCTTCAAGAAAGTGACGGTAAATTCTGCCATGCAAGTATTTTGATGTACATTTTTTCGTGGATGAATCATTAACCGAGTCCCAATTAGCAGCCTGATATTAGGACACTATCAACAAACAGAGAGAACAGAGTAATGCTAAAATATCCAATGTGAGATCAAATTTTGGTGAACATCCACAAGAACACATCTGCACAAAAAAANCAAAAAAACATAAAACACTTAACTCTTATAAAACATGCAATTATGAGTCAAGCAAAAGTAAACCTAATTAAAACTTAGAACCTCTACGTTTGTTGTTTACCAGATAGTTTTTTTTTTAAACATATTTGCTTTCTTGCAAAAAAAGAAGGGAAAAAAAGCAATTGTTTGAAACTGTACTGTAAGTGTTCTTAATTAAAGCCTAGCTGTGAAAATGTGTGCTAATCAGATACGCTTAATAACAAAGTCCACAAAATTGCTAATTAGAATTTCATTAAAAGGTACCGCTTTATCGTCAAAGGAAATCGTAACCTTTAAAAATGCTTTCAGGAAGGCGCGCCGGTTCTTTAACTGGGCAGAAAAAAAAGGGAAGGAATTCGCGCTGTTTGATGCGATATCTCATTTAGGATTCAAGCTAAATTGAGGCGTTTAAATTCGCCATTGTTTTGAACATAATTTACCAGACTAATTAACAGCAAGTTAAGGCTTGGGTTAGCCATTTGACTGAACGCTGCTTCACACAACCTCCTGCTCCACACAAGAGTTCTCTTTTTTCCCCCTCATTATAAAAAGTGGACAAGGTTCTTTTGATTGCTTATTACATTACAGCATTATCTTATTGACGAGATGGCCCTAGATGCTTGCAAATACACCTTTCCTGGTACACCTTCGGTATTACGTAAGCAACTAAACCTTGCGTGGACTATCTGTAGCTACTAAACTGTGTCACGAGATAGAATTTATTGCTAAACAGGAGTGAGATCATTGCAGCAGAGTCCATCAGTGCATTAAAACAGGTGATTTTGCCCCTGTTCATATTTCTGCAAACTTGTATATACAAGTTCCTTGTCAGAAACTGGAGTCACATGACTCACTTATATACATTATCATCCATCTGCGGGAATCAGTACATGCTGAAATTGTTATAAACTGTATTTATATCAAGACAAATCTGAGATTCTGGGTGTAAATACGGTTTCACGCTGTGTTTATGTTTCGAAAACCAAAGGTATTCAGCATGTACAGGAGGAGTCTCCAGTGTGATTACTCTGCAACAGACTGAGGAAAAGCTGTAACTCTGAGTCTTCAGGACGGAGGACTTTGAAGAAAATTAAACAACATTAAATAATAACTATAAACATACAAGTATGTGTATTGTTCTTTAGTGAATAAAAAAATGTCACTGTTGACAAATTGCTGTTACATAAGAGGAAAGAAACACTAAATAATCATAATAATAATATAATAACTTTGAGGTATTAACAGTGACTCCGCTTCAGGACGCATCAAGCCACGCCATCGTTGATGATTTTCCTATACCAGCATGTCTCCCAGGGTTTTAATCCTTACTGGAATGGGAGACTGGTGTAACTGGCAGTTTATCTGAAGCTTCATTTTAAGTTCAGACCAAATGAAGCGGTGTGTTTGATCTACAGCACTTTACTATTTCTGCCAAACGTGATGACTTCTATTTCATTTAACACACAGAAGGTTCTAACACACTGTGTTATCTCTCTCTCTCACTCACACACACACACACACACAATCTGATACTGACTCAATACAATCCTCTGCATTCAGTCCGTATGAACAATATGAACTTTTATTAAATAAACAACGGTGCAATCTTGACATATTGCCTTTCCCCCCCATAACAGTTTAAATAGAAAACAGGTTTTGGTTGTGGACTTGTACATTTGGATGTCGTATGACAAAATTGTCAATATAAACAATTACAGCATGTTCCTTAGCTAATAGCCAATGACGGAGGAAAAAAAAAAACTTGACATTGCAATGTGCACGGGTGTGACATCATTTTGAAAACAAAATCACGGCTATGTTGGATGCTGGACAGAAAATATAACTCTCGGGATAACGTGGACATGTTCATGGACAGAAGCTGCACAGGAAGAAATGTGAAAGTTGGAGACGTGACCCTCTTAAAAGGGCAACGCACACGAGCACAGTGCTAAAACAGAAAATAGAGCGGGCTCAATAATAAGAGCTCCCACTGCAGCCTGCTATCATGTTAATTAACACAGGCTGTAACGAGGCAGCAAGTGGTTGTTTGGGCCAGCGGGGGAGCGTCAACACATGCCGCACATCAACCGTCCACTACAATTCAAGGCCCCCATTAAGTTAATTACCACTATCTCACGCAGCAAGGCACGCTGGGAAGGCAGCCATTTGATTTGCCCTGTGGGCATCTTAACCGTCTTAGCCTCAGAAATGCTGATCACTTTCCTTACTGTGGAATAAATGAGCACTGGACTCAGAATTTAGATGAAGAAAATCTTGTGCTTAGTGATCAAGGAAATAAATGAATAGGAGTGAAAGCGGACAGCAGTGACACCTTCCATTTCAACAAATTATCTGAATATCTGAATTTCCAAATTTCCATTAGAGTACAATTTAATTTCCATATATCCATACAGCCAGGTTCACTGATTTGAAATTGCAGTAAAGGGAAATTCGCTATTAATTTCTTTTCACTTACTAAACAAAACGTCAGGCTATGATTTGCATATGTACAGACAATACAACAAAGCAGATCTGAAATGAGGATGTAGATTCAGATCTCTAACAAGCCAGAGGTGACAATGGCGAGAACGCCTAGCTGAGATGACACGAGGAAGACAAGAAACTCCTCTTCGCCTGAGTGACACTGGATAGTGGGATTATGAGTCATTAGGTGTAGAAGAGTAAAGACACGCGGTACTAAGGACGTGTTGAAAGGACGTTTGGTAGGAGTAATTGTGAATAAGCGTCCTTGGTTGAGCACAGGACAGAGTTCATAAT
>JAKKZN010000003.1:27004831-27027207 GCA_033441825.1 Pangasius elongatus
TCGTTACCGAACAAAACAAAAGGTATTCTCGCCAACATCCAGTGTCATTAGTATCTCATCCTTAAAAACAAGGCCTATAAGTATCCCTCATTATACTTGATTTAAGTCCATAAACTTCAAGGGAATGCCTGGCCGTTGTCAAAATATCTCCACTCGGACTAGGAAGCGCACAGAGTTCAGTCAATTAGTCAGTGATTATTATTACTACTGCTGTTATTACTAGTTCTTCTAGCCAGGCTGTTATGGTAACCCCAGTCACAGCCCATAATACTAATCCTCACCCTTTCCTTAACCCCAACCCTTACACTTTTAATCAACATCATACTGCATAGAGGGAGGCTGAAATATCGAAATGTTATGCTTCGATGTGTTTTGCAGAGTGGATTGTGGCTTTTGGGTTGAGACCAGGGTGGCGAGGTTGGGTTTTTTTGTCCAGTAAAGTATACTCTATGCTCTATTTTCATTCCCTTTGTATTACTTTATTCACTTTTTTTTTTTTTTGCATGTCCAGCATTCAGTCCTTTGTCTGGCTTGCAAGGACATTAGGGTTAGCATAAATTAAGCAGAACAAAGGCTGAGGCTGTATATGGGTTATTATGAGTGTCTGTTATGGAAGTCTGTCTCGTGCATCCCCATCTAAGCAGCGCTAGTTAACTTGATTCACTGTCTGGCTCTTTAAAGTTGTGGTACGAAACCCAATATTTCTGCTAAACAAAGACAGCAAGGGCGGCGTTAGCTTTCACCGCAGCTACGTTTATAGTAGATGGGACAAGGGGAATGCTGGCTTTTTTATTTTTTTATTTATTCTTATTATTTTTATTTTTTTTTTCTTTTACAAAAAATGGTTTTCAAATTCAACCCGTCTGCCTTTTAGCACAAAATGACGATCGGGGAGAAGTTTGATCCGATAATAAATATGAGCTGGACGGCGAGATAAAGAGAAAGTGCGAAGACCCGGTTGGTGAGCAAACACTGCAGCGGGAGGACAAAGATATTTCGTATGCAAAGCTCACGCACAATGTTGCGTGTGATAGCGGTGGATGTCGTCCAAGACACACGCAGAGAGGATTCTGGGACGGGAGGGTACGAGGGTCGGGAAAGAGGGGGGAAACGCGTGAATTTAGGTCTTCCTCAGCTGCTTCTCACGCTGATTGGAGCTGGTCGCTTTGATTCCACTGATCCAGGACCTCGGCACATCCCACGTGACACAAAGCAGATCTGGGCTTCGGGCTAATCTCATTACGAAACTCTAACCAGCAGATGAAAAAAAAAAAAAGCAAGGGAAGAGGAAAAAAGGGGGAAAGAAGCCACAGCAGGCCTCACCATGCCAAAGCGGTGGCTCACAGAGGCAGGTGTAATGTTACCAAATTAGCCTCTAAACGGTAAAAAGGAGATTATTGCAAATGGCCTGGCTAGCCAGCACATGCAGCCCCCTGAGGACGGGCCAATGTAGAGGCACTGACGACTCCCAGAGGGCTTTGCGCCATGCAGATGAAGACAGCCCAGTTGGAGGGGGAGAGCAAACAGCCAAGGATCGTATATACTATGGTTGAAATGATGGCTGTAATTTTTTTGGGGTGACACAAATTAGTCATGATTGGAGCCATTGACGTAAAGTCTGCATGAGATTCGCTCAGATTTAGTGTACATTATTATTATACCAGCTTTAGCACTATACACTAATCCAGTGCATATCAACCCATGAAGAAATCACCAGCATATGCTTTCACCCAGTNTTTGCGAGTCGGCTCTTATTGGTGAACTGAGCCTAGTGAGTCACTAAAAAGATCAATAATTCCAGTCAGACTTGCATCTCTACAGGCATGTTAAAAATTAGATTTCTGCTTACGCTCTTGGAGGGGGGGGGATAAATGCCCTAAGGGTCTAGCTGATTAGCACTCCAAACAACATTGGCTGGCAAAATCGACTCCCTAATCTTGCACTTCTATTCAGCCAGGTGAAGAATAACATCTCTCCAGAATGATAATGATTCACTTGTGTGAAAGGGATCGCACTTTCACCCGCCCCTACCACCCCCACCCCCCCAGTGACCCTCTCTGAGAGCACCGACAATAGCTGTTACTCAATCTCAGGCTAACCGCTGCCGTCTATTTGACTGATGCCTGTGTTCTCCCGGTGAACGATGGTATGTAGTGCCCTTGATGGAGTGCGCTGGATTGCAGAAGCCTGAACCCAAACTTGTCTAATATCTGGATTAGCAAGGCAGATTGTTGCCATATGTGGCACGCTGCTCTCCATACCATTGCTCAACTGAGGCCTTGCAAACAGAGTGCCCATTTCTCAGAGTGGCTAAACTGTGCTAGCTCATTTTAAAACTATTCTCAAAAAAAGAAATTAGGAAAGAAAGAGACTTAGTTGCGAGGCTAACACCCAATCAAGATACATGCTAATTACTTCAACAGAGACGCTAGAAAGTGAAGCCACAAGCTAGCAGGCCAGGCCTAATTTGACATTCAAGAAGAAAGAGAAACAACAGGAAGGCATTCTTTTGTTGCCCCATTTTTTTTGCCTCTCAGGCATGGGGAGGCATCAGCACGTTGTTACATAAAGTGTATAACAAATGAGACGGGCTGCTTTGAACTAGCTGACCACACCGGCCTGCAGGAGAGGGAGAACGCGAGAGAGAGCGAGAGCTGCACATGTGGCAGCAATAAGATGGCCGCCCTCCCTCTTCCTCCGAGACATGTGGGAGACAGAGCATTCCTGCCGTACTCATTAAAGCGAAAAAAAAAACACCCATCCCACAAACACTGTAGCACTCACGTCCAGCGATGAAACACATGTCTCTATTTACTAAGAGAAAAGGCTGCGATTGCATTTCAGAGGTCAAGTGAGGAATCAGGCGTTTTATGGGAACAGATATTTGTCGCATTTTTAATGCAGTGTCTAATGCATGGTGGTGTTCTGCGGTACATTACCACTGTTTCCACAATACCGCTTTTTAGGCGCATTTTCACTAAAAGAAGATGGTTCTGGACGTCTCCAGAACAAGAACTAGACAGGTCGTGGTTCCTTGCTGGCGTTCCTCCCACACTTCAGGAACTGATCATGTGCAACTCGGTGTTGTACTTTTGTCACATAATGAAATGATGCAAAATCCAACAGGGAGGAGGTTGAAACAGTTGTTTTTTTTTTTACTTTAGTGCACTAATATGACGTTAACAATGTTTAAGAGTTTTAAAAAGTACTTGGGGGCATGTTGTTATAAGGAAATAATTATCGATGGGGTGGTATGATGCGGCCCAATGTGAAGCAGAGTTACCGTTACCGCCCGAGTTGATTATTTCCCTACAACAGCACATCCTGAAGCATGTTTTACTTCTCAGCAAATTTGTCAAAGACTACAATTGTTTATCAATTAAAGCATGTCATGCTTTTTATCCAGTTATAGTTGCATTTAAGCTTGTGTGACATCTGTGAAACGTTTACTTCTCCTCATGACTTATCAGTTATAAACAATCACACTCTCACTAGGCTCTCTTTTTTCTCTCTTTTGAAGGTAAGACAAAAAAATTAGGCTGTCTTCAACACAGAAATCCTCAAAACACAAAGCCGCAAGTTACACTGTTTGAATACGTAGAGTTACAGAATTACAATATATCGGTCTACATCATTTCCTTAAAGCATTTCATTAGAATCTGTTCAGCTACTCCGTAGGCAGCTACTATACATAAAAAAAAAAAAAAAACAGGAGCGATGATTAAATATAGTGATGCCATAAAACTCGACAGACATGAGAGGAATTTAATTTGCTTACATTACATCACGACATGAGGCCAAGCATTCCAAGGGCTCTAAAGTGTTTGCACTTAAGAGTGATAAAAAAAAAAAAAAAAAGAGGAAAAAAAATACAATAAAAACCCAAATGCCCAATGGGCAGGCTCTTTTTCTGGGTGTAAGGAGACATCTGGCATGATTATTTCAAGCTCTTCTGCTAATCCTCTGGAAATGTAAACTGGGTGAGCGAGTGTGCCAAATGGCTTTAGAGCAAGACTGTCTTTTGGACTTGTGGAAGATTTAAATGAGTTTTTCATACAGGCGTGCGTTGGAGAATGCAGGGAGACAATTGTAATTAGTTTTTCAGGCTGTCACATTTATCACCATTATCCTAGTTTTTAGACATGCCAAATTTACTTCAGAAAACGTAACATATGTGAGGTAGCGGTGGAAATATGCCGCTGTTTGTCGTCGTTGCCGCACGCCCGTCTGAGAACTCGGGTGTCAGACGTGTGGAACGTGGTGCTGATGCTGAGCGACGCTCATCTCCATGGCAATGGGGTGCCATTCAGAGATGGCACGGCCTCCGCTTAATCCACTCGTCAGTGCTGGATGCCAAGCATATCGTCCCACACAACCCAGAATATGACTTTATTCGTCAATCTGGGGCAGAAACGGAGTTTGCGAACTGGCAGGGCAGGAAGACGCCCACTGACGAACCCAGAGCCATTGCTACAAAAAGATCATTGGTGCAACTGGGACCTGCGTCCTTATGATGAGCATTATTTCAAATCAGCTTGATCATGACTTGGTTAGGCCAATAGGCATTCTCACTTGTGTGTGATCTCGCTTTTAAGCGAGTATATTCTCATGCAAGTAAAACCAAAGACTGCACGGCTCATGTGTCTCTCTGTGAATCAGATAAGCTTGATGAGGAATATGTTATGCCAAACAGACATTCTCGCTTATGGAAAACTGCATGCTTTGTATGTCCAATGCTGCTTTAAAGCACGTGTTATTCTGCACTAACGGAAAGCTTTGCTGGTGTAGGAACACAAGATAGTCCCACGTGCATGCATTCCTGAATAACGTCCTTTTGTAATCATACCCCATTCTACAGACTAAGAGAGTCCTAAAGAGATCATGATGTACTACAGCAATTAGAGTGATACATTCACTTGCGTCAGCATATTAAGGGACATGTAACGCATTAACGATGGGAAGACGAGATATTCGAGCGAAGCCGTGCGGATTCACTCAAGTACGCCGCCTGTACCGATTACCGAATCTGCCTTCTGACTTCAAACAAACCCTCCTCAATTGACTGAGAGTGATGCATTTGAGGGAGGTTATAATGGCAGAGTCACAACAATAATAAAGGCTGATAGATCGGGTTGCTGCGCTCTCTCTCTCTCTCTCTCAGTGGCTGTTTCATAAATCTCAGATAGGCTGCTGACCTCAGCGCGGGACACTTCATAAATCAACATCAAAATTGTAACTATGGTCGAAAGAAGGAAGGAAGGAAGGAGAGACGGCGGTGCGGCGCGGCAGCGATGGCATTTAATGCTGATCACATCTACTGAATGCTCGCTTTGGGTTTCCAAAGACAGGCACCTGTTGAACGATTGGTTACGAAGTCATAAAGCTGCGATAAAACAGAAGAGACGCATGCAGCTGCGTCCGATTAGAGTCGCAGCAATTTGCCATGAGGACGATACTTTTGATGTCAAGTCTCAAACACCGGCCCTTTTTTTTTTTACTTTGTGAGTTTTGCAATTCTGTTTTATGACGTTCCACATTGCTTAAGCGCTTTTTCCATTTCCTCAAACCCCCCCACACACACCCCCCCGTTTAATATAATATTATATTCCCAAGAACACAAGGTTGTTTAACATGGATGGGGGTGCTTGCTTTCAGGAGTGACAGTTTGTAAAATATATTCTGCCGAGTACAAAGATTTATCATTGAAAAGAATGAAACTAATACAATAACAGTGTAAAAAGAGTTGTCCCAGTGGTCAAACCAGGGTCGAACTCAAAGTCTGTTGCTGAAAAAGCCAAACTTGGCAAGGAAGTGGATTCTCAGCATACGTTGTCGTTTCGGTTTAAGACATCAAACTGCTTAGCTAACCGCAGGGACATTATCTATGGGGAAAAGAAAGATGGAAAAACTGAGGACTGGTACACAAGCACAACAAGCATCATTAGGTGGTGTAAACTGAAAAATAAATACTGTTTTTCCCCTCCTTTTTTATTTTAGTCTCCTTAAGTGCTTGCTCATGTGCAGCTCCTCCGCTCACCACTAGGGGCAGCGTATTCAAGAAGCACATCTCTCTTGAAATGTTACTGATGTTTTTTTCAGACCAAGCTGAAAGCCTTCACTCCTTCCAGCAGGTCTGTTCAAAAATCATTATAAAATCGTTTCAGAAATCATTATAAAAGAGCAACGTCTGCAGATGTAGCAGATGGGAGAAAAGGGTCAGTGTGAGCGAGTGTTATTCATCCCAGATGTGATTAAAAAAAAAAAAAAAAAAAACCTTGCTGTCACAGAGCACACACACACTCCTCTCAAAACCCTTTTCACCCATTAATCCTGACATCTGAGGTCTCTTACTGCTGCAGTGCATGCTCCATCTACAGCTATATTAATAATAGAGAGTGAGAAAGAGCTGTGGTTTGTCATACACCCCTGAGCGGCCTTAATCGCTGCATGCGTTTCTATACAGGCGGCCCGTGGAGAGCTTTAACTGGATTCTACATGTCAGATGGACGATTAATATGAAATACAAGACGGTTGAAGCGAACAATATCCAAACCTGCTGTGAGACGCTCTTCTGCTGCTGTTCTCTGATCTGGCCGGTGTCTGTTGGGACACACGTGAAAGTGCTTGCTGTGTCATTCAGTAGTGCAGAGGCTCAATCCCCGTGTGATACAGGTAGAAAACATTGTACGACCTGGCAAAGAATGAAAACGATGCAACATCATTCAAATGTGGACTTAAATGAAGTCGTGCTTGGAATAGAAAAAGCTGAAATATGAGTGTATTTGAGCGAATTTATGTCTATACTGGATAAACTATAAGGGACTCACAGCACTGTATCACTACCTAATTCTCAAAGCGCTAAGAAAATCTGCAGGTTAAACCATTAAAAAAAATAACGCAGGTTTTAGGGTTTCCCAGGTTTCCCCTCAGCTGTTTATTTCCCCCCACTGATGTCTCTGTGTGCACGCTCCAGCATCAACAGTGCCAGTGATCCTGTATTAACCCGTGTGTGTAAATGAGATGCCAAAAGATTCCTAATTTTTAAAGATTTAAATTCAACAAAATTAAGACCATGTACTAGTTACAACTACGTACAAAAGTTTGCATCCTCCTTGTTTTTCCCTTATAAATAACACCACAACCTAAAATAACAGAAAAGAAGTTTGAAATGAACCAAAAGTTTCATCATAACCCTCTCAGTCAAGGTCAGAGCTGGTTATAAAGGCAGAGTGTGGATCTTACAGAGTCTTTAGATCACATTCAGAAAGGAAGAACATTTGAACTGTCGTTTGTGAATATCTTGTATCGCAGCGCTGTTGAATTCTCAACTCTGATTGGTCAGAAGGTGCTGGATTAAGAGCAGCATCTCGGACAAAAGCTCCAGCTGTAATTCACATCGCAGGTTTACATTCATTCGCTTTCCGTCTAATATATGTTATAATTTCTATAGTAACAACAAAAACAAACACCATGTAAGGCTTTACTCACATACAGTAAGTCACGATTTTTAAATATGTTGTATTATAACAAAAGAAAAAAACAAACTGCTATTTTTAAAGATATCTGTAATGAAAAAGACATAATGCAAGTCATAGCAGGAACTAACCTCTCTCAGACATTCCACAACATTAAATTACATTACTAAATAAAAAAGAAACAAAAACATAACACTACTCTTTTTATTTTTCTATATGGCATGGCATGGCCTGACATGTTTTAATCCTTAGCCAACAAACTCTTTGACCACACTAAATATTTTATTGGTATAAATGTCTTAATCTGTTCCCAAGTTTTGCACTCATCTGTAAATTCAAATGGAAGACTTTCAATTGTAATGATTATTCAGGCATTTAACTAATAAACCACAATCTCAAACTATGGCCAGTGTAGACTGGATCTACTTTTCTACATGCTATAAATCCACTGATCTGCCACCACTTACATCACTGCTGAGATAATACGCCATAACTTTTTTATATGAAAAAAACAGCACACTAAATCGTGGAGTGACTTTACAGCATTGCCAACATGAGATAAAGTCAAATTAGCTAGTTTAACTAGCCGCTTGAGTCGCAGAGCTGGTTGAGCTGCATGTCATCATCAGAACTCAAGTTTGTCACAGAAGGCCATTTTACTTTAAATATGATCCTGCTAATTCTCCAATGCACATTTAAAAAAGCTGCTGAAGGAAAAGTTTAAATATTTCATGCTGTCATTTGAATGCACTGAATGCCTCACTCTCTTCTTTCTTTAATTCACCAGACTTGATTACCATTGCGGAAAGGGCAGGGCTGGAAGGGCAATGGAGAGTTGCTAAGTGTGTGGGTGTGTTCGAGAGTGTGATTAAAGTCTAATTAAAGTCACAATGCGGCTGAAACAATGCTCGTCTTCTCTCGAAGCTCGGTCACAAAGAGCATGGGAGAAACCCTATACACACAGGTTCATAAATAATTGGACAATGACATCAATTTTAGCTCTGTACTCCAACACGTTGGGTTCGAACCGAAATGCTGACTAAAAGGTTAAAGGGTAGAGTGTCGCCTATAAAGGTCAGCTTTAATTTGAGAGTATGTACGTGTATAATGGATGAACCATACTGGAATCACAAGCGTTTATATACAGACAGGTCCGTAAGTATTTGGACAATGTGTGTCATTTTGCCTCTGTACACCACCACGATGGATTTGAAATGAAGAAATCGAGATGTGATTGAAGTGCAGCTTTAATTCAAGGGAGTTAATAAAAATAACTCATTAACCGTTTAGGAACCACAGCCATTTATTTATTTATTTATTTTTACAGCGTCCCTCAATTTTCACAGGCTCAAAAGTGATTGGACAATTGACTGTTAAGCAGTTTCATGGCCAGATATGGCCTGTTTCCTCATTATCTCATGACAAATTAAGGAGATAAAAAGGTCTGGAGATGATTCCAAGTGTTGAATTTGCATTTGGTAGCTGTTCACGGGAATTCTCACTATGTGATCCTAATAGGTGTCACTGCAAGTCAAAGAGTCCATCATTAGGCTGAAAAATTAAAACAGACCTGTCAGACAGCAGAAACTGTGGACAAATCAACAATTTGGTACATTCTTAAAAAGAAGGGATGCATTGGCGAGCCCAGCAACACCAAAAGAAATACAACTAAAGTGAAAGATCGCATAATTCTTTCCTTAGTGATGAAAAGCCCTTCTCAACATCTAGCCAAGTGAAGAACACTCTCGAGGAGGTAGGTGTATCATTGTCAAAGTTTATAATCAAGAGACGCCTTCATGGATGTAAATACAGATGGTTTACCTCAAGATGCAAACCAGTGGTAACACTCAAGAACAGAAAGGCCAGATTAGACTTTGCTTTATTTATTAAAAAAAAAAAAAAAAAAAAAAAAAAGCCTTACCAATTTTAATGCAAGATTAACTTGTACCAGAATGATGGGAAGAGAAAAGTATGGACAAGGAGAGGAAGGGCTCATGTTCCAAAGCATGGGACATCATCTATCAAACATGTGGAGACAGTGTTATGGCATGAGCATGTATGGCTGCTGACAGAAGTAACAGGATGAATTCTGAAGTGTCTAGAGCTATACTTTCTGCTCAGTTTCCGTCAAATGCTGCAAAACCGAAATGACGGTGCTTCACAGTACAGATGGATAATGACCCAAAACGTACAGGGAAAGCAACCCAAGAGCTTCTTAGGGCAAAGAATTTAAATGTTCTTAAATGTCTTATGACCTCAACCCAACTGAGCATGCTTTTACTTACTGAAGAAGGAGGCAGAAAGACCCACAAACAAGCAGCAACTGAAGGTGGCTGCAGTAAAGGCCTGGCAAAGCATCTCAAGGGAGGAAACTCAGCATTTGATGATGTTCATGGGTTCCAGACCTCAGGCAGTCAATGACTGCAAAGCATTTGCACCCAAGTAATAAGACTAACCCTAATATTTATGATCAGGTTTGTTTGTACAATTACTTTTGAGCTTTTGTGATTCCTAAACGGTTAATTCTCTATTTTTGTTAAACCCCTTGGATTAACGCTGAAAGTCTACACTTCAATAACATCATGATTGCTTCATTTCAAATCCATTGTGGTGGTGTGCAGAGGCACAATTACAAAAATCATGTCACTGTCCAAATACTTACAGACCTGACTGTACACAATCCACCCATCCACCTACGTTAACAGCAGGTTGCTCAGTCGTCTGTAGCGTGTACCTGTCTCTCAACATGCTGAAGTATCAACACCTATGAAGTAAGCCTTTATGAATAAAAAGAATATGACAATACATTAATCAGAGACATCTGTATCTGCATTGTGCTCCAAACATACATATCTGTATTCGGAGTTAAACCTCAAGTGGGTGTGGCCTAAACCGGAAGCGTTGTTTTTGTTTTTATTAAATATGAACCCTGTCACTTTGCCCCTGGAAACACTGAAAAACCCAGAGGTAGAAATTTCAGCAGTGTCCATCTGGTCTGAATGTTCTGTTCATGGCTCTGACAGTTCCGCGACGTCAGCTACATCACTCCAGTTCATAATTAGTTTTATTTACACGTGTGCAGTTTTTTTTTTTTTCGTGCACATATTTTTGTCTGTACCTCCCCACAATATGTCCTCCAAATACCATACTAGAATCACCATGACCCTGGCCAGGCAGTCACTAACGAGGCTAAAACACACATTCTTTGCCTGAAAGTGAATTTCTTTCTTCTTTTTTTCGCTCAAGCTTCATATCTAAATGCTAACTTGTGTTCACATGAAAGTAGCAAATTCTCACTTGCGCTACTTTTTTTTTTTTTTGGTGTCCCATGGGATCCCAGTCCTGATGCATACCTTTAATCTCAACCAGATGCCTTATGAATCTTTTGGAAAAAAATTTATTTTAGTGATTTTACTGTGCAGATTTTATAAACTAACCAATGAACAACAGAGAGGGAAAAGTGTTAGTTTTTAGTATAGTGATAAAGTGATAAAGCGATAAAGTTATGGTGTTCAGCATCCAACTCTATTTTAGTTCTCAGAAAAATCTCTCCATCCAGCTCATTCGATTTCTCCTCATTCTCTTCTATTTCTAGGGGAATTTAGGAGAAATATTTTGGGATAGAAGTTTGACATCTTGTAATATCAATGAGAAACCTTGCAGCAAAAAAAAATATTCCTTACGAGATGTGGCATTTAAGCTGAATTTCTGTATTGTAACCTTTTAATACATGTTTATTTATACACACACACACACACAAAAAACCCTGTGTATCCAGGTCTGTGTGCACTGTGCTCTTTTGCTCTTGCTCAAATGCATATCATTTTTTTTCGTTCTTGTTTCCCTCTGCCTTACTGCCTGTGACTGTAAAGGTTACTGCTGTGTGTTTGTACGCTGTCAAAAAGTACACGTGTCACACACACAAGCCTATAGGTGTGTGTGTGCACGGGAAGCTGTGAACGCGTTCGCAGCTTTGTTTACCTCTCTTCGTTTTGCATGTATGTAAACACGTCAGCTTTAATCTCTCCGTCCGTATGTACGATTGTGTGCGTATATAAATGCGCAGAGGCTGGAGCAGAGCTGTACGTGCATAACATTACAGTCATCCTGTGACCCAGTTTAAATCCACAGCTGGAGATGGAATGGGTCAGAGGAGTCGAGGCACGTGTGCGTATGTGTAGAATTTGATAGCGAGAATCGCATTCAATCTGTGTACCAAATTGATGGCGATGAAAATCGGAGTGGAGCAGCACAAAAAAACACTTGTGTTCAGATTAATGTTGTGAATGGAGGCCTGTGAGGCTGCCCTTTATGGATGGATACACACGTGCACCTTGAGACTAGACCCGAGGATTACCTGCACGCGCACACACACACACACTTCTGACAAACAGAACGATTTACTGAAATGCTACAATTTCTGAATCTTAAACGATTAAATTTATTACGCAGACTGGAAATCCGCTGAATGTATTTGAGCGATCCATACATATTTGTTTATTAAAACATAACACATTAAAATGAAATAAATCCATAAATATTCAGTCATTTTAATCGGGTTTAAAAAAAAAAATCCTGTGGTTTTATGCAAATTAAGAGTCATTAGCATAATCACATTGGACTATCATTCTTATGTACCAAATCGAGCGTGTTTTAAAACGCATTTATATTAAAGAAACACATTCAGATGGTAATGTCGGTAAATGTGCTGTGCACTGTGAAGGAATTAGTGTACACTGGGTGAATTCTGGGTATAAGCAATGAGATAAATTAGCAGAATTTTAGAGCGGAAAGTGTCCAAGCGCTTAGTTAAGTGTGTCACATGAACTTCAAGTTGTTTTTGTTTTTTTTTTTTGCCATGATGTCAGGACACGAACCTTTCGAGAAATAGAGAAAAAGTGTATAAATGGGCTATGAAAGCTTTAACAGATTCATGTCCATGAGGGATATTTCTGTCTTTCGTTACTTTGATATCTCCTCGGATGTTCGACACGTGCACGTTTGTTTCAAACCCAGGATTTCTCTTTCACAACAAACCCCCGGAACTCTATCTCTGGCCATGATACAAAAACACGAAATAACACGAGGACCGAAGAGCACCAGCCTGCCCCCGAAAAGCCTGGACGCATTCCCTCGCAAATAAGATCATTATACCAGTAGTAATCCCATTAAATAGATCATTTTCCAAATATCTAAATCCAATTAATAATGCGTTTGGAGGAAAGGAGGGAGAGGGAAAAACAGAGCAGAGAGGAGGGCTGACACGAACTGACTCACAGGCCTTTTGTTGCCTCCTTCTGCCTCGGTGCTCGTGAGGCATTAAGGAAAAGACGTAAGCCTCGGGCATCATGTTGGAGAAAACAGGATGATCAGAGCTACATTCATTACAGATTTGAAATGAATGCTTCCGACTCCAAAACAGGCCTCTCGAACCTTTTTTCTTTTAATCCTTAAACTATGCATTTTGAAATTTTGATGCATTTTTTGTGAATCTATTTCTAATTAAATAAACGGTACCGACAAACAATTTGTTTATTTACCATTATATCGTCATTTAATTACAGCATCATTTTGCAGTATATAAATGAATTGAATATATTATATTATATATGATATCTTAAATAATGTGCTGAGCTTACACACACCACACCTATTGGACGTTTTTTTAAATCCGCGTTTCTCCAAAATGAACATGAGTGCAGTGGAAAGTATTTCTAGAAGCTCAACGCCAGGTAATAATTCCAAGGAGACTAAAGAAATAACACTGATCTTACAGGTTATAAAAAGCAGGTGCTTTTATCCAAAGTGAATTGTAAAATGCAAGAACTGCAGAAGTGAAATTTTCCAGAAAGAAGTGCAATATAGTTGTATGAATTTTTTTTCGCCCTGGATTGTGTCCTGGTAAGATTTTTACCACATGTAGTCAGGTGCTTCTCGTGGTTCTCTTTGTACGGTTCTGTATAGCATCTTTACAACCTTCCTGACACTCGCAAAAACCGGGTACTAAACTGTTCCTCCCTGCACAGGCAACTTTCTATACTATAACCATCTTTAACCCACCGCCCTATCTTCACCATACTAATCAGTCCATAATTAGTGATTCGTGTTCTTGGACATGAAGTGAGTGAAAGGAGGAGGAAAAGAAAGGGACAACTCTCTTCTCTCTTTGCTGCGGTGAGGTGAAACTTGGTTAGGGCAGGAATTATGATAGAGGGAAAAGGAGAGATGAGTGGTCAATGGACAGCTGGGAGAGACAGAAAAAGACAAAGGTGTGTGCAGAGGTTAAACTCTGGAGGTTAATGTGTGCTGTTGGACACAGCGCTGAGCTCATCGCACTAATGAAAGAGAAACATATCCTCTCCTCGGCCTGAGCGCCAATCACTGCCAGCTAAAAAAGCAGACCATTCATGCTGCCTGGCAGTCAGTGTGTGTGTGTTTATTTGAAGAGAAGAGAGTACTTGAGCTTACATGTGCTAGTAAAGTGCATATGTACTGTCTGAGGTGTGTGTGTGTGTGTGTGTGTCGTTCTGTATGTCAGTAATGAGCATGTGTGTAGCATAGTGTGACGTTTATTTTAAGAGAAGAATGGGTTTGACTGTACATGTGCTCGAAGTGTGTCTGGGTTACTAGTATAGCAGCGGTGTGTGTGTGTGTGTTGTGCACTTATGTGGAAACACTCATTCACTTGGATGTTTAGGTTTAATGTGCGACATAATTCAAGTCAAATAATAAAAAAAAGTGTGCCGTGATTTAACAAAGGAAAAACGTGTAATTGTTAATATGAAGTTTTCTGTAAGGAGTCTCCAGTGTCAGTGAATTGTAACAGTTAGAGGTAAAGCTGTAACTTCTCCACTACAACATTTTACATTACAGAGAGAAGCTGTTATTTTCACCACAAATACTGAGACAAAACATTCCATCAACTATTCTATCAATAAATATTTTTATTTATTATTAATGTAGGGAGCCCTTCATTCTGGAGTTCACAAGTACTAATATATTTTAATGTCAATAAAGTAAAAGAGTTATAAATAAGTAAATAAATAAATCCTAAAGTTACCTTAAACATTGAGAAAGTTAACACACAAACTCTGGACAATGAGCCAAGTATATATGTTTAAAACTAATTATATTTACATTTTGGATTCCTGAAGTACTGACTGAGGAATGTTTCTGCACCAGCCGCTGATAGCTCAGACTCTTTTCCTTACTGTATATATTTCCAGCAGACAAGATCATAATGCATAATGCATGACATTTTTTGCCCACGTAAAAGATACTTTCCGTGCTGCTCTGTGGTGATTAAGAGACTCTCCATTAGGGAAGCGACGTCCGTGTGCTTATCAGGACACACGAGCACGAGGCATGAGGCAGGAATGGGCCGTGAGTGAAAGGAGAAAGGCATGGAGGGCAGATAGGGAGCGAGAAGGAAGGGATGGAGGCCGAGGCAGAGACGGGATAATGAGACAGCGAGAGAGAGATAGGCGGTTTCGGATGAGTGTGAGTCAGGAACACGGCGTGCCCTCTGACTTGACGGAGCAGAACTGAGCAGAGTAGAGCGAGAGCGGCCACAAGAGCTCTATTGTTCTCTGCAATAATCAAACTGAGGCATGGCAGGAGCATTCCACCTCCAACACACACACACACACACCTCACAAACACAACATTCACTACCCCATATACGCACAAACACACTCTTCCAGTGCATTCAAATATTCATAATATTTACATATTCAAACATGGTCTTTATTTTGGATATATTATTTAATTATGGGATTTTTGTCTATTAATTAAGGAATGAAACACTCAGGGAGTGTGCTGTTATAGGAAAATAATCAACAACATGCTGGTGTGATGCTTGATGTGTTACCCCAAAATTTATTCTTTTCCAGTAACAGCAATCCCAAAGCGTTTTATTCCGCTTACACCGCAGCAACGATTTCGACATTTTATTAATTAAAGAACGCCACATCATAGTTTTTATGCATTTATAGTTCCTTCCATAATATGAAATAAGCTACATCATATCAACAATTTAACGTTTATCTTTGTTAAATAACATGACAGATTATGTGGCGTGTCTGCTGTAGATTAACCTGAACATATCATCAAGCACATTAATAGAAAAGCTTTGATTTGAACTGCTGCTACAGAAAATCAAACTCAACACCTTCTGTCCAATCGAAAATAAGCAGAAATTAGCATTAAGGAAACAAGCTAACATTTTTTCCACACTTATTTTAGTTAAAGCTATAGTCTGGAGTTGATGTTTTTTTAAGCTTTACTGTATGTAAAGCTAACACTGGTTTTACTAAATGAGTAAAAAAAAAAAAAATGGAGGTCACATGAGGACATTTGAAAGCCGTGCACTGTACTGCATGACCTCACCGTCTTACATTTCTTGAGGGAACTAATGACATATTTATTGGTGCTGGTCTCCTATTCCTGCATTTCTTCGCAGGTGTATTCCTCCGTTCCACTAGTCTCCAGTACATGACTGACAGGCACCAATTACCTCCGAAAGACGAAGACATCAACGTCTCCAAACTCTCTCGCACTCTGACAGCATAATTCTAGACGTGTCAAAACTGATGCCTCGTAATTAATTACTCATGTTTTCCCAACACGAACAGAGTCTGTCTTTGAATGTGTCTGCTGTCCTAATGGTATTAAAAGCAAAAAAAAAAATTTTTTTTTAAAAATACTACTTCAGATCGAGCCACCTGTGTGTGCTTTCTCTGGGCTGACCCCAAACTCATTTCACTTGCAAATTTCTGAAAATGTCCTGGGAGGTGGAAAAACAAAAAAAAAAAAAGTGCTCAAGGAGATCCTATCCATCGCAAAAAAGCCGTGTGACCCTCGCTAAACACTGCAGCCTTTCCATCCTAAAGAACCTAATGAGAACATATGGTGAGGGGAAAGGGCCAGGCAACGCTGCTCCTAGGATGTTTTGAGAAGCGATCGGCCATTATCTGCCGTCTTTCTCGTGTTTATAAAATAAACCTTGGCTTGTTTGCAGGGCTTGTGAAAGCCTCTGGGCTCGTTAGGGACTGAACATCTTTCACGTCAAACGCTCAGATTGCTTACAGGAGCATAGAGGTAGGAGCGGAGAAAGCGATGAGCTTCGTGGAGTCATTTCTAGGAGTCTGATTAGTGGAGCAATGGGGATGAGAAATGTGGCACACCTTAATGACGGGTTAAGAGCAGAACTTCAAATGAACACCAGATCGCTTGCCAAAATATGGGACTTCTGGTAAATCCTTTCATTTACAAGTCATTTTCGTATATAAATTATTTATAACAGTACTGCTCATTCAGATAAAAGTCTATTAGGTATTAAAGACCACCAGTGTTACACTGAGCTATTGTCACTGGAGTAGCCAAACATGAATAAGTTGATAGTTATATTAAGGAAAAAAGAAAAAAAAACATTTGAGAATGCCGTTATAGCAAAATAATCAACGTCAAGGTGGCCTGATGGGAAGTGGAGTGACTTACCACCACGAAGTTCATTATTTTCCCTGTAACAACCCTTCTTGAAGTGTTTTTGCCAAACCTAACCATGTTTTATTCATTATTTACTTTTTAGACATATTACTTTTAATTCCTGTCGGTTGTTATAGCAGCTATAAACGTCATTCCCTCACCAGCCTCTCGTTTTCTCTTCTGTGAAGTTTATAGAACAAAAGAAACTAACTGAGGTACTACTGAGAAACTGCAAAGTGTAAACTCCTCTGTGCGGAAGACTTGCCCCTGTCAGAAAGCTTCAGCTCTTTAACCGATACTAACCGCTGACACTAGAGACTCCTTACGAAAAAAAAAAAAATGCTATACAAATGTCTAGACATGAAGAGTGTTAAGAGCAAAAATGATGTAAGGTAAAGGCAAGCAAGAGTGAGTGAATAAGCAAGAAAATGTGAGAATGAAAGAATGGAGGAAGAGATATAAACATGTATATGTATATATATATATATATATAGAGAGAGAGAGAAAGAGTGAGCAACTGATAGTGATACAGAAACAACACTAAGTGTCACTGAGGAGATTGAAAAGTGATAAATGAAGAGAGAGAAAGAAATAAGAGCAGGGGAGTGTGACAGGTTTAGAGAATGGGAATAAAATAAAAGACTGATGGAAAAATCAGGAGGTAGGGAGAGAGAGAGGGGGATGGAGACAGTGAAGAAAAAGAGAGCAGAGCTAAAAATGATATAGAGATAGAAAAAAACAGAGAGATACAGACAAATATAGACAGATGGGGAGAAAAAGATAGAAAGAACTAAAGAAACAACGATAGAAAGTGCAAAAGACAGATTAAAATAGAGAGCCAGAGCGGAAGTGCGTGACGCGATAGGGAGCACAGAGGGACGGAGAGAACAGAAAGAGACGTTTAGTGCTAATTAGCCCTTTTTATTCTTTAATACCGGTATAAACTGACTGGGAGCTATTTTATGCCGTTTGTTTATCTGAGATTAATTTGATTAAGGGGTCTTTGTTAAATCCCGTGTGTGGTGCACATCTCTGCAGCACGTCATTTCTGTAGATTACAGCATTGTAATTAATTGGTCACTTGGTTAATTGCTCCTCTCCTTAATGACAGGGATGCGGGAGGGAAAAAAAAAAAAAACTGGGTACCTCCTTCAGTGACCCCGGCTTTCATGAAAGAGGAGCTGAGGCGCTTTTTAGTCTCTGCATCGCAGAAAGTAGTGATTAAATTTAAATCCGTGCATTTAGCACTAATAACGGTGCACGTCAGCTTAATGATGAAGGTTCAGCACGACTGTAAATAAGAAAATGAATCCTTGAGCAGATAAACACTCAAAAACTAGCGGCTGTTGAACAGCTGGAGAGTTCGCTAATGTTACTCCAGCCGTTAGAAATGGGCAGTGATGCCAGTACAAGTGCAGCACAACTATTAGATTACATGCAGTAAGTCAGGAATAAAATTGTTGATGTTTTCTGTAAGGAAATGTTTATTTAGCCGTTTTGGAAGGAGACGCCAGTTTCGCTGCTTTGTAACAATCAGAGATACGTCTGTAACGTTAGGTTTTCCACTCAAGATGGAGATACTCTGGCTGTACTCTCAAATTGTGTAAAATGAACACTTGCTATTAGTCAAGCTTCTTTTAACGAATATTTAATAGAGTGAGCTAATTTTGCTACATTGCTTGCCATACAGCTTTAACATAACTGATGTTTAAAAAAATAATCTGTAACCCATCCAGGGAAGCCTCAAATCCTTACTACAGTCTCTTCTTCCCAGAAATGAACTCTCATTGTGAGAAAAATACTAATCATCATACTATTTTTGGGAGGAAAATCGTATCATTAGTTCTATCTTCTGCAGAGAGGATGAGGGATTAGAGTGAAATTACACTAAGCACCCTGACACCTATATACCTGCAGTATTCACATGAGATTGCCTGCTAAAGGTTTAAGACGTAATGAGAGGTAATGGACATTCATACTGAGAGAGCAGATTAGAAGAATTAGGATTCACAATCATCTAGAAAAAATATAATATCTATATCGAAAGCCCTTACTTTCCAGGAGCTCATTATCAAATAATGAATAGGTATAAAATTGCACAATCCTGCATGAGACCCCACATATAATGAAAACCAAGGTCAATATTTTGCACTTTGGCCCTTTAATAGCTTAAGCCTCTTAACAGTGTATAGAGGCAATGAGGGAAAAAAAAAATTAAGCAACTTTGCTACATGGTGTGTGTGTGTGTGTTCATTTTACTAATATTCCACTCTCTGCCAAGAAAAACCTTTTACATGTTAATTAAAAACTATTTGAATGTAATTAAAATTCTAAAACAGCCCAGGGAGGTTAATGACGAACAGTTCGGTTAGGGACGAAATTTGATTTTTCTACATCCTCAGGCGAGCCCCACAAAATCCAGCTAATTTCAACTGTCAAAAAAGATGGCTTCTGAATTTTTTTATACAAAAGAGCATTCAAAAACTTTGCAAAAAAAATATATATTGTAAACCCTGTCCAACAACCTTACAAAAAAAATACACTGCATCCAATAGCTTAAAAAGTCTCAGTATTACTTAAGAACTGTTTTAAGTGACTACCAAACACTAACACTTTAATTTACTATGACTAGCTGCTTGTGAAATACATGCACATTCAACAAATGTTAATCTTCAAGTCCTCATTCACAACTTCATACATTTTCAGTTTCACTGAAATGCTAATTTCCGCTTTTGTCGCTATTTGACAGACATAAGCCGATGTTTCATTGACGTAGTGGTCAAAAATGGGAACTGTAATGCTGCATTCAAGGCTAAGGCTAACATTCCTGCTGTTGTTGCTGTGCTCCAATTTCAGTCCAAAATACTGCATGAATTTTTGAAGTTCACTATAGCAGAACAGAACCAATATCCACTCAGGCCTGTAACTGTAAAAGTGAGGCTAAAGTAAATTTCTATAAGCGTTACGTGCTCTGACAGAGAAAACAAAAGACATGCTTTAATGGAGGTGTCCACGTTTTTTTCCCCCATCCATTTTGCACATCGATTGTGCTGAGGTGGGAAATGACATCATTACAGTTTGCAAATTAGCACTTACAAGGGACCAAAAATGCTGCATATCTAGCCATACTGGATGCCCATTGGGGCAAGTATCACGCTGCCCCATGAACACTCTACAGTAATTATCATTGGTACCGTTATTGGAAGATAATAAACTTCAGGGTGCTAACATTAACCCCACTTCACAGGTCACAACACACCACATAGTCAGGGCTTATTTTACTATAGCAGTACATCCCTGAGTGTTTTATTCCTCACACTAAAATGTTAGGAGCTATCATGTGTATCTCTCCTTGTGAGACAAAAGGCTGCACACCTACATACTTGATCCCGTGTTCCGATACAATATGATTTATAGCTGACAGGCTAAAAAAACAGCACCACACTTTCACATAAAAAAAAAACAAAGACATTGGCAGAGCATCAGGGCAAAAGACACAAACAAGGCACACACCAAAACTGGGGCTTGTTCAGTTGCTGGCAAGTTCACTTCTGTTACTCTCCTTCTTGCCAAACCATCTGACTGCCCACACACACACAAACACACGTACCTCAAACCCTTACTACCGTTTCTTTGTATCTCTTCAGAGACCGCCCATGCTGTTGAGACAGTCAAAATCCAGTCTCCATTTTTATACAACTTAATTACCAGCGTTTGTGCCAGTTATCTAGTGCCTCTGGAGCCAGGCACGGGTACGAACACGGGCACCGTCACTTTGGCTTCTGTTAACCTGTCGCTGCCTAATTACACTCCGCTTCTCCCTTTTCCCAGAAAACACACTGCTCACACCCGAACCAAAAGGACCAGACACTGCAACAATGTAACGCAAGTCACATATTACGCACAGTCATGAATCATAACACAAAGATAATAAACTGCATGGTATTGTCATATGCTGTTTGGAATATTGGATGAAACACCTCATGACCAGTGACAATTCATCTGTGGTATAAGGAAGATTACATACCATTTTCTCCCTCTATACTGGAACAATTGGTGATTCAGGCCAAGAGAGAGATATACTGAAGGAGAGAGAGAGAAGGGAAAATAAATACAGCAGACATGTCGTAACTTGCCCCACATTTATAGTGGCTGATTCACTGAGTGATTATTTGCATCTCTGAGACTTGACATTTCCAGGGAGGCCTGTTACGGCGTGGCGGGATGCCACTCAACAGCTCTGTTTCCACCATTTCCCCTCTATCGCAGCGACTCTGGGCTGTGTTTGGATGTAAACACCATTAAATTAGTCAGACTGTGATATCGTACGTGTCATCTGTGCCACGAGGCGGTCGCTCACCAGAACCGAGCATCACAAGGTACCTCGACATCCTGCTGTTCCGCAGGCCTCGGTTTATGGTCAGGTAATTCCTCTCTGTTGTCATTTGACTGGTGCCCTCAAGGCAGATTACAGAATGATGAATGATCAAAGACTGATGGCAGATATCCAAACTATGTACAACTTGCTAGCCTGCTGGTAGAGTAAATTCTCAGCTCACATGTACACAACGCTGGCTACGTAACCCTCAGAATGAAGAGAATGAGCTGGTATTTGTTTGCAAGTAGCTTTTACCAATATGACATTTTGAGAACGTTACACTTCTAAAGACTACTGCTACATTCAGATGGTGACAATTTCACTGTTTACATGGACGCTGCACTTCAGAAGTTGAAATTTTTGGGTGTGACACAACGTTAATGTTTGTCAGTGTCAGCATTCATAGAAGTGCAGTTTATGGCCAATGCCAAGGGTATTTACAATGTAAAGTCAGATGTATGCATCTTACCAATTTACAAACATATCCGAAAGAAATGCTTGTTTCTTCACATGCTCCCTTAAATCTTGTCTTGTTACTGCCATCCCTGTGCCTTTACATTGTCCGCAACATCCATATAAAAGCTTTAACGGCTACATGCTGACTAGCTGATCATCAACCTCACTCATTAACTAGCATAAGTCCATATTCTACAGTTGCCTAGCAGCTAAAACCGCTAGCCTATCATGTGTTTGCTCTCTCACTTCAAATGCATGAATTCAAATCAATTATGACGTATTATATATTTATTTGGGCTCTGTCAGCGCTCATCTGAACACATCTAACATACTTTACTTGAGCTGGTAAAGTGACGAAATGGCTTTTAAGATGACAGGAGGAATCTCCCAAAATTGAAAAAATGAAAAATATACTATAGTGCACTGAAAGTTAAGTTTGTGCTCAACTCTTGACAGTCAAATAAAGACCTTAACTTCCCATTAAATGTCAATTCCGAGTGGTTTCTCATTTTACAAAATTCTACAGAAGGCTCGTTAATTAAACATACTTGGCAGAGAAACACCAGTGACAGACCATAAAT
>JAKKZN010000003.1:27033865-27044505 GCA_033441825.1 Pangasius elongatus
GTGTGTGTGCACTTGGATGGGTTAAATGCAGAGTATGGGTCGCCACAAAGTCACTTCCCTTCACTTCGCTTCCATATTGCCCGTAGTCTATGAATGAGTGTGAGTGACTGTGCCCTGCGATGGGTTGGCACTCGGTCCAGGGTGTCCCTCGCCTTGTGCCCCGAGTCCCCTGGTTTAGGCTCCAGGCTTCCCAGTGACCCTGTGTAGGACAAGCGGTAGAAAGAATGGATGGACGGATGGAAGGAGTCTCCAGTGTCAGTGCTTTGTAACAGTCAGGTTTTCTGACAGGATGGAGGGTTTTGTGCGTTACAGTTCCCTGTTTTTTTTTTTTTTTGCCGCAGAGTGTGATAGGAGATACGCTCACACACGGAATAAAGAGATTATGCACATGCTTTAAGAAGTACAGGGTGTTTATTGAAAAGGAGAGTACAATCATGTGCTTCCTATACAATGGTCCAAAAAAAAAAAAATGCATTACAATTAATCCCTCCTTCCTAACACTAACACTCTTCTTCTTTTTTTTTGTTCATGCCACATGCCTAGAATATGGGGAGGAATTTACGATGGAGGAAGTCATAAATAAATGTGTGATACTTCCATTTATTAAAAAAAAAAAGAAAAGAAAAATCAGGGGAGATTCTACATCATTCTAATAGTGTCACATACTGTACAGAATGATTGGATTATATTAGATTTCAAGTGTTTGAAAGTGTAAAAAAAAAAATCATTACTGAGGAAATAAACGTACCTTTCTAAATGACTCACTGAATCAGGACTGACTCAGCGAACATGATTACGGTCTCATGTACAAGAAGTTACACACTGAATGTGATTAAAGTGATAACAGTGAAGTTCAATCACAGTATCTGAGGTTTTTTGCATCTTAAGAGAAGAAGAAATGCAATGAAAATTGTCGCACATTAATGCAAGTTAAATTCGGACCATTGTGATTTTTTTGCATGTACAAAGTGAGTTTTCATGTTTATGCACGGAGAGTAGGATTTGAATACCACCTGGAAGAGTGGGAAGTACTATACAAATATGATGAAAATGAACACTTTTTGAAGACTTTTTTTTTTTGTAACAGCCCTTCGTAGTAGCAATAGTACCAATAGCGATATTTATCCTAATAACCATCATTAAAAAAAAATCATCTGTAAGCTGATGGCAGAAAAACACACAAGTTAAATGAAAGGAAATTATGGATTAAAAAGGCATGGTGGTCTTAGAGGATGGAAATAGTAAACAGGAATTTTCCAAATAATTAAAAAAAAACCAGATTTTTTTGGAATAAACTTATATAAACTGCTAAGTTGTGGAATGGAGTTTTAATTATGTTTCATCATTGCATCAGTCACTGGTTTATTAGAACAGTTGAAAGTCTGTGACAATCAGCAAGTTTCTTGCTTTTAGAATGAAAATTTCAGCCTAAATTTTCACAATTTATCACACAATTCTTCTAAAGTATTGAAATAATCATTGACGGATTTTAGTACAGTGAAATTTGTGACTTGCAGTGTGCAAAAGGTTAGCAACATTTTAGCACATAGTTGAGTCAACATTTCTGGTCACATGACCTCTCACGGAGAACACAAATCAGTTTCCAAAATTCATGTACATGTTAGAAATATTTACGCCACTGCGCTGTCGAATTCCTCATTCTGATTGGTCAGAAGGTGTTGAATCTTTTTTTTTGGTTACAGGTTTATGTGCTCTTTTTGAATAAGTTATCATTTCTATGGCAATAACATACACGGGGACACGGATAGCAGACATTCCACATAAATGTTTCGAAAGTGTAATCGTTGATACGGTGACGTTTTCTGTCACGAGATGTTTATTAAACATTTTTGGAAGGAGTCTCCAGTGTCGGAGCTCTGTAACAATGCTGTAATTTTAAAAGTTAGTTTTGGATACAGTTCGGTCTTCAGGACAATAAACACTTTGTAACAGTTGTAACAGACACTTGCGAATGAGTGATAACGGGATCAATCTTGCTTCACGGATGTTTCATAACATAAAATGTAACTATAAACAGATAAAAAGCATGACATGTTGTTCAGTAATAAATTAAAACTTGCTGTGGTGTAATGTAAATGGAATAAAACATTACACACTGTGTTTTGTTTTATTCCTTATGTAGCACAGTTATGGATGTGACATCACACGGAATGACTCGTCTTACAACACCATACGTACGAATCTAATAATAAAAACAAAAGAAAGAACGAAAGAAAAAACTTGTTTTGGCTCTAGCAATACGAATGGGCCATTTTTTTACTGTTGCGTATATGACACATGGCATTTTAATGATATCGTGCTATATAATATAGCTGAGTGGACAGAATCCAGACTAACATTCCTCTTAGACGTGCTGAGAATTGATCAAACAATACAGTTTAAAATCAGCATCATTCAAAACAAACCAATATTTAAGTAAAAACAAATACATAAGTGTGAACTTTGCCGATGGATCGAAATACATTCAGAGTATAAAACAGCAGCTCCGTACCAAGATGCATAGTGAATAAGAAAAGAAAAGAAAAGAAAAGAAAAAAAACAACGGAAAGAAAAAGAATTTACTGTACATGGAAGTACTGTATAAATTTACACACAACTGATCAACAGCTGTACAGCTGTTTTACAGACATGTGGAAGACGGTTCTTAACATCGAACACAAGGCAGCAGCTGAAACATTGGTTTACAGTGTAAATTCAATTCCTGTGAACATTTCGTTTAGGATCAAACTCGAACTGTGAACACATCCGAGAAAAAAAAAAAAAGAAAAAAAAAAAAAAGAAAAAGCATTTTCCTTAGTGAGAGATTTTGGTTTGCTTGGTGTTTGCAAATATTCGCAATTTTAGACAAATACACATCAGTTTAAATTGAATAAAAAGAGGAAAATGTGACACGGTAACACTGCAGGTGGCACTAATGAAGTGTGCAAAACATTTCGTAAACCGTACGCAAATCTTTCTAAGCCACTGAAAAACTGAGTAACTGCAATACTTATGGTGGCCTCAGTATAATGTTATATACACTACCTAACACTCCTTTATCTATAAGGTCCAGATTTTTAAATCATTCTTCATTTTCCAGATTTGATTAAGGGGTCCATGATGAGATGGCATTAAATTAAGAGATTCCCAGCTTTCATATAACATATTTAACTTAGGACGCCTTAGTGGCGTTTCCTCAAACTGGAGATTGAAGTTCTGTAATGAACACACTGCTCCATTTTTGTTGAATAACTGTTTGTCCATTCAGGACGTGCTGTATTCGTTTTATTATAAATATCAATTCCCTATTCCATTCTACTTAAAGTGAGACTTTATTATTTACTTTTTTTTGTGTGTACAACTCTTTTGATTCAAAAATACCACAACTGAAGGAAAAACATATTCCCAAAATGATGATTACACAAAATATACAGCTGCAGAAGAAATAGTATCCACATCTGTAAATATGATGCGTTGAAATAAATTATAATGTTATTACAAGCAATAAAGATAATCTAAGGGTGTGCTACCATCGCCGTTTACTTAAGAAATTGGTTTTAAGTAAACTACAAGAGCAAAAATGACCTAAGTGTTGGATATTTAGTCGACTACAACTTTGTCTTGGATCCACTCCCGTCATAGCGGCCAGCTAGCGCTATGACTTCTGAACATAGTGGTTGAAACCTCAGCAGCGTTCTGCTTAGTGCTAGTTTGTAAGTTATAACTGATGTTTTGATATAACACTATCCAACGTTTTGGACCATAAATCACATTCCACATTAGCCCATAAAACAAGGTGTAAAAAAAAAAATCCCCCCCAAACATAAATGCCAACCATTTATATACTGTAATAAAACATTGACAGATAAGCCAGTGAAGTGCATTTAGCTCAAACAATCACCCAGATGTCTTAGTGGCAAATTACAAAGTCATTAACTAGTTGTATTTAAGTACCTAATTAAAACTGCATATCGTTAGCCTCATAGCATAATTACCCAAGTCATATTTGGTCAATTTTGAATACTTCGTGAATACTTTAAAGATGTTTTTAGTCTAATAAATCTACCGACACAAGCAATGACATTGGGTCACACACGCGGTCTGATGGGGTGAACATGCAGGTTAAAAGATGGTTTCGTGTTACTACTCGGTGTTCACTCTCATAAATCTGGCACATCAGTCCGAGTCAGACTCAGCAGGCTGAGGTTTAACTGGGAAATGTGCATACGTCTTTTTAAGAGATCTTTGGAAATTGCACACGTCATCCCAGATATGCCAGCATGAACAAATTTGGACAATTCGACATTGTTTAATCCAATCGAAGTCACGGCTAGAATTTTGTCACTAGGATTTTTGGATTTAAATTTTGTAACTTGAAAAACGTTATATTTTGAAGTTGTATATCAAGTTTTGAAATACAATGTATTCCATTGTTTGAATTTGTATGTCAAAACTGAATTTGATGTAAAATATTTAAAATTATAAAAAAAATTAAACCAAAAAAAAAAAAAAGGCAAATTTTGGCGGCAGAACACATTTTCAAAATTCAATCTCGAATTTAATTAAAAATTCAATCAACCTACCCTGCGAACTGCGAAAAAGTAAACAAGTAGTTTCAGTTGCTGACATTTCCGCCAACTCAAGAAATGAAAAATAAAAAATTTTATAAATTTTAATATGAATTTTATATATTTAAAATTTAAATTTATACAGTTAAAATGTACAAATTTTAAAAGAATCCTAGTAACATGAGCCTTATTTCATTCCGAGTTAGGCTAAATACTCAGTAGTGTAACTGTGCATCAGTCCAGTGTTACGATTTTACGAATTACGATTTTAGTACTTGCTCTAAGAATCATCAGTAATATGAATAACTGACAGTAGTGATAACATTTCTGCAGAGGTGCCAACATTTCTAACAAGAGAATCCTAGGAGGCAGAGAGAGAAAAGATTTCTCTTGGGCATGTTGGTAGACAAGAATGCAAATTTCTATCCAATTATTTGTTTGTTTTTCAGACGTCAAGCAAAAGTTCGGCTACTTAATAAGTAGCTTCTCTATTGTTTTCCCTCACCAGAGACCACAGTAGTGCTCACGTGTTTTCTACTGGCTCAGAAGATTCGCAGAGCAGATTTCACTAGACGACTTTGGCGTGAAGCGAAAGTAACGGCGACTTTCACTTCCTGCGTCCTTTCCCTTTCGGTGTTTCAGAATTTCGTTCACATTTAACAGCTGCTTTATCTGAAATAGTTTTCAGGCGTCTCTTGTATTTTTCTAACAAGGATCAAACGTCTTAAATTCTACGGCTAAATCGTAAATGCTGGCACCTCTGTAAGCATTGTCAGCAGTGATGTACCACTCGTACCGAGGAACGGATGGAGCGACGATAAACGAGTTTACCATTCCGTAGTAAACAGTGTAGTAACCATGCTGGCTGGGTGTCACAGTAAACTACACGCTCTTTCCAGTAAACACAACAGACACCACTCGTACTCGCAACCCCGTAACGACCGACCACCTCCAAACACAACGTTATGCTCGCTCACACACCCACAAAGGTGAAAGAGGAGACTGACGTGGGAACAGTACTGTTGAGTATGAATAGGATTCATTAACCAAAAGGCTTTATGAAGTGAAGTGCATTATGAAAGAAAAAAAAGTCTATTAAACGTTTGTTCATACTGTGTAAAATCAGCCTCTCACAGTCAGTTTCGGTGTGATAGCAATGTTGGTCTTCTTAAACACGCTTCTTACATCTAAAGCTAGCTTTAAAAAAAAAAAAAAAAAGAAATTGTAAATATTTGTGTAGCAGCCTGGTCAAACCCTTCACATGTGAAATTTTGACATTTTCTACTATCTGACTCTCTCTCTCTCTCTCTCTCTCTCTCTCTACTCATATACTGTAAGTGGTTACACCAAAATGTGAAAAGGGAGAAAATTATATGTAAAGATTTTATTCCGACTGTAGCGCAGGAACATCAGGGACATCTTGACAGCCGCTAATCAACTCAGTTGTTTACGATTCTGTCCATTTCGTTACGACACGCAGCTATCCAACAACNTAGCTAGCAAGGTTTTAGCTAGTGACGCCTTTATGCAGACTGTTTGTTACGTTGCGTGTTAAAGCTGCAGAAATCCTAGGCACGCTTTAAAAGTAAATAAAACACTTCCATGCTAAAGTATTTTTATAGACAGATTTTGACCAAAACCAGATTTGTTTCCTCTTATTTTCTGGCTACAGTGACATCCGATGGGTTCTCCCACACCGCCACACAAATGACAGAACAATGTATTTACAAATATCAGTGTATAAACAAAGAGACCATAGAATAAAAAGCTTAGCCAGTGTTTGGCCTTGGCACAAAAGTCCTTCAATTGGTCACCAATTTTTAAAATGTCATACAATCTGAGTCATTGAATTCTGATTAACATGTAAACTGTGAGAAGTGTGTGATTGCGAGATCACCGTTAATCAGAATTGCTTCTCGTAACACTACTTGTACCGTTTATAATGATATAACGCTATGCTCAACGTCTACTTCTTGGAGATCTTGCCCGCCTTCCTCTTCGGCTCGTACGGCGTCCTCAGGATGCTCGGCGTCTCCTCCATGACTCGGACCAGCAGGTTGTCGATGTAGTCCTCCAGCTCGCGGATGTGCGCGTCCTTCTTCTTCACCACCTCCTTCTGCTTGATCAGCTCCTGCACGACCTCCTCGAACGAGAGGCCGCTATACGCCGCCATGCTGCTCTGGAACTGATCGGCCTCCTGAGGAAATAAAGAGCGAGAGATACACATCAGCTCCAGCAACACAAAGATGACAGCTGGAACGCCATGCAACGATTCATGGTATTGTTTTAATATTTCAAGGGATACCGTCATCATGATGTCATGATTTATAGTGGCAGAACAAGTCACACCCGTGAGTCAGCCCAACTTTTGCAACATAGCGAAGTCTTGCATACCAAATAAACTCCTACAGAATTAATACCTGAGAAAGGAAATCCATGCCTCTGTCTCACCAATGAGTAAGACTAAGCCACTTCAGGATGTGCTGTTACAGGAAAATAATCAACGAATGGTTGGTGCGACCAAAACACAGTCGATTTTATTTGTGTTCTTTGGCTTTTATTCTGCTTATACCGGAGCAATTTGCCAACGCTAAAAGTTTATTTATTAAAACAACACATTGTAGTTTTTTTTTTATCCATTTATAGCTGCATCTAAAGTTAGTTATCACTTATGTTAACAGCTATAAGCAGTCATTCCTCATCACATCATTAGTGTAAAAAACAACAAAAAAAAAAAAAACGCAGCTTGTAGTGTTGCAGAGAAACCGCAAAACCGCACAACTTTATACCGGTCAGGAAACCAGAAACAGCAAAGTCCTCCATCTTACCCTCATTCTAGTGTCAGAAAATTTACAGCTTACTGCTGACTGTTACACAGTGCTGACAGTGGAGACTCCTTCCAGTAATTCTAAATAAACATGGTTTAGTGATCGGTTTTATAATCTGTCTGGAGCATCCAGCTGTTACTATAGACACAATAATCTATTAGAATGAGTGCATTAATACACTACTACTAATCTTCTGACCAATCAGAATCAAGCATTCGGCTGTGGTATAATTAGATCTATACCACAGAAGCCAAATGAAACTTTTCTATAAAACTTTTATGGGTATGAAAAATGTAGGAAAAACACACAACATCCCTTAAGCATCTTAAGCTCTAAAGCATCGAGATAACTCAAAGTTAATAACTCAGCACAAAAGAATAAGGTGTCAGAACGTTAATAGTTATAATGTTATGAAAATAAATTCAGTAAAATGCAGTCATATGCTTTAAATGGATGACTCATGGGGAGGTACTCTCTCTCTCTCAGGCTGATTAAGGAGCTCCTCGCTCCTCAGTGTTTATGGGAGATGGATGAGTGTTCAGATTTGTAGGCCTTTCCTCAGAGCCTTCGCCTGACCCAGGACCTTGACTCGTTCAGTTGACAAGAGCAACAATTAAGATTAGCCTCATGCGATAACAATAATAAAGATAAAGCTACTGACATTCCTTTTCTTTTCCCTGGGGAAACAACAAAGACTGGTTGAGCTTCATAAACCTGCCAAAGCAAAGATTACTAAAGAGCACTGCAGTAACTTGTTAATGTTTGCTGGACGAGCTCGTGCTTTTGTTAACCTCGAATCCAACACTTACGAGTAAAACTGTCATGATTTACATCGACATCGCATCAGATGGCCGTCGTGCGCTCGCCAAGAAAAACCTCGAGCCGCAAATGAAAGCCATAACCAAGAAAAAAAACAACAACAACAAAAAAAAAACCACAGGAGAAGTGAAAGGGAAACAAAGCTGTGTGAAGCAGAAAAGTGGCGAGGGAACGACCGTGAACTGGAGAAGCGCTGACGAGCGGATCTGCGAGGAACGGCGAGATAAGATCCGCGCTTGGCATTCTCCAGTTGTCTCATTACTGGAGCTAATGAGGGCCTTTGCGCTGGGAAATGTAAAACCCGAGTCCTTTGAAAAACGGCGCGACCCTGCATCCTCCCCCTCGCGTTTTAATTGGGTCCTTTCGCCGACGTGATGCTAGGAAAGCCGGTTTCAGCACTGGTAACCGTTTAAACAGCGTTTCGGTGTCTGTCTCGGCGAGCTAAACGCTGCTCCGCGCTGGACGTAATGACATTAACCATTACTACAATTACGACAAGCCCTTGTTTAGCGCTGCCTGCGGTTTGACCTGTCACATCAGCACCACATTGCACGTCGTCGTCAGTGTCCCAATTATTCAGCGGGTAAAGAAAAAAAAAAAAAACTAGCAAAGACGAGAAGCAGAAACACGTTAATAACATCTCACCGTTTCAAATTACACGCAGATCAAAGATGATGGCTGGCTATTTCTATTGTTAATTAGATAAATGCTACTTGAAGCGAAGTGTCACGAGTGAGACCGTGGCAGAGATCTGCATCGGCTACTGCTACGTCCAAGAAACGATTAATTAAAAGTTTTGGCAAGTTGCAACTTTTTCTTTTCAATATAAATGTAAAAGAAGGAAAAAAAAACAAACCTCACTATTTGGCAGCATTACATTGTACTCACACATATTG
The DNA here is from genome assembly GCA_033441825.1 of Pangasius elongatus. Taxonomy (NCBI): domain Eukaryota; kingdom Metazoa; phylum Chordata; class Actinopteri; order Siluriformes; family Pangasiidae; genus Pangasius; species Pangasius elongatus. Next base: position 27,042,977 of record JAKKZN010000003.1, read on the forward strand.
GGGATACGTGAGAAATTCGCGCTATATGAGAAATGCCTTTAAAAATGGTAACATGACAAGCTGCATTTTTTTTGTCTTATTACGTTTACGAGAGAGAGAAAAAAAACTGAGGTTGGTGAGGGAACGACTATGTGTAGCTCCTATAGCGTCAGTGATAACAGCAACTAACTTGTTTCCTAACATTAAATGTAACTATAAATGAATAAAAAGTACACGCAGGTCTTTAATAAGCCACTTCGGGATGTGCTGTCCACTTTGTCATTGATTACTTTCCTATCACAGCACACCCCGTGCTGTTTCCTTACATTCTCACATTCCTCACATTATACTTCGAGCATCACTTACACACATTTACGCACAATTTTATTCAAAGGTAAATAAAGAGTTAAATGAGACCCAGTGTGTGTACAAAACAACAACAACAACAACAACAACAATAATATAAGAAACTTACAGACTCTCTTGTGGTCCTCTTTCCTTGTTTTTTCTCCGGGGAAACTTTTTTCTTATTCAAGTCTTCGTTGCTGACGGGTTTTTTTGCGTGATCACTGCAGAACAGGACAAGAGGAAACACACACACACACTCTCTCAGCCTGGTAATGATAGGATAAACACACGTGTGTATGTGTGATCATAAACCTGTCATCGAAAAAGACGCATGAAGCGCAGACAGGAAGCGGAGAGCAGCTTGCCACTTTGTCACCTCCTACGCTGTTACAGAAACCTGCCTTTCTATTTCCTATCAATCACGCTGGTCACTGACCACAGTAAAGACACCAGGTTCGACTTCTCGTGAAAATTCTCGTGAACCGTATTAGACAACACAGCGCCTTAATCTCATTAAACCCTTAACTACTTTAGTTTGAACTTCCTCATAAGGATACAGTACCCAAAGACATTTTTGCCTCATGTCATTTTTGTCATTTTATTTTTCATTTTTAAAATATTAGACATTTTTTTTTGGACTACAAAATGATTCTTATCAGTTGACTGATAATAATGCACTTGTGATACGTTATCCTTTCTCTAGTAGCTTGGATTTATTTAACAGGTTTTGGAAGGAGTCTCCAGTGTCAGTGCTTTCGTAACAGTCAAGGGTAAAGCTGTCTTTCTCTTTATTAACTTCAAAAAGAGATAAAAATAGAAGCTGGTGAGGGAGCGACTATTTATAGCTGCTGTAACGTACGTGATGACAGGAACATGTGTCGTGGACGTTCCACAATATTAACTATAACTATAAAGATCAAGATATTACAACTTGTCGTTATTTTAATGAATAAATATTGCTATTGTTGGCAGACTGCTGTGGTGTAATGGGACTAGAACACTTTGGGACGTGCTGTTATTGGAAATTAATCAACGCTGGAGTGGTAACAGTAACTGAGCAATCTTGAGCATTTACATGTTACTTTTATTGTATCGAGCATCCTGTTTAATACAGGAAACAGGATACAGTACGAGACAGTGGTGAGAGCGGCCATGCTGTATGGTTTAGAGACAGTGGCACTGAGGAAGAGGCAGGAGTCAGA
>JAKKZN010000003.1:27044605-27056686 GCA_033441825.1 Pangasius elongatus
AGGTGGAGAGTGATGATTCGCTGTGGAGACCCCTGAAGGGAAAAGCCCAAAGAAGAAGAAGAAGAAGAAGAATATACAAGTGTAACAAATGTTTTACTTAAATTGGTAGTGACTAATTATTATTATTATTTTTTTTTGAGAATTACAATTTGACAATTTTTAAACAAAGAGATCCTGTTCATGGACTCGCTTTTGGACCGTATCTAGAAAAAAGTCCATCTACAGCTTTATTGCTCACTCTCACTGATCTCTACACTGTTAACAGCACTTCCCCTGCAAGATGTTGTTCCTTCATTGACCTTTGACCTGAAGCTGTGCAGAGTACGAGTAGCCTGCGGTCCAATGCTTAATTGACTGTCTATCTCTCTATCAGATATCATTACAGGGGCTCAGAAGACTCCTGTTAGCTCGGCCTGCCTGGATGGAACCTAATGAAGCTGATAAAAATCTTCTCAATCTTCAGGAGCACAAGGCTGGACCCGATGCCGAACCCGACGCCGAACCCGACGCCGAACCCGACGCCGGCCCGGGGAATCTGCCAAACTTCAGAACTAGCCCAAGTTTCCACCACATCATTATGTAAGTGGATGCAGGAGGTCCTTAACGCAAGATCTCACTCCATCTCTTCATTAAGCATCCATTTAAAGCATCCAGATATTGTCTTATTTATTCAGAGTACGCAGCAAAGAAAGTTTTCTTAGTGATTGCAATATATTTCAAATTATTTTTATTTTAACTACCAGTAAAATTCATTGACCACATTTTGCACATCTTTTTTTTTTTTTGCAAATTCTTCATGTCTTCTCCCTCTCTCTCTCTTTTTTTTTTTTTTTTTTTTTAAACCTTGCTGTTCATGTAAAAAGTAGCTTGAGTTGTTGTTGTGGCAACAACATATCTTATTCTTCAGCTCGTAACACTTGACGTAACAGGTTCTTTGCTTCCAGCCCAGCGAGTTTCTGCGGTCTGATTTTCATCAGAATTTCAGTGAACGTTTTTTTTCCTTCCAGCCACAGGAAGGAAAGTTGCATATTTCTCGGTTTTAGACTGATTATAATCTCCTTTGATCTTTCAGAAAGTCCAACACCACTCACTACGCCTATCGACATCTTCATTTATGACTGTCAATCACCATTTGACCTTTTATCTTCTACGTTCTGTATATATCTGTAGAAGGAGGAAAATTGTGCACACTGTACCTGGATGTGTGATGTGGCAGGAAGGGGTTAGTATCGCTTTCTGTGGTGAAAGGATTTGGGGAGCGAAGGTCCCCTGAACTTCCCGCTCGTCCTCCGTTGCTCGTCTTCTTCCCTTCCTTCTTTCCCGTCATGCGCTCCAACAAGCTGACCTTCTCCTTCTTCTCCTTTTTGTCCCACAGCTGCCCCTGGTCCGACTCGAAGGGGTTGCGGTTGCGCGGGAGCGTGGCGAATTTCTGCGGCATTTCCGGGAACGGGTCACCCGCCATCTCGCCATCCTGGTAACCAGGCATCTCGCTCTGAGAGCGGCGGTGAGGAGGAACGCCACCTGAATCAGGAAGATAAAAAAAGTCAGCAACTGGATCTGATAATGACGTAAACCACAAAACTCAGGAGAGACTTGGTAGTGAGTTGGTAGTGGACATGTGGACATTTGCCAGCATGCCCAGCCTAGAAAGGGACCGAGAACGCATGCAGATGTGCACTGGTCTCACCGCTCTCCTCCATAGAGTTTACGGAGTCCGTCTTGGGCCTGAAGTGCGTTCCTACGAGATCGGACATGGAGTGCGCAGCTGAGAGCTTCTGAGTCCCGGTGAGGAGCGAGCGCTTGGGTTTGGGCTCCAGTGCGGCGGTCGTGCGCTGAGGTTTCTGGTCTGAGACACGCTGAGGAAGCTGGGATTCGGCATCGCACTGCGCCGAACGAGGCAAGATGGCCGAAGAGGCGTCCGAGTCGTGCTTACGACCCTTCACCTTGTCCTTGAGCTTGGAGAACGGTGAGCGCGGCTTGTCGCGCATGGACAGGTCGAACATGCTGGCCGTCATGTTGTTCCTCATGAACTGGACGCTCACCTGGATCTTCCCTCGCTCTTTTTTCTTTTTGCCCGGACGGGACTCCAGGGTGTACCAGCTGTTGAGNATATATTGGCATTATTTATATTAATATTATATTATTTCTATTAATTGTAGGTACTAGTTTTAGATATCTGTTAAATACAAAAAAAAAACATCAGCATGTAATGTAAAATGTAAAAAATGCCCGAGTGTAACCAAGTGCTACTTTCTTATGTGAAATACTATCATAAAAATCCTTAATGTAAGGAATAAAACACTGGTGGGAATGCTGCTTTAGGAAAACAATCAATGACAGGGTGGTGTGATGTAGCCCAGAGTTACTGTTACCACTCTGAAGCGTTTTATTCCTTTCCTGCATCATGCTTTTTATCAGCTAGTTACACTTCCATTTATACATTATAGTCACGTTCATGAAATCAACAGTGCTGTGGTATATATATAAAAAGAATAAATTAGCCCGATCTCCTACTTAAGTGTCTAGTGACTAATTATAAAAGAAAACCTTTTAAACCCAAAATTTCATGCTGGTCTACAAACTGGAACGGTTAGAGCATTTCATTACAAAATTACCCCTGTACTTTCTGAAAGAAAAGAAAAAAAAAAAACAGCACAATGTGCTACGGAGTTAGAAAACAACCGATCATCAGGGCAAGAGAAGCCCGTGTGTGCGACAGAGCAGTGAATTACTCATTTTATACGAGCAAAAGAGCACTTCAGCTTCATGAAATAAAATGGAAACAGCCCATCACACTTTCATTTCCCCTTTTTCATCAAAAGTACCACAATGGAAAGTGCCTCTTCCAAGGCCAATGTATAATTCATAAAAAGAAAAATACAAAAGGGCAATATGTTTGTCTGCTGAGAAACCCAATTTCACTTCACCTAAATCCATAGTCTAGTCCATTTGAAATGCCTGAGAACGCATATTATAGCGGGGATAAACATAATTCCCTGGTAACTGCGTTGGTTCGGGGCACATAAAGAACGAGAAATAAGACGCCCCCCATTCCCCAGATCCTGTTTGCTTAACCTCTTCTGCTTTCTCCCCTGGAAGTAATGTGATTGATGCTATAACTCGGCGAAGAGAAGGTGACATTTGCACAAATCTGGCCTTTGTTCCCCTCACTCCTCACGCCAACATCGGGAGATTATAAAAAGAAGAATATTTCTGGATAGCAACATAAATTATGTTGGTGTAACAGCTTGTTTAAGGCGCTCGGGCAGACTTTCGCCAATTCAGATGCAGGCTGAATCACTTAAAAAAACGCCATGACGGTGAGAAACACTGTTTCAAGCCAAAGCGCCATCAAACAGACAGCTTAAGCGGGGAAAAAATGCATTACGTCTTGGCTATATGATCACACACTGATTTCACAAAATGTATAAAGCATTCATTCAAAAAAAAAAAAAAGTTCTGTCTAGCAAACTGAACACTTATTTGCAAGATAGATTTTCTTTTCTCTAAGTATATTTGGTACGGTGTTCTACTTCCTTAACTTAAAGTAAACCATATGTTGCTGGGTTCTGCACAGAACCTTCAAGGGTTCCCCCCAAGATGGACAAACTGAAGAACTCATTTGGAAGCTAAGAACATATTCATTGCATTAAAACAGTGTTGCAGCCTTTAGAAACTTCTGATCCTGCATTTCTATCCATTCATAACCCCTACAAACCCCTTGAAGGTCATTCGTTTGTCACTCTTGGGGAGAGAACTCAATATTTTTTACAATTTCCCATTTGGAGAGAATCCCTGGTAGAACGTAACGTTGGTTATCTATCCAAAGAACCATTGAGGAACCCTTCTTTGCAGGAGTTTCATCAATTTTATGAGATCTAAGCAAGCTGGTTCCTTGGGTAGTTCTTGCCCAGTTCTAGACTTTAGATTTTCTATAGATTTTCTACTTGGAACCTTATCTGAAAGCTAAGCCATATGTTGTCAGGTTCTACATAGAATCTTTAAGAGTTCCCCCCCAGAGGAACAAACCAAAGAACCTGTTTGGATTTGTTTCTAAGAATATATTTATTCTATCAAAACACTGTAGCATGCTTTAGAAAATGATCTTGCATTTCCATGCACTTGTATAAAAAGCTAAAAACCCTCCAAGGTCATTCGCTTATAAGTTTTGGAGAACACTAAATGTTTTTTTTTACGTAGGAATCCACATTTTCCATTTTTGAGATGGTCCCTGGAAGTAATCCTTTAAGAAGATAAGACTGTTTAACTATTCAAAGAACCCTTGAGGAACTCTTCTTTGCAGGACTTCTTTACTGGGAACCTTATCTGAATGGAAAGCCATATGTTGTTCGGTTCTACATAGAATCTTTAAGGGTTTCCCCAGAGGGACAAACTGTAGAACCCATTTGGATTCTAGATGGATTTGTATTGAACGGTGTAATCATCCCATCAAAACATGGATGGACTTTAGAAACTCCTGATCTTTCTATACACGCATAACAATCTGCAACAAGTCAGTGTCCCTTGTTTGTCACTCTTAACTTCAAGAAGTTGTTGTTCTTTTGGCTGCTCCCGTTAGGGGTCGCCTCAGCAGATCACCTTCCGTTGTCCACCTATCGATTTGGCGCAGGATTTAAGCTGGATGCCCTTCCTGACGCAACCCTCCCCATTTACCCGGGGTTGGGACCAGCAATGAGAGCGCACTAGCCAGTGCACCCCAGTGTCTGCGGTTGGCACCCAGAGTGGGCCTCAATCATATGATCCTGAGATCAAGAGTCAGGCACCCTTAACTTTAAGAAGCTAATAATGGTTAACTATCCAAAGAACCCTTGAGGAACCTTTCTTTGCAGGACATTTGCATTTTGTGGATCATCCGGCATTGTGCGCGTATCTTTCCACATTGCAGAATTTTCATCCATTTTATACACTCGTGGAAAAAAAGTTTCCTTGGATGGTTAGCAGTTTTGAAATTTTAAAAGGATCCTTATCTGGAATTACAACCATACTTTAATGGGTTCTTTAAGAGTTCCCTTAGATGGACAAACTGAACAACCAGTTTAGAAGAACCCTTTCTAAGAGTTCATTTATTCAATCAAAACACTGTTGGAGACAGCACTATTACCTTTGTTCGCCACTCTTACCTGTAAAGGTTTCACGCAGAACCTGACAAAATATGGCCAAAAAAAAAAAAAATAGTCCAATATGACTGTTGCTCTTTCAGATTATAGACTATATATAGGGGAGAACTTTAAGGAACCAGGGATTTTTTTCCCAGGCATCATACACAAAACCTGATTAACCTGACTGCATTAAAAACAAACCCTGAACACACACACACACACACACACACACACACACACACACACACACACACACACAAACCTGGGTTTGGTATGTCTGTGACAGTTTGGCATGGCAGATGCTGATTACTTATAAACCCATTTTCCTTTAATTGCAATGCAAGGTCTCTGGTGCATCGTAAGTTCAGTAATATCCGGTGATATCTAAAACAGACCTGGGGTTCATTATGACCTGGGTCACAAGTCAGCCTTCAGATTAAACCGTAATAAAATTCGCAGAATCTCGAATCTCTGATTATTTCTAAACTCGGCTATTTGAATAGCGAAATCGTGAGAGATAGTAAATGCCACAATGTTTTTGTTTTGCTTTAAAAATGAGGCGAGGCCGTCCATTTCTCCTAGTGTGGGCGTCAAGGACGAGATAAAACTCAACCTCAAGTTCACAATCCTCCCACGCCGCATGGGCTGCTGGGAAAATTCACACACTCGACCAAGGCAGGTATACGATAATTAGATCCAAAGTCAAAATGGACTCCTTCGCCGTGTGTCAGAGTAACCCTGTGATCAGATTAGCCAAGTCGATATTTAATATTTAACTTACAATTGCTACTTAAAGTTTTATCACACTTTATGATTTCACGTTTGAATTTTTTTTTTAATTACTCTTAAACACTTCGATGTTTAAAAATAGCATTACCATTTATTAAAGAGTGAACTGACCAACGCTGGCTAGCAAAGCTGCCTGGAAATACATAAAACTAACTATAAAATTATTGGCACCCTTCAAGAAAATACTCCATGGTTCAAATTTTCACCTCCAGCTACCTTTCCTCCAACACAAACAACAATCCCAACGACGTCCTAACACACAACTGGAAGCAAGATCATTTGGTGTCCAATAACAATAACTGAATTTTTTAAAATTGCTCTCAGGATCCAGAAACTGTATTCTTCCACGTGTCAAAGACGTCATCCATAACCATGGAGAAAAAAACTATAAGGATATAAATATATAATCATATTGCGTCTTGAAATGTAAAAAATAAAATTAAGAATAATATGTCTATAATATCTAAGAATGTTTCTGTGTTATAAGGAATGACTCATTGCTGTTATTCTCGCTAACTCAAATGGTAATTATGGGGTGCCAATAGTTTTAATACTATTGGCACCCCAAAGAAAAACTACTCGAGAAACCATCGTCCTCTTATATTTAAGCTGAAAATATCACTCGTTCCATGTTATTCATGGCTGATATTTGCATGACGGATGATGAATTTAACCCTGGAAAAGTCTTTGGGAGGCTACAAATAAAAAACTACTAATCACTAATCGGCGTAAAGAAACAGGTTAGCTACGAGCCAGACGTTTGTAAACACGTTCCTCGGGCGGAGTGACGGTTCTGTCCAACGTCTGCTGAACTGCATGACGGGAGCTGCATTTGTGAGAGCGCTTCATACCTTCATACGCACATAAAAATAAGGTACTTAGTTAGCCAGCTGTCTTATTCTGCTTTTTGAATAGAGCAGGCTTTGTCTCAGGAGTGGAATAAAAGCTCACAGCTCTCTCTGTAGGGTGTGTGTGTGTTTGTGTGTGTGTGTCCATTATAGTGATGGTATTTGAGAGAATCCAGGATCTAACAGCCCTATTTAACACTGAGAAGGAGAAGAAACGTAAAAATCTGTTTAAAAAGTTTATAGTTTTACAGATGAAGCTGCTTCCAGTCAGTTTGTATTAGTTTTTAAAAGATTTTAAATGAATAAACAGGATATCACGATATGCACGATATCTCAGAAAAGCATCCCGTGACATAAATTCATCATGATATCGATATTATATCGTCATATCGTCCAGTCCTAGGAAGGAGTCTCCAGTGCCAGTGCCTTGGAAAGACTTCAGGACAGAGGATTTGGTGCGTTTTGTTTTTACCGGTAACATGAAAAGCTCTCTTATTAAGTTTTAAAAAACAAGAGGCTGGTGAGAGGACGACTGTTTCTATCTGCTATAAGGCAAGTGATAACAGGAACTAACTTACTTCATGGACCATGGTGTTTCAACTTGCATTGAAGTGGTCTTGTACGACTTGGTGTACTTAACGTCACAACTTTCGTGTTCAAGGCATTGAATTCGCATGTTTATATAAGGGATAAAACATGACGGGAGTGCTTGCTGTAGGAAAACTATAAACACATCCTGACCAATCAGAATCGAGAAGAATTCATTACATTGCTCTTTTCTTTTCGCTAATCTTCGCACTACATTAACATCTACAGCATTCTGCAGACACTCTTACCCACAGTGACTTGCAGGCATGCTTTGTAGTTTTCTCCGTCAAATACACGTCATAACGCTCACAGAAATAGGTCACTGTCAAAGCGGGGCCAAAGTTTTGGCACCCGCTAGACCCAATAGCTAGACCAGGGTTAAAGATGAGGATTATTAATAGAAGTAACACAGTGCATACACTCAAACAGAAATAGCCTGTACTGAATGAACAGGAAGTCAAACACGCAGATGTGTGAACGCCCGACTGCGGCTGCTTCTGAACGCAGGCCCTCTGAGGATAATCCACCTGCTATTCACTGAGGCCAGACAAACCGGCAACGAATTTGAATTGTTTTTATAATTATCCTCGCCCGACTTGTTCATCCGCTTATGACTTGAGCTACGAGCGGGCGTGTCACATGCCGTCTTCTCTTCGCTTCAGATTTTCCACACAGACCGACCACATGACACACGTCTGGCTGAGATTTTCTTTTCCTTAGATACCAAATTGGGAACTTGTGATGTGTGTTTTGGGGCATGCTGTTACAGAAATTTAATCAGCTGGATCACTGTTACGATCCCCAGGTTGATTATTTTCCTACAACAGCATGTGTTTTACTCTTATGCAACCACAGAAATTTGTCAAAAATGACAATTTTTAACTTATTAAAGAACAACACATACTTTTATCCATTTACAGCTACATATAATGTTGTGGAATGGCCACAAAACAAGTTAGAAGCTGTTAAAAGTTAGAAACTTATAACTTATAGCAGCTAAAAGCAGTCATTCCCGGTTAATAAAAAAAAAAAACAATTAGAAAACATACAGCTTTACCTCTGACACTGGAGACTCCTTCCATAAATGTTAAGTAATGATTTAAAAAACGATTACAATGGTACAAGCACATTAATGTAAGCTTTACCTGCTATCAGAGCTGCTGTGGTGTAATGTCTGGCAACGTCTTGCGACATTCATGTAGCCCTGACAGTGCTGTATGATATATTGCTTCTTAATTAGGATTGTGATGACGTGACTGCAATATGAATATCGCAGACTCCAGATAAGTTTTGATAAATTGTAGCATACGTGCGATCCAAGAACTATTCATTCTGGAAAAACGAATGCAGGCTAATATTAAAGTGTGGCACATGACACATTCTCCAGTCTGCTGAAATATATCGCAAGGCATACCATCATGTTGCAATATACTCGCAACGTGCTATTTTGGTCTACACTGTACAGCCGCAAGCACTAACGCACACATCTACAGCAAGGTTTGGCAACACCGAACTACCACCCAGCACTTTCTGATGAACATCACACTCTTGCAAAATCTAAAACATTTTTCCAACGTTAATTAAAAGGAACTTCATCGGCACTCGGAAGACTTCCCCATTAGCGCTGGACCGTATGACTATATAATACTGATGTCACGATAAATATATTACAATACATTTTTCAGACATGTCCTGGCTACCATGTGATCATCTTTTTATAACATTGTTGCTCGCGTGTTTGTTTTTTCTTCTAAAGTAACAGTTACAAAATGATTTGAAGCTGATTTGATGGTTGTTTTGAATCATTAAAATGGTAAAATTTGTTATTTTTTAATTCAAATGTTTATACATTCTTTTGTGTGTTGATTCATTTTTATAGACATTAAATGCATTAGGTAAGATTAGTCTTTTTTTCCATGACAAATGTTCACGAAGCTCCGCCCCCAGGATGTAAGGTGGCCAATACAATGTCTATAAAATTATTATTATTATTATTATTATTATTATTATTTGGAGTTGCATCCAAACACGAACAAGCATTCTGATCAGGAAGTCAGTTTTCTGAACCTGCTTTCTCGGCAACTTAATAAACTTTTGCACTTTAAGGCCATGGCCTTTTTAAAAAAAAAAATAAAATCTTGTTCTACATATCTTCCAGGTTATTTGTACAGGCAAATAATAAAAAAACATCTAATTTCTACAATCTGAATTTGAATATTCACAATTTGAATATTCTCTTTTAACCGCAATTTGTCGTTGTGACCCAAATACAGACGGAAATCTCCTGACCTGGCATTTTTCTAAATTTGAAATGAAGAAACTTTCTCAGTCGTGTCGTTGGGCCGCTTTTGAACAATCAGGTACGCTCTCATTGACACAGGAAACAGAATTGTCACAAAAACAAAGCAGGCAGCCTACATGATGTGACCTGCAACGACTACTGTGGGGAAAACACCAATTCAAAGCGAGCATCTGCTGGTAATCTGCGTATTTATAGCTGGTGGTGTACCAAGCTGGGGTAAAATTTGAATTCTGTATGAAGTATGGCAGCAGATGTATACAATTGGTATTGCATGAATATAATTGGCTCCATCATAATCAATAAGATTGAGGCATGCTTTTAGAAAAGGTCGGAGAGTGGGTGGGGAGTTTCTGTGACTCAACAGAAAGCTGCATTTTGACACATCAGCAGCCTTCCTTTTCTTTTCCAGTCAACTAGGTCAGTGCTTTCCAATCCAGGAATCCCCAGATGGTCCGTCGTTGCTATATCGAAGCGCGAATACACCTGAATTAAAGAAATTAAGCATACTGGAAAGCTGGTGTAAATGCGCCCCAAGCTGAGCCAAAATGTGGTCCATCCAGATACGAGGGCTGGTATGATGCAAAGAATACTTGTCAATGGGTACGTCTGAAGCTCCCATACTAACGTATAAATACACACACACACACATATACACACAGATGGTTGCAGTCCAACATGATGCGTAGTTCCTGTTATTACTTATGCTATATCGGCTATAAAACAGTGGTTCCTTCAGCAGCTTCTCTTTTTTCTCTCTCATGATTAATAAGATTAAAAATACACGGCTTGTTATCTTACTGATAAACAACAACGTGCAAAGTCATGAAGACTTTCCCATGGTGGAAAACCTACTGATTCTCCCAACGCACTGACTCTGGAGACTCCGTAATAACATGTTCCTCACAGAAAGCTTGGCTGTAGAGTTACTGTTCCCACCCTGATGTTGATCATTTTTCCAATAACAGCACATCCTGACGCGTTTTATTCCTTTTACACCAAAGCAGTTCATCAATGATTACAATTTTTTATTAATTAAAGAATACCTTTTATCCTTTTATAGTTACAATTATAGGTTCATGTCGTTGAACATCCCACGTAGTAGAAAGTAGAACGCAAATTTCACTTACTTGATCTTCTTCCGTTCCTTGTTGTCAAACACCTCATTCAGGTTGATGGTTTTCTGGCCCAGAAATTTGTCCATCCCGACCAGAGACCTGTGCATCACTATGAGACACAGCTCATAGACCTCGGGGTTGCCCTCCACCAGCAGCCCTGGCAGCTCAAACGAAGCCTCCTCTCTCCACATGGGATTCAGCGTCTTCTCTGCCACCGACGTGGAGTATTTCTCCTTGCCGAGCTGGATGATCGTGTAGGCATCGTTGGTGCCGTTCTTGCCCTTCGCCTGGAGGTCTGAGGCTTGAAGGACCGTCACTTGGACGTGCGTGGGGAACCATTTCTGCGACTGCTCGGCCAGTAACATTGTGATCGGTGGGGGGTGTAATGGTGTTTAGGAATAAATACTGTGGAAAACCTCAAAGATCAGGGGGTCATGGCTTGATCAGGGGTGGATCATGCGTGTTACATAATTTAGAACAGTGATGTTACTGCAAAGCCAAACTTTACCAGTGCACCAGTGGAAATAAATGAAACAGGTCCAGTTTCATGGGCATGGTTCCTCATTTAGGCCATGGCTTCAGAAGCATCTCCACCTCCATGCATCTCCCACAGGAGCAAGCAACCTGACAAAAGACAAGGAAAGACAGAAAGAAATCATTACTCACACTATCTAACAATAATGTAAGTAATAATATATATGTACAGATATGTCTTTTGCTATGGAACCTGATTTACTTGAGTGATCTCTACTCCTGTCAATACATCAATACATCACTCGAATCGCTTTTCTTTACCTTTAAATCATTATTTCCAGGCTGCGAAGATACTTGACAAGATACAATCCACCTTGCTTCCTTTCCTTCCCTCAAACTCCTGTTTTCCACACCATACAATGTTTTTATTTGTCCCCAACAATTCAACTTAAAGCCAAATAACGAGACAGTCCGAAACAGAAGGCGTTATCTTTCCCCACCCATATTCGTTCAAGTCCCGCCCCGGCTCTGGGATTGGCTAGAAGTAATCTCCCCTTCTAGTGCTATGATACGCTAACAGATTATCGCCTGCAACAATTGTCCAATCAGAGCACTGCCACGACCAGCCAACGGTATGGCACAGAAGGCGGAATTTATCCGAATACAGGTAGGGATATAAAAAAAAAACGCCCCAAATCGGTACTACTCAACTTCCTGGTTCCGCATTTCCGTCCATGTCGTCACGAGCCAGAGTTCAAACTCCTCCTCCGTTGCCGTGGAAACTGGCGATCTTCTCGCCTGGACCAAATCTATAGATTTATATTTATAGGTTTATTTATTATTTA
>JAKKZN010000003.1:27059142-27077633 GCA_033441825.1 Pangasius elongatus
TCTCCACTGCTCTAGAGTCCAGTGGCGGCGTGCTTTACACCACTGCATCCGACGCTTTGCATTGCACTTTGTGATGTAAGGCTTGGATGCAGCTGCTCGGCCAAGAAAACCCATTACATGAAGCTCTCTACGCACTGTTCTTGAGCTAATCTGAAGGCCACATGAAGTTTGGAGGTCTGTAGCTATCGACTCTGCAGAAAGTTTTGGCGACTTCTGCGCACTATGCGCCTCAGTATGCGCTGACCACGCTCTGTGATTTTACATGGCCTACCACTTCATGGCTGAGTTGCTGTTGTTCCCAATTGCTTCCACTTTGTTATACTACCACTAACAGTTGACTGTGTAACATTTCATGAAATTTCATGAATGGACTTATTGCACAGGTGGCAACCTATCATGGTACCATGGTTCACTGAGCTCCTGAGAGAGACCCATTCTTTCACAAGTTTGTAGAAGCAGTCTACATGCCTAGGGGCTTAATTTTATACACCTGTGGCCATGGAAGTGATTGGAACACCTGAATTCAATGATTTGGTGGGGTATAAAGTGTATATTAGACTGCTTTCACATTATGCAATTTTCCTCAACTGCCAGCGCACGTTTTACAAGTAGTCCTAAGGATAGTGGCTGCTTTTAAAAAAATAGTCGCAGTGGAACTTCAAAAAGTTGAAAAACTTACAAGTTGTGTGTGTACAAAAAAAAGCATAGCGTGATGTTAAGTCTTCAGGTCATAAGTTGAGGGCAAAAGAGAAAAAACAACATCAGGGATAAAGCAGCAGTGAAAATGAGTCTTCCTCCTCTTCCGAGGAACTGCTTCTCTGACTTTTACAAGGGGTGAAATGGGATGAAATTAGGAAATAGCACGGAGGGTTAGAATGAAGGATATGATTTAGATTGAATTGTAGGATATGAAAAGATCCAGAATGGAAATGCAATTTGGTTATAATTGAATGTTTTTTAGAATTGGTACAAAATTCAGTGTCTTTCTGGGTGGATATATCTATGCTATTATCATATTATAAATACCATACATTGTGATTAACAATTGAAAGGGTACTAATGTTTGTGGTTATAATATTAAGTCATTAAGCTTATTAAATAATATGAAGACATGCGTAATCGTTTGTCTGTAAAAGGTGTGGTTTCTAAGAAAAACACGACATTATGATATTTTCTACCATTGCACATTGTTGCCGTATGGCAACGATTTACAAACTACACCCCTAAAATTAAAAAAAAAAATTTTTATAAGTTTTTATTTCTTGAACTAACTATTCAAGAATAGTTAATATTCTTGTAATATATATATTACTTTGTTTACAATTGATGCTGTGAGCAGCCATGCTGATTTGACATCACTTGCTGAATTCAGGGTTGAGGAGACTGTCCAGAATTTCTGCATTTCTGTGTTGAGGGGGCATTTTCTTTTGCTTTACCTAGCTGGAGGTTAGGAATTCTGAGTTATGAACTTAGTTGAATGCAGCATATATTATCTGTATAAATTCCAGCTTTCTGGTACATTTCTGCCTCCAAACAATGGGGGTGGGGTTTAAAGGGCGTATGGTGAATGGCATCAAAGTGTGATGAAATTTCCATCCTACTCACTGTTACAAAGCACTGACACTGGAGACTCCTTCCAAAAATGGTAAACAAATGTCGTACAGAAAACTACATCATTGATTCAATGATTATTTTTTGTCATGTGTTAATTATTCGACTTTCATTACTTGCTAGCTACATTAGCCTTGTAGCTCGAGTAGAAAACAATGTGCCTTGGCTGCTTGACTGCATTTTGCGTAAGAGGAAAATTGCATGAACTGAATTTTTCATCAAGCTGTACAGCTCCGGTTCCAGGCTTGGATTATTCAGACAGAAACTTGCCCCAATACAGCCTACTGCTCTCTTACATCACAACTATTTTTAGGTTTAAGAAAGTGAAACAGCTTCGTAGCTATGAGCAAACTGCACACAGGGGCATGACCCTTATCCCTAATTTGACAATTTGTCAAACATTTTCATGTACCACCTTTTGAAGACTGCAATGTGTTTCTCTACCTCTGGAGTGGGATAAAAAACATACAAAGACCCCACATTCCAACCTCAGCTGCTTCCTTTTATTGTTCCCTGCCAATGTGTGAGCGTATAAAGAAAAAAAGATCGTCATATCTAACGTATGGCTGCAGTCCACTTTCCAAAGAAATGATGTCGGATCCTCATAAAGTGTCCAATATACAACAGGAACCTGTGCGGCTGCAACATCCTCGCTCACACACCTGGTTCTGCTTTACATCAGTTCCTTCCAAACTACATAGGTTGTATTACATTTATTAAACACTTTTATGCATCTCTGGCTGCAAGATTGGCCCATCTGTTAGCACGGGACAATATATCCGCCGTCCAAGCGCGCAGCGAGCGTGCCGCAGAGAGAGATGGGATACAGCCGTAACGTCCCGGGGCCGCGAGATTGATTTAAGAGGCGGCGCTTTTTAGCCGTTTAGATCTCAGATGAAAATGTAATTAAAAAGGGGAAAAAAGGACGAAGAAGAAGGAGGGAAGCACACAAATCACACAGAGTTCAGGCTCGGTGGAATGCACAGGCCTCGCTGATATATGGAGCTGCAGATGTGCGAGTGGCTCCTGAAAGGTGAGTCGTCTGGAGCACAAGTTTGATGTTTTATTTGAATATTACTTAACCCACATGTTCTGATCACTACTTAGCAACGGATGTCTCGCCGACCAGGACAGTCTCCTTAGCTAATACAGCAATACAACTGTAAAAAAATGTATAATATAACATCATATAAAGTTTGTTTATAGATTCCTTCACCTGCTTGAGGATCCTCCTAATGGCAGGTGTGTGTAGGTGCGAGTAGAAACTAAAATCCCATTTTGCACCAAATCTCTGCAATAAAGACATAAATTAGGTTTAATTTTTTTTGTTCATGTTCATAAATTTAAGATTTGACATCCATTTCCCCATAAACAAAGGAACAAAACGTCTGCTTGGCTCTGATTGGACTTGATCTGGCCCCTCAATAGATGTCTTTTTGGTTTACAGTGCCTTGCATAACTATTCACCCCCCCTTGAACTGTCAATATTTTTCCAAAATGGGTAAATACTTACGCAAAGCCCCTCTTATTAAGTTTCCATTTGAGTACAGTTGAATTTCATTACATAAAATATGTTCACTCTGGCCAGAATCTTGACGCACCATTAAACTGGACAAGAATGTCTTTTTCACATCTTTTTTTTATTTTTTTTGGTCTTTTTTTGTACGCACTGCGAAAGCACAAGGGAAAAATGTTTCATTTTATCACTTGTAATATTAAAGACAACCTGAATCACTCATTCACGGTAATGTGACACATTTATCAGTGAAAAAGGATGTTCAGTCCAGTCATATAATCTACGACTATACTGGAGCTGGAGATGAAACAGCGTGATATCATTGGTTCATATATTTCCCCCGCCTACACAAACACGGGCCACTTTGATAAACGTTGTTTGTTTTGCCGACACTAGCGTTTTCCCTCACTACTCTTTCCTAAGTTTTTCCTGGCTGAGACAAAACACGAAACCAACAGAAAATGGCATGCTGGGAATGCGCACTGGGCGTCTGACCTGTAACCTTTGCGTCATTTCTGTCATTATTTTTCGTTTTGACATCATGAACAATTTCTTCTTTCTTTCTTGCTCCAGCCTTGATGTTACTATACCTAGCTGTACATACTGTATACCATACATACTATACAAAGCTGCCAATCATTCATTCATTCATTCATCTCTGGCTAGCCCTTTTTTTCCTGGCCAGGGTTTTCGTGGATCCGGAGCCAATCCCAGTAACACTGTTGGTGCTAATTGAAAATTCCGGCTGTTTAACTTCCTTTCCATTACAGCGTTCAGCGAAATTGTGAGGTTTTGTTCGTGTTTATAGAGTACACTAAGGCACACTGTGCCCTAACCCACAGGAGTTGGACGCAGTTTGAGGCAAATATTTACAGAAAAGCTTTTTGGTGAGACGGGCTTCCATAATATGTCAGCAACCTCATGACTGAAACTAAAGAAACAAAATTCAGCCATTATAATAAATAGAGCACAATGATATCTAACAAGCAACCGCCATACAGAGCTTTGCATTTGATCAGATTACTGGAAAATACTTGGAATTACAATCAAAAAAATCGAGCCCATTATGAGAAGACAGAATCAACCTGATGACAGCCACTCCACAGCGTGGAGGACACAGGGGACTCGCCTGCTAATTTAATGTGCTATAAATTGCCTGCAGACTGCTGAAATTAATGCAGCATCTGAGCGCTGCCAAAGTGGGTGTATCTCATTTGCCATGATTGCACGTGTTGGCTCTATAATTGCCCGGATTGGTCATGCAATTTGTGGATCCAGCTGTTTTAATCACTCTCATTTGTTTAATGTGTTTGTTGTATCCCACTCCTGCATGTCCTCACTAGCATACAGAGCGGATCCGCTTCCTCGCTCACTCATTGTTCAGCGGTTATGGCTCTGTCTTTGTGACTGGAAGAGCTTGACCAGGCTTGAACATCCACATATACCTCCCTGCAACATTTTTCTTCCTCGTCGTATGCTTTCGTAAGCAGAAACTGAAAATGTGTTTTGGTAGTGGCGCCAGTGCATCCCTGACCAGACGATAAATGAATGACAATGCAGCTTAACAGTGTTGTCTGGAGCATGTGGATGAACATTTATGTGGAACGTCTCATGACTTCTGATTTATTGATGAGCTAGTCGTGAGCTCCGTTAGCCTCCTAGACCCAGAGCAAAACTAACCAAGCAAACACCAGACCCCTGGCTGATTGACTATTTTAGGTTTAAGTGGTAAATTGCGTAATCAATGATAAATGAGTTCATATTAGATCTTGGCTGCAGGGAATAAGACCATGACACCATGAACTCTCGGAAATAAAGGCTGTCAAGTATTGTTAGAACCCATGTATCATTTGCAACATTTCTTGACATCTTGAGAGATTTTGGAAAGCTAAAAAGATTTCATTTCCAAGTAGTTATGTCGATGACCTCAAATCAGCCTGTCCTTCCTACCAGAAACCCGGGTTCGTACTTGGATCTTGGCGCTTCATCATAGATCGACTTATTTACTTTGGTCTCATTCTCTCTTTTGACAACTTCTTGATTTTTCTTTCTGAAAATGTCTGAAAACTTGATAGAATACTGGATGACCAGTTATCATAAACAGACTCCGAACTCGTGCAAGTTTCCCTGTACAACGTCAGGAGGATTTGACCGTATCTACTGTATATAAGGTGCCGTCATCATGACATGGTTAAGACTTGACTATTGAAGTGAAGTGAAGTGAAGTGACTTTGTGGCCAATTTGTGCTCTGCATTTAACCCATCCAAGTACACACACACACCCGTAAACACACACCCAGAGCAGTGGGCAGCCATTTTAGCTGCGGCGCCCGGGGAGCAGTTGGGGGATTGGTGCCTTGCTCAAGGGTCTCACCTNCCCTGCCGGACCCGAGACTCGAACCCACCACCTTCAGGTTCACCTTCAGGTTACAAGTCCGAGTCTCAGACCATTAGACTGGTCTTCCAGTCTGTTGCTGGTGTTCCACTCCGTTGAATGGGAATTGGATCTAAACAGCCAAAAGAGACAATAAAACTTTTTTTTGGGGTTGGACCAAAATTGGAGTTTTCTGCCTAACATACTTTGACACCTTCAACTTTAACTAGAAATACACAGTATAAATATACAGTTTAAAATAATAGATATACAGTATTTCACCAAAACAACATGAAAAATTGTTTATTCACTTTTTAATCTTCGGCTTTCTGTAAAGATTATAAACATTACGCGGCGGCAAAAACAGTCAATCTGCATAAAAATGTCTGAAACCTTGTCGCAGTTGGAAAGAAACCCGTAAATGCAATGTTCAGTCTTTTTCAAATTTGGGATGAAGTAGAATTTAAGATAAAAGTTTATTTGCTTTTGAGATATGTGCAAAAGAAAACTTTAGTTCAGGAAAATCTGTAGAAAATGTCAAAATTTCACCATTATATAATTATACACAGGCTGCTTTTCATCTTTCTATAAAAATAGGATAGTGTGTTGTCTAGAAGCAGCCGCGAGACGGTCTCCTGAAGCCCACATCTCATTTTTATAGGCTGCGTACGAGTCCGGACCCGTGTGCGTTTTATCTCTATGCGTCACTGAGTAGTTTGCTTGTGCCACATGTTGAGATGCTGAAAGATTGACAGCACTGAGCTGAACTCTTCCTTCAGAGGCGGGGTGAGACGGGACAGGTGTCTGTGTGTGCAGTTTAAAGGAAATCTCTGTCTATCTCAGCATGTGAGAAGGGAAAGACCCACATGTGTGTGCCCTGCGGTGCTCTCTCTCCCTCTCTCCCTCCCTCTCCCTCTCTCTCTCTCTCTCTCCCTCTCTCTCTCTTCATCTCTGTCTCTGTAACTGTTCAGCGGAGGTATGCTGTGTTCAGATGCATGCTAATGTGCCCAGAGGAAAAGAAAAAGAAAGAAAAGATCCGGGAACGAATGAATGAATGAAAGCAGAGGAGAGACGGCTTTAATGTTCTTGTGATCGAGGACGCCTAGAAATGAAAAGGGAACCATTAGAGGTTTATGGATACTGATTATGTACTAATGTGACATGGGCAGCAGTGGAAAGTAGTACAGGCTTACTGATGGAGCTTTTTTCTTTCTTTTTTCAGAAATAGTGCTAGTTGGAGCGTGTTTTGTGCTGAAACGTTACACGCACGGTAACCATAACAACTCTCTTACCCACCCTAGCTAGGATCAGCTGACTAACTAACCTACCTTCCTAACTAGACTAGATATATTATTATCAGTAGTAAAAAATCTACACTAATATGCAATTTGGAAACAATTCCATCTCCTCCTGTTTCATACGACTAACATGATATAGATCAGGGGTAATTCCTTGCTTACAAAGGTCTGGATGAGTTAACTAATTAATTTAGTAATGAACTATTTTATTTAATTAATTAACACACTTTGTACTGTTGCAATGTGGAACTGAAATGGACTTCATTAGGATTATGTCATGAATCTACACAAAGCAGCCAATAATATTGAAGTTTTCGAAATGACACAATTGTGAAGCATGGTGGTGGGAGCATCACTTTGCACATTACCACTAGCTTCTTGGTTGCTTCTCAGACTAATCCCCTCTTTACCCAGTCACTGACTTTTTTCCTTTAAAAAAAGGTTGTGCTGTATTCTTTCCATTGTTTACTAATGGATTTTATGCTTTTATAGTTTGGGATATTTTGTTTCTAACCTAACCTTAAATGATACAGAAACCTCACCCTGGATTTGTTAATCTCTTTAGTCTTCATGATGATAAAGTAGAATAGTTCACTGGGGGTGTGTGTGTGTGGGGTTAATACTAATGCAAGGCACTGTACCTTTTAACGCTTAACCATTAGTGTTTAGATCACGGCTATAAACATATTAGACGCATAAATCTGAAGTGGATATGTCTATGAACTATGGATATGAACTATGCACAGATACATTTTTCTCTGTATGTGGTGCTGGAGTGTTTTTCTCCAGTTGACAACCCTGATACAGACCAGTACACCCTCACTGAGTGGCAGTTGGGACGGCAAAATCAATCCAAGAGAGAACTCTTCTCAGCTGTCTGCTCTTATTTTTAAACTAGCTCATCAGCATAGAGTATTTCTCTGACTTGATCTGTTTTTTATACTGTCTCATTTGCTGATATGATTTTTTTGGGCTCCACTGATGAACGCACAAATGCAAATATATCCCTTTATCACACTCGACTTAAACAGCTTACATGACAGGAACGCAGATATGCCACCTTATCACACTCGATGGCAGGATAAAGCTGCGTGACAAAGATCCACGACTGCAGAATCCACTGTGCTACAGGGTGTCCCAAAAGTCTCCAGACACAGGGAACTGTGTTTGCCAGCGCCACACTGTGCCTTCGTCAGTGGATGTTGTCCACAACTACTTCCAGTCTTTTTGAATTTGTTAGCAAGTTTGGCAACAGTGTAGTGTGTGACTTGGTTGCCGTGTTTCCTGTTCAAGTCGGTCGCAACCTTGCTTCCTGATGCAGCCATGAAAATGATTTCCGTACGTTCTTCTTTTGTCAAAGGCTTTCTTTAAGGCTATCTGAAAAACATATATAATGTGAACTAAGTATGAAAAAGTGTTAACCTCCCGTAAGTGTGGAGACTTTTGGGACACCCTGTAGTTTAAGAGTTAACTCACCGTGTGTTCTTGAGAAGCTTCCGGCACCTGATGGCGTACAGTGAGAGCAGGGAGGGTTTCACTCACACCCCACATCCCACCCCTGCCCTGACTTCCACAGAAACAGACAAGCCTGATTTTACAGCACATTTTACAGGCTACAGCATTCCTCTGGAACTTTACAATGTATAATTTGTGTCTTGGTTGTGCCGTCCGTCTTAAACATACTCGTTTTTTATGGACTGGTGCCCTCTAGCATCTCTGCATACCAGCAGGATCAACCGCAGCTTTTGAGAGAAGCTTCGGTTGTGCTTCTGTGTCTTGTTAATCCAATCCATAAATAAAGCCAAGTCAATATACATGTATGAGAGATACTTTGTCGATAATCAATTCTCCGGGGGAATTTCTTATGTACTGCTTAATCATTTTGACGTATTATTTGGCATAGAGGTTTACTTAAAATAGCATCCTGTCCCATAGATACATGGCTTAAGAGCTCATATATAAAATATATAACAAAAGATTATAGCTGCTATAACATAAGAGATTACAGAAACAGCCAACAACATTACACACAAATATAAACAAATAAACAGTTCTGTTCTTTCAAATTAAAAACATGTAATTGGTAGTAAATTGCTGTGGTGTAAGAGAAATAAAAATTCAATTTTGTATTTTTTTTCTGTTCCAGATCATGATAGAAATATTCATGAGACTCGTTGTGATAAATAAATAAATAAATAAATAAATAAATGAATGAATGAATGATGTTCAGCCATATTGTGTGAATTGTTTTTTTTTTTTTTTTGGTTCCTGAAGAACAGCACCCTCGTGGCAAAAAAACAATCCCATAATAAGTAAGATATAGCCCGAGCCCCAACTATATTTATGTTAGTTGCCATGGTTACCTCGCAACCTGCTTCCATAGTACGTGAAACATATTTACACACCCGAGCTGTAATTTAATCTCAGCCGATAAACTAGCAAGGTTTTGAAAAGCCAGCTAATGAGAACAGGCCTCACACACACACACACACACACACACACACACACACACACACACACACACACACACACACACACACAAAAAATAAAATNACACACACACACACACACACACACACACACACACACACACACACACACACACACACACACACACACACACATTAAATACACCTCTTTAGAAAAATGCACAAAATGTCATTTTAAAGCATCTACACCATATAACTAATACACTAATTTAACACATTTATATTTATATTTCTTATTTGTGTATTCTCTTGTAATTCTTACCTACTGTCAAAGCAAAAACACACGAAAACACCAAAGCGAATTTCTGAAATGTCAAATAACTTTGTCATTTGTTGTATTTTCTGGCTTTTGTTCATCAGGATCTTCGGAGTGTGTTATTATTCCGCTGCGCATAGGCCGAAGAGAGGAATGAAGTGGCCCCGCAGCTCCATTTCCGAGTGATTTCGGCGGTGTATTTGCATACCGGCGACAGTCTTAAGCTGTATTACATGCCAGGGGAAAGTGTTGGAGGAAAAGCGGCTATACATCCAGAGTGATGAAGTGTTTAAAAACGTGTGAGAAGCAGACTCGTGGCAGCGCGCGCCGCGGGATCATTAAGTCAGCTCGGCTTCAGAGTGCAGACGCGGGCCTGAGAAAGCCTATTAGCAGCCACGGCAAAGCCGAACACTCCACTAAACGCCGCGCTGCTTTCATGTCTCCTTTCACCGATAACGCCGTATCCGTTTAAGATGTAAACAGCTCCCATTGAGCGAATAAATTAAATAAACACGTCGCATAAATATAAACAGACGTCCCTGGAAGTAATCGCATAAACAGAGAATAGACACCCACGTGGAAAGCTGTGAGGAATAGCTGACAGAGGATGCGTTTCTGTTTTACTCAAAGAAAAAAAAATCTTAAACTACTTGCACGTATACGTAAATAAATACGAGCAAAAGATGCTATGGCTGCTAATATAGATTTCTCAGAAGCGTGTATGCTTTCCTGCTATAAAGCAGCAGTATTGTGCTGGCTAAGATTATAAAATGCTAAAACTGTTCACAGCTCAGTTTAGTATTTCATAAAAAAAAATATTATTACTTGCATTTTGAGGTTTATCAGTCACATGACGTGTTTTTGTTTTTGTCTCATTAGCTTCACATGAGAGAATAAAAGAGAGGGACTTCCATACCATTTTTTTTGTAATTAGAAACGGATAAAAACTACATTGTTCATTAATAGAGTTACGCAGTTTGCAGTGGCATAAGAGAGAAAAGGCACTTCAGGTGCTCAGCTGTGGTTTAACTCGTCATTGGTTATCTTCTGTGTACTGCATCATGGACTGTATTACTTTATTACTACCTCAGATGTTCAGATTTAGAGCCAATTACTTCAAATCAGATTAAAATGTATTCTTCTTGTAACTGCTGTATCTCCTTAGCGTATAATCTGCCTTAATTTCTCTTGGAATATGGACAATATTCCATCTATACACTCCTTCTTCTTCTTTTGTATCTTTCGTTCATTCTTCGTTGTAGTTTCTACTGATACACATTTTTTTTTTTTTTTTTTTTGGAAAACACGAATCCAACATCTACGTATATAACGCGCCCTTGTGCATCACTGATATCCAGCTTTATAGCTATTAATATCTCTGCTGATCTATTTCTCAATAGAAACCGGTGTACAGTTTATCACATACGGCTGAGCGAATCAGAAACCTGAGCCTGAATGGAGTGCAAAAAAAATAAATAAATAAATAAATAAATGTAGAAATGTGACACCGCCGTGGCGGAGGATGATGTCTGTCCGTCCAAATCATATCATCGAAATGTTAAACGTGAAGAATGTCAGTGCCATGCTTCGTTCCTGGATAGAAACGATGGAGCGATACGCATTGTAGTGGCGGCGTTTAGCTAAACTGATGACCTTTATGAGCACCGGGTGCCAAAGTTCACGAGCCTGGGGCTCAACGTGCTTCCTTACAGGGGTGTGTTGGGCTGATAAGAGTCGACTCGACCTTCTTTCCACACACACACACACACACACACACACACACACACGCATGCTTCTATTATGTGTGTGCATTCTTCTTCTACTGGAACAAAGTATAGGATATAAATAATTCATTGTTTATAAAGGAACACACTGATAAATGTATTAATCAAATGGAATAAATTAAATCAATTAATGAATTTTTGTTTCAATTTGAACAAAATACACCTGTATTAACTAATGTTTAGCCAATTCACGATTAAACATACGTCCGAATTAGCATAAATTAATCAGCAGCGTGTTACTAAATGTTGATAATGAACTCTGGGGTAAAATATTGGAACGGACCATTTCTGACTTTTCCCAATTAACCACCACAAACACATTAATTAAGCCGTACCATTATATTAGTCATTAGTCAAGTTCCTAACAGTGTATTAATGCTGAAGCGGATGGCTTCTTAATGCTAGTCATGTATTCTTACTCAACGTATTGACTTTGGATCTGAAATTGAAGAGTCGCTTGGGATGCTACGTGGAAGCTCTTCTCCTAAGAGCGCACGATTTATTATTCTTACTCTTTGCTATCTTTCAGTGTTAATATGAAATGTAAACAACATCTATTAGCGATGAAGAACCTAAAACATGAATACAAGGCAAGAGATTTTAAAACAGACTTATAAACCAGAATTTAGCCTGGCCAAGCCCACCGTAGCTACACTTTTTTTTGCATTAACGTGCATATCCGTTTAACGTCTCAGGCTTTATTATGGTTTATTACGTTAAACAAACATTTAAAACGGGTCGCTGGCGAACACAGAGCGAGGCGTTGTTCTGCTGCTCTTCAGCCCTGCAGGACATTACGACTATTAGCACTACAGCAATAAAAGTCCACTCGATGCAGGTGTCCCAGAGGTCTGAGCACTGAGGGGTCAGCGAGCCGGAGCTTTGCTTTACTGTCACCATCACTCTTCTACAAGACGTGTTGGAGAAAAAAAAAAAAAGGCCCTCGGTCCTATCTGAGCAGAGGAACCCAAATGCGCTTACCAGATGTTCCTGCTGATGGATCTGTGCTCTGGATTACGCGCTTTGCCTCTTGCACTCTCGTCGTGGAAGCAGTTTGTAACCTCGACAGATGGGAAGTGACATCGCATGATGTCAGGAAACCGTCGAACGCGGCCTAATTGTAATCACGTGTTATGTATTTTGGTCTCATGGCTGCACAAAAGGGCATCTTTCCTTTTTTCGGGTTGGAAACTGTGATATTGTCAAGGTGTCTTTTTTTGACTAAAGGTTACGTAGATGACATTACGCCTTTATCCTCGGACATTTTTGATTGACAAAGTGACCTTTAAGCGGCAGGCTGAAAACGTAGTCCTGAGAAAGCATCCAAATGTAACAGATATGTACGTATTAAATACTGTTGTGGAATATATTACTCAGTAGTGTTCATTTTATATTAGATGGATTATATGCACACACACACACACACACACACACACACAAACAAACGATCGGAGAGTTTTTTTTCCTGCGTACGCCGGACAGTTGGACATGTTTGCCGACATCCTCGCAGATTCATGAGTGTGTGTGAATATGAATGCGAATGTGAGGATTGTGGAGCAGTAAGTCAACAGTTGTTAAGGTCACATGTTGACAGAATCCATTTGAATTCCTTTCAAACATTCAGTGCTTGCTGTCAAACCAATTCGGAGCGTCCTCCTCTGTCTGTGAGACGCTTCACATGTTGGCTTGGTGAACAGAAAAGCCAGGGAACATTCAATATTTTAATATTTTACTAATCATTTTATTATTCCGCCCACTCTGTGAAAGGATTAGAGCGATACTGACGGTGAACGTAGCACAGAACCACTTATGAGACAAAAAGAAGTGGTATACATTAAGGAGAGCACTTGGCTGAGTGGTGCAGCAGGTCGATGCTGAGCGGCTAATCTGTGCGGCGTGTAGGTGGCGTGGTTAACGTTCCTCCAGCTGACACCCGGCAAAAGAAAACGACAAATTGCTTTGAAACTGTGAATACTGCAGGCATGGGAAACGATGAAAGTATGAATAATTGGCAGAGAATGATGTGCTAGCTTGGATTAGCAACTCAGAATGCAGTTTATGACTAATTGTGTTAAGTGTGTTAAAATAAACTGGCACTTTTGTTCCTGGGATAATTAGGCTTTTAATGTTTGCTGGAGTGATTGTGGCTCTTTTTTCAAGTGAGCCCTCTAGCTTTCCCAAAGGGAAGCGAACACTGCGTGTGTGTGTGTGTGTGTGTGTGTGTGTGTGTGTGTGTGTGTGTAAGGAGGAGGCTAGAACGAGGACTTTTATTAGTGGGTAGCTCTTTGTAGTGAAGAATAAGCCATGTAGGTTTTCAATTTGTTAATTGCGCTACGTTAAGACTCTGTTTTGCAGGAAAATGTAAATGAAGTTAATATACTTTGTTGTTCAAATTTTGAAATTAAAAATGAAACAAATTTTTTTGGCAAGGTTTCTTTGCTGACAGGCTGCATTTCGCTCTTAAATGAGTGACAGTGAGGAGTATTTCAGCATACAATTAGCAAATACTCACAATGTTACTCAGAAGCTAGCATCCATGCTAATGGCAAGAGGACATTAGGAACATTAATGATTTGCTTAAAATTTGTTTCTATTTTAAATTATTCACGTACTTTCAATCTAAAATGTATGTAACGGGGTTGAAACTAAAGGAGACAGAATGAGAGAGAACTCACTTTTCTGGGATCTTCAGGAATTTTGGATGATGCAACTTCCTGTTGAACATGTGACTTGTGGACTATTCCAAATATTTCATCGTGCTGAATGAGTGTTCAGCTAAATGTATGACTGAAATGTACATTTTTCATAACCAGTAACAGACGGGTTTAGGAAAAAAGTATTGCAAGCATGAGATGTTAAATGGATTCACACATTGATGCAAAAGTAAAATTTATTCAATTTCATTAATTCATTTTCTATAACAGCGGCTCTGACATTGGCTCTAGCTGCGAAGCACATCTATATATAAATGCACTCATTCTAACATGTCATTGTTTCTATGGTAACTTGTATGGATGTCTAATAATAAAGAGATTTACAGAACGTATTGTTATTTAACCTAGAAAGCTGTACAGAGACTTTATGGAAGGAGTCTCCAGTGTCAGCGCTTTGTAACAGTCAGTTAGATCTCCCTCATTGGAAAGTTTTCAGGACAGAGGAGTTCGCTTTTTCGGGGTTCTTGGAAACATGGCAAGCTGTTTTTTTTTTTTTTTCAGCCTTAATAACTTCATAAGAGAGAGAGAGAAAAAAAGAGACAGACTGGTGAGTTTACAACTGTTAAAGTAAATGATATCAGGAACTAACTTGTGTCTGGGACGTTCCACAACGATGGCTAAGGAGTACCGTGTGGAGTTGCTATGGTATAAGAGAAACAGCACGCTAGGTTTTGAAAACTTTTGTTTTCTGGAGACTCCATCCTGGCCACCTTTTCACAACCGTGCCTTCATCCTGAACCGGGTTTCTCTCAGTTCCTCGTTATCTCTCTGCTCCCGTGGCGGTGCCAGGCCACGGGGGTAATTGGAATCAGTTATTCTAAACATCTCTAAATGTGATTTAAATGGCGAGGATTTATTAGCATAGAAGGAAACCATTAAAGCGGAGCTGGGAGAGGGGGAATTCCATTTTGGGAGAAGAGTTGCAGGGGGTTGGGAGGGTTGACAAGAGTGATGGAGGGAAGGGAAGAGAAAGGAAGGGAAGGGGAGGAGAGAGCAAGGGGGACAAGAGAAAGCAATTATTGGATGTAAAGGCCATGACCAGAGCTCCCGCCGTCACTGAGAAATCAAATCTGTCAGCAATTAGGAGGATCTCAGGGGGCCAGACAGGCCTTGCCGCCGGACAATAGGGGTGCTGAGACAGAGGAGAGGAGAAAAGGGCCCCGGGCAATTATAAGAGATGATAGAGTAGCTTTATTTATCCAAACAGCAGGTTACTCTCACATTCAACCCCTTTTGTCACTTGTTGCGCCTCTGAATGGAGCGCCACTTCAACCGATCGGTGTTCCATCCTACTCATATTGTCCGAGCAGCTAGTTCCTGAAGTGGTCCTGCTTTTCAGCAAGCTTGATCTCATTCTCCCGCACTCGCCCTCAAGAGCCGATCTCTTTGCTTTACATCTGAAGCTATTTATTAGAAAACGAAGAAGCGATGGCGGGGAGATGGGGGGGGTGCCCACTTTTCCGACATGTACTCAGTATCAAAGGGCAGTGGCTCTTTGAATGGGTCAAAAGGTCCTCGTTGGAGAACAGAGGATGAGGAAAAGGATTAGAGGTTGGGAGCGTTTAGCCTTCGGATAGGTGGCACTGCAAAAGAGTTACACCATGACGTGATGCGGCGAAGCTCCGTTTTCTTTTTTTTTTCATGCCACACAGCCGCTCTTAAGTGGACGTCTCAAGGCTTATGTTTTTAGACGGTTGCCGTATTGAGGTATATGATTCATTTCCCACTTCATTATCCTCCGTAGCGAGCACGGCGAAAGCGCCAGCAAACGTTTTTGTGCTGACGTGAGGATCTGAATGCAGCTCTTGAAGAGTTCGTAACTCTTGACCAGGTCTTTTTGTGAACTTAATTAGTTCTCTAACCACTGAGTTACAGCTACATCCGCCAGGAAACAACATGTTTATCGTGCATTTCTAATTCTAATGAGCTAAAGCACACAATGAATAAATTCCTACAGCCTTTCAAAAGCTTCAAGAATCTACTCAATTTTCATTCAAATGAATATTATTTTATTCAATTTATCTGGAGTAATTTCATTACGTACAAAGTACGTACGTCATTTCTTATTAAACTTCTTTCCAGATATATTGCTTCGGGGCGGCGAATGACATATGGAAGAGTCTCAGACTGATGATATCGATTAATTGTTCAATTACATGCAGGACATTTGTAATGAAATCAAAGAATATTTAAAAGCAATTTTCATTCAGAGCTAAAAAACAAAGCCGATGCCAACAGTAATAAAAAACGTGCTTCGTTATCAAAATGCTGACACAGAAATGAAAAATATAATAAATGGAGAGAATGAAACTTTTAATTAGTTTTACTTCTCATAATAAAACATTAACGTAAAAAGCAAGTGGAATAATATAACATCACATGGCATGTTAATGTACCATTCGAAGTTTTCCCGGCATCTGGTAATTCTTTTACTTTAAAGCCCGCTAAAAAAGGGGAAACTTTTTTTGACGTCTTGTTTAATAGGAAATAAAAAGTTGGATATTATTTGTACTGGGTTAAGGGCAGGAATTCGGCCTTGGGACGTAAATACCATTAGATATTTGTGTTAAAATCTGAAGATAAATTTGCATATTTGACATTTCTTGGTCATGTGATAATTTGCAGTTGATACTGTGTGTTGAATTTCTAATTAAAATGTACAGGAATATAATACACTGTACACATATGTGTTTATTAGGTTTATTACACACACAACAGATACATTTGGTGTGAAATTTCTGCTTTTATTTTATTTAAATTTTTTTATTTTAATTTTTATTATATTTGTATTCATATTAACTTTGGCTGTATTTTTTTTTTTTTTTTTTTTTTACAATAAAATGTAATAAGACGAAAACTTCAGGAAAACTAACAGGAAAAGAGAGACTCTCTCTCTCTCTCTCTCTCTCTCTCTCACACACACACACACACACACACACACACACAAAACAAGCGACCAGTTTATTAGGTATCTGAATTTACTATCTAATACTATTTTATAAAATACTTGAATATTATATTATATTATATTATATTATATTACATTATATTATATTATATAACAATCAAGATTAAAAAGGGCTCATTATACACACAGAGAATAAATCTAGTTCACTGACATTTCAGTTTAGTCCGTTATAAACTAGACTTAATTTAATCTCGAATTATTTTACACTCAATCTGTGCTTTGAAAAAGAAACACCAACGTTATTTTTTGATATTGCTTCTACACCGCAAGCATCACTGACCCAGTGATTATACTCAATTTGCTCGTTCTGACAACGCTACAGAATTGTGAACTTCATTTCCCTGCACAGACGGACTCACGTGTGGTGAGAGCTGCACTGAAACACGCGGAATGTCCGACGGGGCCACATGAGTCTTCAAATGAGGACCAGATGTTTTTGAAAATGAAATCCAATAAATTATTTTTTGCTTGATTATCAGGCCCCATCTTGGAGCTGAAAAAAAAAAAAAAAACGCACCAGGGCATCACTCATGGTGCTAAAGCGATATTTTCCAGAGATTACAGGCCTACATACTTTCTAAAGGGTGCCACTTGTAATGTGGTTTTGCAGACTGGACCCACAGTAAAGGCACTAATAAAGTCAAAGAGAGCACGGCTGCGTGCTTCAGGCCGGGCACGGAGACATCGGGCCATTTCTCACACATACCAACATGTGCTTTCTGGCCACCGCACTGCATCATGGGCCAGAGCGGGCATCCTCGCCCGCTCCGCTACGCCCAATTCAGCTTTATGAACACACAGTGAAGTGATTTAGAGTCTTTTAAATTGGCCCTTATGATCCAAAAGTATTAGTTCCCTGTTACATAGGATAAAAAAAAAGGAAGATTTACTTTCAGTGATGTGAACAGCATGCGAGAGGTTTAAAAATCAAGTTCAGGAAAGAAAAAAAGATACATGAACAAGCAACTAAATACAGGATAAACAAACAGGGATAAATCAGTAAATAATGAATAAATAAGTGAGAAAGGCAGGCTCTGGTTGATAAAAGAGCCCTGATTTTCAGAATAATTAATGTGGGGTATAGCATGAGTGTTTTCGAAGTGCTTTGACAGCTTCAACAAATTTAATCAGGGCCAGTCTGAGTGACAGGAGCAAGACTAGAATGCCCCAATGCCCCCTTTCTGCTAGTGCTAAAGAAAGAAAGAATGGAAGAAAGAATGGAAGAAAGAAAGAAAGAAAGAAGGAAAGAAGGAAAGAAGGAAAGAAAGAAAGTTGTTGCAAAATGTTGTGTAATGTAGCCATAGCCATAATAAACACTAACCTCGGTATGATGTGTGTGTGTGTGTGTGTGTGTGTGTGTGTGTGTGTGTGTGTGTGTGTGTGTGTGTGTGTGTGTGAGTATATAGATAGAGAGTCTTGTAGTTAAATAGTTTATGTAAGTGTGTAGATCTAGTTTGTCGCGGTATCATTAAAAAGGGGGG
>JAKKZN010000003.1:27301987-27311987 GCA_033441825.1 Pangasius elongatus
GGACCCGAGACTCGAACCCACCACCTTCAGGTTCACCTTCATGTTACAAGTCCGACTCTCAGACCATTAGGCCACGACTGCCCCCCAAAAGTTGGTAATTGTAAATAAAAATCATTCAAGTGATGTATTTCTATGTATGCTAACGTCAAGAAGTTCTATGTCTGTGTATAATGTATATAAAATATCACAGTAATATATGGGAGATGGGGCACTAAAAGGACTCACATACGTGCTGCTGCCTAGGGTCCGTCACAGTAAATGTCAGCGTAAACATAGCAGTATAATGATGTTGAGCAATTTATAAGGGAACATTTTATAAGGGAGAGACATGGAATAATAAAAGAACATTCGGTAATGAACATGATTCGACAGGTGTCATGAAGTGCTGGGAGAAAGACACCGAAGAATGAAGTGTGCAGGAAGCACAAAGCATAAAGAAGGACAGAAGACTGAAAGCTCCTGGAGATGAAACTGCAAGATACAGAGTAGGAATATTAGAAAACTGAAAACAGTGAGAGATAAAGGAGGAGAGAAAGCAGAGAGCGGTGTTACTCACGCAGACAGGCGTTGTCAGTAAAGAACTCCGTGAACCGCTCACAGTCTTCCTTGCTGTTGCCGCTGTTGCTGCAGTCACAGAACGGCGACACGCTGATTTTAGGGGATCGCAGGTAGTTTGGAGTCATCACCGTACCTGTGGAGGAGAAATACGTTGCTGATTCAGTAAGGGGTGGATGCGGCACATGAACGAATGACAAAAATGACGAATGAATGACAAAAATATTGAAAGTAATGTCGAATTGTTTTGGTAAAGTTGTGAGGTGACGTTCATTGAGCATTTTTGGAAGGAGTCTCCAGTGTCAGAATAAAGCTATGAGAGTAAAGTTGTAACTTTTTAAGTCTTAAGGACTTTGTGGTTTCTCTATAACATGACAAAATGCAATTTCTTTTGAGAGAGAGAGTAAAATGACAGGCTGGTGAGGGGACGACTGTTTACAGCTGTTGTAACATAAGCGAGAACAGGAACTAACTTGTTTCATGGACGTTCCACAACATTAAACATAACTATAAACTGACAACAAGTATGATGTGTTATTTTATAATAAATAAAAATTGTAATCATTGGCAAATTGCTGTTGTAGAAGAGGAATAAAATTCTTTGGGAAGTGCTGTTACAGGAAAACAATCAACCGTAACAAATCACACCAATTTGTCAGGGATTATTTTCCCTATAACTTCACAGACCATCGTGTTTTATTCCTTATTGCCTTCTAGCTCCATACTTGACCTTATTATTTGCAAAAATGCAAACTGTGGTATAAAACATGGTCAATCCCCAAAATCTTGTCCTTAATGACTTTTTTTCCACTGCGTGTTAATCTCTTATCCATCTGCTTTTTGTCTCCTGGCATAATCAATTTAATTTATTCTAATTTAGTTTATTCTTTATTCTAAGACTTGTATACATTTTTTATCCGTAACGAATCATGACTGAAACTCAAAGTCTCTAAACATTCTCGAGTGAGATCTAACGGTTTAAAATTGGGATTTCTAAGTAAATATCATAGCTGATGAATATTTAAATAGTGCTATTGTTTAGGTATATAAGTATAACAATCTGTGCCTGATTTTAAACGTTATTGTATATATTATCATATTCTGTGTGTTGGCATGAACGACGTTTATCTCCATGACAAATCGCTTTGATTTTGCGAAATTTGGAACAATTTCAACATACGAGGCAGATTTGTTGGATTTTAATGTTCGATTTTAATGAAGTCAGGAGAGAAGCTTTAATTGCCAACCACGCATCTCGCCCTAATCTAACCTTAATCCGTCAACCTCGGCAGTGAAGAAAGAAAACACAAAATCTCTTAAACAAACACATTTGGTTTGAGACCCTTTATCTCTTGGTCTGTCTGTCTCTACATGGTAACAGGCAATAATCCAGAGGTACTCGTTTTGTTTTGTTTTCTGGCAGAACAGCACCGAGTTTCGGCAGCGGTGTTTTGGCCGAATGTGATTGATCAAGCAGGAATGTTAATTTCAGTGGGGAAAAAGGACACAAAAGGATTTGTGTGCAGTTGACCCCCCCCCCCACTCTCTCCTTGTTCTGTCTGAAGTGTCTGAATTGGAGTTTCCCATTTTTTACATCATCGCATCCTATTGTGTGACTCACTACAGCTCTTACTTTGTTGCAAAAAAAGTGAACAGAGACCTTCTGTCTGGGAAAGATGAATTTTTTTTTTTTGGCACCAATTTTGTCTCATTGTGTGAACTCAATGGAGAGGAAAGCCTTAAATTATTAAACGACATATAAATGAATGTGGATGAAAATGAAAGCTGGGGATGCGGAGGAACCGGGCCAACCTGATCTCGCAAAAAAAAAAAAATGGTTGGAATTCTAATAAATGATTTTGTCTAGCTCTTATACAAATGAGATAATATGAAACACCATGCCTGTTAGCACCAGCTCTCAACTTCATATTAAGTTCATAACGTTTCATCCGAGCTGGCTTGTGCAACTTCCTACAAATTTTCAGCTGTGATAAAACGTTAACTTGAAGACCAAGATGAATAGAAACGATTTGGAGGTTTATTGCTGTAGCATTAGTACTACCATCATTTGTTTTGTTTCAGTATGACTCATCCTTTTTTGAATTAGGGTCTTGTAGCCAGTACTTTCCCAAGTCATTACATCATAATTTTGAGAGTTGACGCTCTCAGAAGTTACATGTAAATTAAATTTGCATGCACAGGTTTATAGCTTGTTAACGGAAACAATAATGTAATGAAAAATGTTGCTTTCAACTTTGACAGTTTTACATATTAAAAGTTAGACCTGTGAGAATTCTGTGTCAAATTTCGACACGCTGTTTGACACAATTTCTGTTACACTGGACATGTCCTACCCCTCAGTAGCACTAATGAAGTGCCTCAGTCTTAGAATGAGTTTTATTACAGTCCCTTGCCAAATCCTTACCAATGAGGCCCGAGTAGGAGAGTAGGCAATCAGCATAGTTCTCTTTCTGACAGCCAGAAAGAGAGCGTGGCTCAGGCTGACAGTTGGAGAAGAAATCCGCTAGACGTGACCTGAAACACAGACAAACGCAGGAGAAATGTTGAGCATGTTGTCGTACTTTTTTTGTTAATTGAAACATGCTGATATTCTGAGATCTGCCAAACGTGCTCGGTATCGGTGGCAAGTTATAGAACCAAATGGAGTTGGATCTCATCCTTTCGTAGTTTGTTAAAACAAGGTAGAATTACCTCTTACAACTAGATGGCCCTGTTTTTACTGGTTCTGTTTGTTGGTCACAGAACATTTTTGAATCTTTTGTTTGTGGTAAGTTACCCCACAGCCAATCAGAAAGCCTTATCCTTAACCCCAGGCGTATTTTATTGGCTCTGGTTGTGGCATCATAATAATAGGGCACAGCGTGTCTGGTCCCATGACCATAAAGCCTGGCTTACTGTGTCTAAATTTCAAGGTTTTAAGCATTTTCAATCATATTGTGACATATGACTGAATACGATGTACAAGAATTCTGATGCAATTCCCTGTACTCATAAAACGTCACTTGACTCGAAACTCACATACAAGTCAAAGAGCAGTTGTTTACCTTGGGTTTAAACTATATGATGTGAATTCAAATCTAAAGACAAAGGTTTTTTTAGTGTCCATCAGAACTACACAACCGTGGGGCATAAATATATATTGTTCTTTCTTAAGAGTCTCTGAAGAAAAGATTGAACAGATTTCGAGCTTAATTTACAAAGATCTGTGAATGAAGAATACATAACGCACTCAAAAATGGTTTAATATAAACGTTCGTCCCAACAGATTTCCATTGCAAGAGATGCAGATGCAGTGGGAAATGGAGGGAGGAAATGCTGGAGTATTCCTTTAATGCATGACGTACCACATTTCAGGGGATTTTCTGCATTATTTTCCCTTTTAAGAAACCATTACATTATCAGTGTAAATCTTTCCCTTCTTTTTTTTTTTTTTAACCTTATACCATTATACTGGTATATCGTCATATACACGGATTTTCTAAATGATCTCAGCAGTGCTTTGTTGCTAAGGGGAGAGGAGGAGGAGAAACTAAATTAACGTGGTGCGCAGTTGCTGTCGGCATATGGTGTGGGATTAGCGGGAGACTGAAGGTGTCAATCCATCTCCAGAAAACACAGCGAACCCCTGCATGTTGCACATCAGACCTCCTACGGTAACCTCCGAAACTCAAATCGCTTCCAACCGTCTGTAGAAAAACATGCCGTCATGACAGAGAGAGAGAGAGAGAGAGAGGGAGAAGAGTGAGAAAAAGACCGAAGCTGCTGCAAGTACAAAGGGGCAAGAGTCCAAATGTTCCCCATTAATTTGTGTGTGTGTTGTTATGTGTGTGCGTCAACACCTAGTATGCAGGTGATCACACTTGCAGACACTCTAATTGAGCAGGAGCATTAAACTATCCCTTTCTTTTTCTCGTTCTGTCTTCCTCTATCAGCTCTGGGACTTGTCACTGCTGTGACACATACAACACTTTTAGATCCCACCTCCTCAGTGCCTTAATCAGTCCTTAACAAGCCACTTACAGCACTTTGGGGTGCGCTCCAAACTGCAAAATGAATTTAAGGGCTCGTGCTTTATTGCTACACTTCGATAATCACGGTAATTGTCCTGTGTATGTTCTGTGTTTTGGGTTAATATGCACTTTATTTCCCAGCAGAAATGCAGATAGAGGATTAACGCTAGCTGTCGCCGCTGGTGATCGCGTGTAATCACAGGCGCCGGTATTACACACGTGTAATCGCGGTGCAATCACTCGGCTCCTTGTGTGGGCGTGATGTTTGTTAGCACCTCTAAAGCCTACGCTTTACACTGCCATGTTGTGTTAATGTGTGTTGCCGTGGAGTATCACTTTATAGTAAGGGCTAAGACAACAATAGCAGGGATTCTCATTGAGCGTTGTCTACATTGGTTGTAAAGTTCTCTAAATAGAGTTCCTACATTGTTGCTGTATCACAGAGACTTAGGCCTCTACGATATGGCAAAAATATCATATGATACTTAAAGACAATTCTACAGTACATGATACACATCACGATATACAGGTGACATTAACATTAACATTGTAGTTGCTTCTTTTCCCATAACAACATGCTTCGCGTTAATACCTTACTTAATGTCTACAGAAATTGATTATTTAACACCAAAAAGGAGGGAAAAACATTTAACTTGTTAACATTTTGCAATTTTAAAAATACAAAGCTACTTAACAGAATGCAGTACAAACCGTCAATATCCGCCCAGCTGCTTTTAACCAGTTTGTAACTTAATTTTTTATAGAGGTATGCTAACTGAGCAGGTCTGTCTCTTAAAAACACCAAAAGTCTTCAATAGAAGGTTTCATTTTTGGTATGTATAGTATGTTGGACTTTTGTTGAACCAAACACAATATCGTCAGAGTTTGGAAGAAAAATGCACAGAATGGTATAAAGAAGCAAGAAGCTTGGGGCTGATTTCTTTCTAGCCTAGACTAGAGATTCATTTTACGTTTACATTCATGGCATTTGGCACTAATGACACTCTTACCCAGAGCGACTTACAGAAGTGGGGACATGTGTGTACCTGCAGATGTAGTTGCTCTTGCAGGAGACTTGCAGTGCCAAGCAGTTGGGCTTCTCCTTGTCCTCGTAGGAGCATGCGGGGACGATGGTCTGGCGCCGACGCTCGGAGCAGGCCGACTGGTCCCCTGGAGGGCATGAGCAGTACAGCATGCCGTAGCTGTGCCGGGGAGGAACCTTGTCGAAAAACTGACGCAGCGCCTTGTGGCACTTGCGCTTGTTGCACACTTCGGCCGTGGAGACGCGGCTTGTGCACGGGCTGATGTAGGCCGAGCGGTACTTCTTACACGTGTCATTCAGGTTGCACGCCTTGGCTGCATTGAGGCAGTTGTTCTCCTTGGCCAGAGCAGGGTCACCTTTAGGAGAGAAGAGAAACGAAAAAGAAGAAGGGATTACATGTGTTTCATATCCTGTCAGCAGCAATAGCTTCCTTCTTTCCAAATGGCTTCCAACTCTCTAAAGGCCAATTCACAGCAGATGCGTTTTTGAAGTTTCTTTTTTCTTTCTTACACTTCCATTTTAACAAGTGCTTTAATCCACACCAGAAGTGCGTCTATAAAAATAGAGCACGCTATTGTGAAGCACAAGGAGCTCTTAAGTCCAGTCCAAAGTTTTGGACAAGTATCAGTCAGTCGGTCAGTTTTGTTGAAGAAAAAAAAAAAAACTTTGAACATCCCACAGAGCATCATTAAATCCATTATTGAAATCTGACACAACCGTGACTCTGACTAGAGGAGGCAGTCTACCAAAAGTCAGTGACCAGGTAAAGATGGAATTAGTCAGAGAAGCAACCAGAAGACCAAGAGTATCGCTCAACATGATGCTACCACCACCGTGCTTCATCGTGGGTATGGTGCTTTAAGGGCTATGGGCCATTTTGTGTAGATTCATGACATAAGTTATGACATAACCAGTTAAATACGTTTCAGTTCCAGGGTGTAACTAAACAAGGCACATGTCCAGCATGGTACTGTTTGTGTTTCAGAGAGCAAGACAGACAGGGAGCGAGAATATGAATTCCTAATGCATCTGTATTCCCTATATAAGTGCCCTACAGGTTATGAAAGGATATAGGGCACTACATAGGGTATGAAATGCTGAACAAATGACATCTGCTGCCTACATAGTGTATGCATGCCCAGTAGGATTCAGTCAAAGTGAGAGATTCTGGATCTCAGATGAAATAATAAGGTATCGAGTCATGCACTTTATGTAGTGCGTTAAAAGTTATTTGGGATTCAGCCAGGGAGAAAGTGAGAGACTAAGATAAAGAAATTCTCTCTCTCTCTCTCTCTCTCTTATCTCCAAAATATCTCATTTACATACACTGCCATATAAATTAACAATCTTTACTACAATTCTGTCAATATGGGTGACAGGAATCCTGTAAACTATAACCTTCGCTTATTGTAGCGTTAAATCAAACAGAACCATCCATTTGGAGCCCTGCAGGCTAAACAAACAGTCCTCAGATGAAAAGCAGAGTCATCAGAGTTGCCCCACACAGACACACACACGCACACAAACACACACACTCTCCTCGCCTGTCAGCTCCCGCTAATTGGCCGCTTTCTTACAGATGCCGCCATTAATTACCATTCCTGGAGACTTTTCAGAAAAGTGGCACAACAGCAGCAGTTTGGCTTTTAATAAGGGCCAATTAAAAAAAAGTGGAGAGAGCAGGATTGCTGGAGAGTGGAAGAGTGTGTGTGTGCGTGTGTGCGTGTGTGTGTGTGCTGTATAAGCATGTGTATGGGTGAATATGTGTGCATATTTTCTGTGCCACTTTAGGGCCAATAAGCACTAGATAGAGTGTCTGAAAGAGCTGGTCGATGGGCCGTGCGCATTTTTCAGCATCACAGCTGGCAAGAAAAGATCAGCTTGTTTGTATATTTGTTTCAGGCCCAATTAACGGATGACAGAGCTGGTTCTAGATCAGTCATTATAACCTGTATGACGCACAAAGTCCCTTCATTCACCTCCAAGAAACAAGATGTTAAGGGCAAGCACTGATTGTAGGTCTTAACTTGTGTTCATTTCCTTGTACTGTTTGTCAAGATTCATTCCTCGTCATTCCAAACCAAATGTACACTGGGCGGGTTTTTTTAAACACCTTCCTTGCGATTTTGTTGCATGACGCAAGAGCAGAATATATGCAATGTGCAGCAATGTGAGGAACATATGCAACGGTTCTGGTGGTTCTGCATGCTGATTATTCTTCAGTTTAACATATTAAATATTGTCGGATCAGAAAGAACTTTCACTCAAATTGGACTTCATTAAGTCCACTATGTTCAGATTTAAGACTGCATATGAAGTCTATTCTGATAAATTGGATTAGTCACAGATTACTGTATTAGGCTACATGGAAATGGAGCTATTGTTTGTTCTCATTGTTAAGTAGTGTAGTTGTGTATTCTTTCTTCTGTTGTTGCAAACTATGGGATTAATAAAGTCATCTTTGTCTGTCTTATTAGCAGGGACTTTAGGCATCAAATAGCAGAAAGCATCATTCCCTAGTAGTGCAAATCTCAGTCTTGTGACATTTAATGATCAACTGCTTAACTAAATTTGACTGAAGTTTGTACCTAACGTTGTATAAAAATGTCAACCAAATGAATAAAATTCAATGTAACTCCCCAAGAAACGGATAAAGCTAAAGGGAAGTGTATTTATAACATCTAAAGTCATTCACGCAAGCTTGCTAACCCTTACTAACAAGACTTGCAAGCAAGCATGACTTTAGTTGCCACTGTTGTGTCGGTTGCTGTTAATGTGAAGCCGTTGCCATCGTTAGACCCGAACACTGACGAGGATACGAATGTATCTGTGTGATCGAGGAATAGCATGCTAGCATTTGTGCAGCAGATAAAAGATTAGCAGTTAAATACTTGGCTAGCAAGTATTAGCAAAAACCTTCTGCTGCACATGGTCAAATATGTCCACATGTCTGGTGGTGATCTAAACACACACACACACACTCATACACACTAACCCAAAGGTAAACTAATACTGGCCCTGAGAATGGATGCTATGTGTGATATTAGGGGGATAAAGAAGGAAGCGTAGATGTAGATGATGCACACAAGACACAGTTGCTAATAATTAGGTAAACAGACCCACTCTAGTACAGCACTGGTGCTAATAATCAGCCCATCTCCAGACCTTCTACAGTGTGGGAAGCAAGCTTGCACCTAGGCTGATGAAATAACTAGCCTAATAAGGCTTAGCACTGGGTCCTACCACGGCAATCTTGAATTCTTGATTCTGATTGGTCAGCAAGGCAAAGTACAGGCGTATATTAATGTTCTGATACACTATCATTTCTATAGTAACTTACACGGATATTGTGGACGCTTGACAATAAAAAAAAAATGTGCGTAATCACTGATATCAAGTTTTATCTAACGAGATGTTTATTTAGCATTTTTGGAAGGAGTCTCCAGTTACGGTGCTTTGTAGTCAGAGTCCGAGACTAGACTCATAAATAGTAGCGGTTATTTCCCCAAATTCCTTTTTGGAGGCAAAAAAAAATAAACCATTTTGATGTCTTTAATGCGGTATTACAGCTTATTTGTTAACACACACACACACACACACACACACACACACACACACACACACACACTTGCACTTCTTTTGCATGCCCACACACTTGATGCCCTCAGCATATGTTCAGCCTGTTATGTGTAGGTGTGGGGATGTTTGCCACTTTGCTAGGTGTTTTTCTGCATTGCAGGTGTGTGTGTGTGTGTGTGTGTGTGTGTGTGTGTGTGTTACCTGAGTGATATGTCCATGATTGTGTGTATGTGTGTGTCACATTGTATACGCAGCTGTCTACCTTAAGTGAGAGAGTCATACCTAAATCCTGTGTGGGCTTGTGTTTCACTGTATGTGTGTGTGTGTGTGTGTGTGTGTGTGTGTGTGTGTGTGTGTGTGTGTGTCTGAGAGAGAGAGAGCAGACAGATGGCTCTGTCTCTAACCCCCGTATCAAGCACACACTGACTGAAGAGAATATTTTAGGGAGTGGTTGTGTGTCTCCAGACCAGAAATTGTGCCAAGAACACACAAATACACCTACAGTGCACTCGCTCTTTCACAAAGCTTCTAAAAACTTCACGCAGATTTACTTCCTAAACTTTTTCGTTCCATGCTGAGTGTCTCTATTGCAAATTACAAGTTATGAAATCCAGTTTGCTCAGATGGCAGGAGCATTTGCTGGTGTAGTCACATTGGTCGCCATGGGAACAAAGTAAGCATTCATACACTAAGTAATGCACAACAGACGAAGTTAGCTAGCTACCGACACGGAGAGTTCTCCGTGCGTCGTGTTCATTATACACGGTGTTCGTGTAAACCAGGTTTGTCTTCT
>JAKKZN010000003.1:27473775-27490090 GCA_033441825.1 Pangasius elongatus
GTGTAAAATTCGACGGTGATTTTTTTCCCCCCACAATTACATAGATTAGCTTCTAATCGTAGAGGTAGACGGAGCGTCTTTCAGTGGAATTGCTATTAATTCCTTAAATATGATTTTCTCCCTTTTCACTTTTGGCAAAAGTTTTTAAGAGGATATGTACAGGGTGTCCGAAAAGTCAGGAAGCAACGAAAGTACCGAGGAGTACCAAGATAAGGAAAAAATGGCGAAAAAATGGCGTCCATTCATTTTCTGTGGTTTAAATGTATTCAGTCCATTAAAAAGCCGTTATTCACGTCTCCTCGAGGTCAGCAGCCCGGAGTCCTGCATGCATCTGACGCACGCTTTGCCCACTTTGCCTTCTCCAGCACAGCTGGGTTTCATTCACACGTTTAGTCCACATGACTTGCTCTCATCCAAAGGCTTATATTAGCCAAATGCGTTTGAAGCCATGTCTGAAAAGCGATGGATCTCCAAGGCTAGAAAATATTGCAGGAAAGATAGAACAGGTAAGGCACGTGCGGCTGAATGCTTCATCTCACACACTGAACCGTACGCTATTCCACAGTAAACCACATTAAGGAACGAATGAAAATGTCCACAGGTGCGCAAAAGAAAGTGGTATTGTATTTTCTTCATTTTTTTTTTCTGGAAGTTCTAGCCGAAGCCTATGTGGACAGGATTTGTGGTTTTCGTCTGTGTGATGCGTCTCTCTCTCTCTCCATTGAAATTCCCCATGTGTCCAGGGCAGGTTTGTCTGCTTCTCTCGGGGCATCTGTTTGAAATGGAAATTGGCTTGGATAACAGAAGCATGCCACACAAACACACACACACACACACACTCACAAACACCGGTCCTCAATGCCTCATTTCAGTGATGTCCCTGAGGCTGTGTGCTCACACCCGTTTTCATGCAATTTTGAATTTGCACTCGTGGAAATGGCATAAAATTCAAAAGACGCCTGAAAATTCTGAAGAAATATCAAATCAGTGATGGGTTTGTGCTCCAGTATCTCCGAGCATGTGTGTGTGTGTTTAGTTAGCCCTTTTTTCATGATGTCATTTTGTTGCTCTTTCGTCTTCGTTATATTCTCATAACAGAAGTTGATGAAAATGTAGTAAGGAATGCAAAAGAGTTTGTATTTTCTCTTAATTTTCAGAAATCAAAAAATTCACCATGTTTTTTTGGAAACATGCCTTATCATACAGATTTTACTAAAATTGTTTTAATGTACTATTTATTTATTTATTTATCTATCTATCTATCTATTTATATTTTGAATATTTTGATTTTCATCACAAAATTGACTTCTAAAAATTGACTTCTTAAATTGCGTCCATATTACATTCGACATCAAATGTTTCCTTTCTATTAACTTCTTCAGGTTACATTTTCTGTCCCTGACTTTTTAGGACCTAAAATCAAGTTCCGATAAAATGGTGGTTCGAGATGCTAGACCCTGTCACGGACACCTCAAGAACTCAAGAAAATTTGGCAGCCTTGCAGGTGTAAATGACGTGCAGGTGATTTGCATGATCTGAATCAGCAAATTATGTGCATAAACCAACTCTGAATACCAGGAACTTTCCCTTAACTTTAAAGTGGGCAACTTTGAATACAACCCGTAACCATTAGTCAAGTAGATCTTTATAGACATCGCAGCCATTAGCTGCTCATGATGTTTGATAAAATTGTTGGCACTTCACTTTGGACAGCCTTCACCTTCAAATCTTCAGCTCTGGCCAATGAACACGCCTCATGAACTCATGGTAGGAGACTTTATCGTAGTCAGTCCATCTCTGTATGTACCCATATGGCTGGGTGTCATGAAGGCAGTATTCCATTTGGGATCCGACTGGGACTGGTTTGGCCCTGAAGGAGAACTTGAACCCCACACTCACCCCGGTTAGTGCAATATGAGCTGTGCTTTGATGGACAGAGGATTATAGATAGTCTACGCATGGAACTCTTCCCCCTGGCCATCAGCATATGGACTCTGTGTCTCCGCTCTGTCGTCGCTCTGATAACCCTGTCACTGCAAAGGGCACGTTTGCTTTGACAGAACTCAAACGCTCCTCACATCTCCTGCTCACCGGCCTTTTCGAGAAGACATGGCTCTTGGCACTGTGCTTGCAAACACACACAAATGCAAACATAGCATGTGTTTGTCCAACTGTATTTCTGAGTTTGTAATATAAAAACAATGCTTCCTTATTCCAAATATTTATATACAAATGTCATATGTTTTCTATAGTAACAGCTTACACAGGGACTTGTATAGTGGACATGCCACATAAACAGATTTAAAATGTTTAGAATTGGTGATATGGTGTGTTTGTGTAAGCATTGATGG
The DNA here is from genome assembly GCA_033441825.1 of Pangasius elongatus. Lineage (NCBI taxonomy): Eukaryota > Metazoa > Chordata > Actinopteri > Siluriformes > Pangasiidae > Pangasius > Pangasius elongatus. The sequence continues at coordinate 27,476,127 of JAKKZN010000003.1, forward strand.
AAGGAGTCTCCAGTGTCAATGCTTTGTGACACTAAGATGTAAAGCTGTGAGTTTGTTTTACGACAGAACTGAGGATTTTGCGATTTGCAGTTCCTGGGTAACGTGACAAGCTGCATTTATTATTATTGTTGTTATCAAATTAAAGTGAAAGAATATAAGAGGCTTGTGAGGGAACAATGTTTATAGCTGTGATAATGTAAGCGAAATCAGGAACTAGCTTGTTTTATGGCTGTTCTGCAACATTAAGTGTAACTATAAATGCATAAAAAGTATGACAACAGGACAATAGGAAAATCGTAATAGTCGGAAATGTGTTGTAGTATAAGAGGAATAAAACACTTTGGGACATGCTGTTATAGGAATTTGGGGTTCTGATATTATACTTTCTGCTGCGTCTCACACTTACTTCTTTTCAGATTGTGTGTGTGTGTGTGTGTGCAGGCGTGTGTGTTGCTGAGCTAACTGTCATCTCTGGATGTCTCTTGCGAGACGCCAGCCTCTCCAGGAAATGTCACCTCAGGGGCAGCTTGAATGAAACATATCGACATCTGAAACCGTGACCGTCTAAATCATGGTGAGTTGGAGAAGAAAGAAAGTAGGCTCATGTTTTAATAATGACTATTTCTGTATATAATTAGCTTCTAACAGAGCAGTTGGAATGATGGACAGAGAAGATGCAGTATCACTGTACTGTAGTATTAAGTTACTGTATTGTCAAAGCATTCGAATCAATGATATGCTATTTAGAAGCATATATCACATATCAGTATATTAATCATTTACAAAACATCATTTATAGATGGTTATACTAAAACGATATAAATATGAGAATCTATAATATTAAGATTTGTAGTCACGAATGTAGTTTAAGCGTCACTCATTACATGTAATGGCATGTAACTGCTATGTAACGACTTCTTTGGATACTGCGTACATGCCGTTACCTCAGCCCTTCACTCTGCCCTGACTCATCTGGGAAATAGCAGCTCCCATGTGAGGATGCTCTTCACTGACCTTAGCTCTGCGTTTAATGCTGTCATTCCATCTAAGCTGATCTCCAAACTCTCCAGTCTTGGTATCAGCCCCGCCCTCTGCAACTGGACTCTGGACTTTTTGACCAACAGGCCCCAGTCTATTAGAGTTGGCAACAAATCCTCTTCCACCATCATCCTAAACACGGGTGTACCACAAGGCTGCGTGCTGAGTCTACTCCCTCTTCACCTGTGCACTGCTCCAACTCCACAAACAAGTTCGCAGATGACACTACGTTGGTTGGCCTGGTCAGAGATGATAACGAGACAGCCTACAGGGAAGAGCCTGGGCATCTGGTAACATGGTGTTTCAATAACAACCTCGATCTTTACACCCAGAAAACCAAAGAACTGATTGTGGACTACTGGAAGTCCTTGAGGAACCACAAACACCCCCCTATCCTTGTTAATGGGACTGAGGTAGAGCAGGTCTCTAGCTTTAAGTTTCTGGGTGTCCCCATCTCCGCTGACTTTTCCAGGAACCTCAACACTTCCTCAACCTCTCTTCTCAAAAAGACGCAACAGCACCTGTATTTTTTTTTGAGGAGACTGAAGAAAGCTCAGTCCTCAGATCATGGGGAACGTCTATCACTGTACCACTGAGAACATCCTGCATCACAGTATGGTACAACAACTGCACAGTGTGTGACCAGAAGGCTCTACAACGGGTAGTGGAAACTGCCCAATACATCATTGGAACACAGTTGCCCAACATTTTAGACATTTACTGAAAGCATTGCTGGCGGAGAGCGAGCGTTATTATCACGTCTCCCATCAGGAAATGCTACAGAAGTCTGCATTGTTGCGCAAAAAGATTCATCTGTACTAATGCTGAACTCAGCTTCTAAGCAACTGCCAGGCTCCACTTAATAACTAAACTTTAGCATTAGACACTGCTGTTATCTGCAGTTATTTGCAAGTACTTGCACTTTACTGCACTATCTGTCATTATTAGTGTTATTTATATCTGTTGCACATTACTGCTATTTGCACACCTGCATTACAGAGGTCATTCCTGGAAAGCACAAACTCCTCCATCTTGAAAACTTTCTCATGCTGGAAATCTCCCTGACACTGGAGACTCCTTCTCTTGACAGAAGACTTCACCGTATAAACAGTTACACATTTTTGTTTTTTAAATAACATCAGATTTTAACATGATTTCACATACACATTTGATTACTCTAATATATGCAAAACACTGAAAGATCATATCCCAGCTCAAACGTACTCCAATTCTACTGAAATCCACGTACCTGGGAACCAAGAGCGCTGACTTCCCACTGGTTTATATGCTTCTTTATATGCCAGAAGTGCAAGTTGGGGATTGCTATGTACACGGTGCATAATTTGTGTGTTTCTTTTGTTATGTAACATACAGGGACTTTGATGAAACCTGAAGCCAGGTGCCGGAAACTTATCTAAATAAAGTAGGCTTTCTTGACTTGTATCAAGTTTTAAAGCAGGCACTGCATCTAGAAACAATTCTGTAACATTATCATGTATCCTAGAATAGCACATCTTAGTATTTCCTTACTAAGCATTGTATCAGTACACCTTTCCAGTTCTAGCCAACAGCGTGCTACAACTGTGACGGTTCTGCTGGCTGCTGCTTCACGTCACTGCACAGTTTTCCTGACAGATTGAGGTCAGCGGTTTGTGACTCAGCCACTTAAGCACAGTTTTTTTTTTCTCTCTTTTTAAAGCACCGAAGGCCTTTAACAAATCTCCAAGCGACACACATTCGACGACATCTTTCCTATCCAAGTAGTGCACATAATTTAGGAATTTCCAAGAGCATTTATTCACAGCACATTTTAGGAGTGCTCTGACACTGAAACTTTTAAATCCAGACTCTGGTGGCATGTCAGAGTATTAAAATGGGGGACAAACGGTGGTTCAAAGATAGTAGTGTGTGTGTGAAAACAAGCAAACCAAAAATGTGGGTGGGAAAATGCTTGTTGCTTCTGAGTACATGGGAGCTGGACATAGGGCTGTATTCAAGGAAGTCCAAAATATGTCATTACGTATGTAGAGAAAGTTCCTCGTATTCAGAGTCGGGTTATGCACATAGTTCAATCTATTCTCTGGGCTCTCCATGCAGATTAGTACAAATTTCCTGCGTGTAGTTCACGCCTCTGAGATTTTTTCTTTAGTACAGACATCCTAGACTGGGTTTTTCAAAAGCGTCTAGACCACCATGTTTAAACATTTAAGCCAAAAAAAAAAAAAAAGAAAGAAAAAAAATCACGGGATAGAAAATATGGTCTAAAGAAAAAGATAATTTTCTTTTTTTTTTCTTTGCTATACAAATACAAAGAAATATAAAGGCAAGAAAATTAAAATAAATGAAAAACAAACAGACAAATAATAATAATAATAAAGCTGATAGCCAGAAATCAGTACATTATTTGCTTGAACAATATGACTTCCACCTTAATATTCAGCAGCTTATAGAATAGCACTTGATCCAGCACATCCTATTATTTAGCATTTTATTTATTTATTTATTTTTTATATCATGCTCCACATTGCACACTCAACTCATCCAAAAGAAAATAATAAACAGTCCAGTCTTTTTCCCCTCCACTGTCAGCTATTCTCCTTAGAGGCCAGAATACTGTATATGATTTCTGAAAGACTGTAAAGGAGTAATATTTAATTTCCTGCAGGAAAAAAATGCAGTATGAATAAAAAATGTCCAAATGATAGATATATATGCAAATACTAAACAGCAGAAAATAGCATATTTTTAAATAAGGAGAAAAGGATTCACGAGTGCCCAGAAACTAGTACACCTATATTCTCATAATAATATGATTTTTTTTTTTCCCCTCAGACTTCATGAGCTTATCTTTATGATTCTGTGCTGTACTTTTCTGATATAATGGATCAGGGTTCTTTTTTGTTTGATTCAGTTGTGACCTTGACTCCAGATTTGCCTCGGTGTGTTTGTATTTCCGAGCACTAATGACTATCACATTTAGGGAAATGAATAAAATGACGTGACATTTACTTCCAGCTCATTTTGACTCCCGTTCGAAACATCGAGGTAGTACAGCGCTATGAGATTGGAAGTAGTCGGACGTAATTGCAGTATTTTTTTTATTTTTTTTTTGGGGTGAGCTCACCCATTCTTGTCACAGAAGAGCTCATGGCTCACGATAACGCATTAAAATCAATAACATGCATCAAAATGAGGAAGATCGGATGAAAATTCTAGACAATTTAATGAACTAGAAAACCAGGATAAGGAAAAGAGAAGCACCACAACAGAGGTCTTTTAAATTTGTTATCGATTTTTGTAAGCAGCTATGAAAAAAAAAAAAAATCAGCACTGATCTACTCCAAAAGAAGCTAAAAGAAAATTCAGTACTTAAGTGTGATGAAATTTTCCAGAATTAATAAAAATTGTAACAGAAGTCAACTGTTGTTGTTGTTGTTGTTGTTTTTCTTTTTTGCGTAGTCACTTTGCAAAAGTGTTTAAACAAGTGAATTAATTGAGACCTGCTGTGCATGTTTTGCTATATGCTCCTGAGAAAACCTGGTTAAAAGGCGATGCTGCGTTGCAAAGTATTACAAGATTACAAGTGTTTTAATCTCCATGGTAACGTGACCTCATACATGACCTCACTTTCCTATGCAGGAGCTACTGCATGCTACAGATGTCAGAAGTGTGCACGCGTATACTGATGCAATACTCCGTTAAAAAGACATATGTGATAATATTACATGCCGGAGTGGTGTGATACAGCAGAGGGCCGTTATTCACTTCCAAAAAAACATAGCATGTCATTTTACGGAGAAATTAGAAACTCCTAGGAAACGTTTCAGCGCACTGTGACTGTTACAAAGCGCCGACACCTGGGACCTGGTGAAATAAATGTCTCCTAAGCAACAACGTCACCGCATCAACGGTCATACGCTTTACTTTGTCAATGTCTTTAAAAAAATACATCGATGATTAGTCATAGGTTATGATGAGCATCTTCTGTACAAGTCCCTGCGTATGAGCTGTTACTGTAGAAACAATAGGATTTGACTCCAGATGTTTCCACCAGAAGATTATGATTAACCCTGATTAGAGTTACCCAGTGTTATTGAATCTATATTGGCCTACTTACTGTTTAAAGCTCTAAATGGTTTCGCTCCAGTGTATCTTACTGATCTCCTGAAGCAGTAAATTCCATATCGAGCACTTCACTCAGCCCTTAATCCAGAGCATCATCACCATTTCTAGCTCAGATATGAGGAATAGTGTTCAGCAGCTCTATATGTGTTGTTAATTGTACTGTACAGACTTCACACAGTTATCAGGAGCTCTGTACATTTAAGAGAAAACAGGAAGTAAACAGGATGAGTTCATGACAAAAGCATGAATAATGGATTTAACAATGGGGTTCAATGGTCGAAGTGCTGAATTCACTGAGCCCATGGTTCATGTACAGCACATGCAACAATCCTACAACAATAGCTCTTTTGCTCTGGGTGTATTTGCATATATTTGTGTATTTTTTATCTTTCCCCTAGGGTATGGAGTAAACAAACTGAGCGTTCAAGCTCCAAGCCGGTGGAATAATCGGCTTCACGCGGGCCGTCTTATCTCTCGGTAGGTAAAGTAAGGTAAGCTCCAGACTGCTGCTCAAGCTCCTGCTGCCGTAGTTTGTTTGGGAGAGCTAGATGAGATTCGGGATGATACACACAGATCTACTGAGCGGCAGCAATAACAGAAAAAATGAAAACAGAAAAAAAACGATCATTCCTTCTATAAAGCTGCAAATAAATCTGGGGATTTATTCTTCAAAATCAAAACTGCTAATAATCAGCATGGAAAATAGTTTTTTTTTTTGTTTGTTTTGTTTTTTTTTTAGCCAATTTTCCAATTCGGCTCATTCCATCGGGATAAAATTGAGAAAACATAAACAATACTGTGTGTAGCTGATTTACCTCGTGGTTTCAACGCAATACATAATCAAGCAAACGTCTGCTCAGTTTTAAAACAACTCCAGGTAACAAAAAGTGTACAAATTGTTTGTTTGTGTGTTAAAGAAGACTGTTATCAATATGATGAATATTAATTAGCACTGGGAATAAGATTTATGAATATTAATGACTGAGAGGACGCGATACAGCGGTTTATTAACCACCAGAGGTCTGGACCTATTACTGCTGGTTTTTCCTTCTGGTAGTCTTTCTTTAAAAAACAATGCACCTCTTATTCCTTCATTTATATCGTATACAAGATATAAGATCTTTAAACCCTTAATGGAACATTGTACGTTTCTACCAAAAGTCAAACAGTGCTCAAGAGAAGAGCTAAATAAAGAGAAGAAATAATGCTTCTAATCATTATAATTATTGAACTGAGAGCGTGTTCAGATCATTTTGACTCGAGGGCAACATGGTGAAATATAAAGGCTCAGAAATGCCTGAAGGAAACGATTATAAGGAGGGGAAAGCATTTCGGAGTAGAGGAGGCAGTGGATATCCGTTACTGAGCAGTGAACATGATTTTTTGTTTTGTTTTGTTTTGTTTTTTTGTTTTTTTTGACCAAGAGTGAAGCCAATTAATGCATCAGAAAGGAACGCAAATGTCTTTTTCTACTTTCGCTATTTCAACAGGCCGTTATAGTGAGTGTGAGAGCCTGCTGTGTGTGTGTGTGTGTGTGTGTGTGTGTGTGCTCATGCATAAGTCATATTACATACATGACACACACAATTTCCCTGTCTTGAGATTGAGTTGGCACTGAACAGGAAAGATCACATACCCCCCCGCTGTGTATGTTCGTGTGTACCCTAATACCTTTTTACCTCTTTCTGTCTGTCCTTTTCTTGCTTTTATTTTCCCACTTATCTATCCATGCGGTCTGGGTAGGCAGCTGGCTCTCAGCCCAGGTCACAGCGTGTGTGTGTGTGTGTGTGTGTGTGTGTGTGTGTGTGTGTGTGTGTGTGTGTGTGTGTGTGTGTGTGTGTACAGTACTGTGCAAAAGTCTTAGGCACATGCAAAGAAATGCTGTAGAGTTATTTTCAGATATTATCTGATAATTACTTTGACTTTGTAACTCATTATGATGACTTGGTAATTCCTTATTTTAAGAAATTATCTTATTTCTAATCAGTACCTCATTTTTTTTTCAACTTAGTAACTTGTAATGTTGACTTAGTGACTCATGTTGACTTATTAAGTCATTATTTCAGAATATCTCGTTATTTTGGCTTAATAACTCATAAATCACTAAAGAAATAACAAAAGAATTAGATAATCTCTTGAAATAATGAGTTACTAAGTCATAATAATAATAATAATAATAATAATAATAATAATAAGGGCTTCCCTAGCTATCTGAGCATTGTGAAATGCAGTGGTTTCTACGCGTACACACAGATGACGTGTCCTGGAATCGGACTGAACTTTTTAAAGCTGTGTATTATTCGATTTTGCTTACGTGGAGTTTGCACCGTACAGTTTCCCGTGTGTGTTGTTACTGTACAGATGATAACGCGTCAGTATAAACCTGTGATTTAACCTGTGATCGTCTGAGCTGCCGTTACAGAAAATTCAAGCAACACTTTCTGACCAATCAGATTTGAGAATTCAGCAGCAGAATCATTGTTGAATTGTTTGGTTATTATTAAAGAATCATCACATCTCAGGTGATGAATATGTTCTCAGACGGCTCTAGTGATTAAATAAAACAGATTTTTGCTAATCAATACTTAGCAAAGCTGCAAATAGCCCAGAAGGAAAAGCAGTAAAAACTTGTGACACCGAGGCACCGTGCTCTAAATGTTTATCACTTCCTAAACCCGAACTCAGGCAACACTAATTCCAGCATGGATTAATCATCAAATTTCAGAGAGTGGTGTTACATAAGGGACTCGCAAAACGCTGGCCCAGAGTCCACAGGTTGGCGAGTCGGCTGTGTTAACACTGCGAGAAAGCCGTGACCCCTGGAAAGAGGGTTTTTTTTGAACGTTGCTGGGGAAGACTCTGTTCCATCTGCCTACCATCTGTCTTTGATCCGCAGATCTGTGCCAGAGGGCACGACGCCATGCTAATGCTCCTCTACGCCAATTAAAAAAAAAAGGTGATGAAATCCAGCCATACACCTTGCAGCCGTAAGTCTCGCTGCGCAGGCTGTGAAAATATCTTAAGAGTCCAGGTGAGAAGGTTTTCAGTGTCGGAGCTTCACGTCCGGCAGACGCTGTTGAAGCTCGTGTTGTATACAAGACATCATATCGAGCATTTTATGCAAACAATTTTACGATATTGATTTGATCGTTAATCTTTGAAACGTTCTTGATAAAATGATGGAGATTCGTTGCAGAAACGGTAGCCGTGGCATTTCTAGATCTGTCCACTAGGTGGCCGATTTTTTTTTTTTTTTTTTAATCGTGATCTCTTTCTCCTGAGCTGTAGCCAGATGGTCCACAGGCACGTTTCATTTAAGCAAAATGAGATCAACAAATATTAACCAGAGAACAACAAAAAAAAAGTACAGTGAAAAATGTTACAGTTCCAGGACTTTTAGCATCTCATTTAATTTTGCATGTTGGCATGAAAGAGATTTTGTCTCTGTCTTTTTTTTTTAAAACCTTCCACCTCCACTTATGTCTTTTAGGTGTATCTGGCATCCCTGCCACTGATTCACGTTTGCAAGCGTGTAAATTTGTGGAAGTTCTTTTCTTGTTAAGTGTAAAAGAATTCTTCCGAGGTCACGGTGGGATATTTTGAGTTTTTAGTTTTAAGAGCAGTAAGGGAGCCCAGAGCTGCCCGTCTTGCAGGTATCACAGTCTTTTTTTTTTTTTTAACTCCGGAAAAGGAAGAAGAGATTCTTGAGCTCAGTGTCGATCGATAGCGATAACCCAGTCCAGTACACCTCAGCACAGAGAGCTTGAAGACGTCCACAGGGGAATTAGAGGCGTTTCCTGCTGACCCCTGGGAGCAGATCCATCCTCTTTAAGCAGAACGATGGAGGTGGACAGGATTACTGACCTTCACTGCCTTCATCACTCAATATGTAGACTAACCCAATCCCCCTCCCTCGTCACTCCCCTACCCCAACACACACACACACATAAACACACAAAAACACATCTCTGTTTCTGCCATCCATTATTAACAGCAGCTTCAAACCATCACAGGTAACCTAAATAATGCATCAGTCATACTCAAGAAGACAGAGGGACTGGTGAAGAATTCATCTCGTAGGCTTGAGGGATGTTGCTTATCCAGCACAGAGTGTTCATCCTCTTTTATATACGAACGTGACGTGGTCCATACTGACCCCAGGGTTGAAGGAGACCGAAGGCGTCCACACTCATAGGAGCTCACATTCATTCATTGTATTGTGTTGATTTGTATTTCCTTTTATCAGTTGTGGTAAAAGAGCCATTCCTTCATCAGCCTCTCCATTTCCCTCTCTAGAAGTTAATGACTTAAAAACACAGCGTGTCATGTTACTGGCGGCGTGGGCGTGGCTGTGCGTCAGCCGCGGATGGCGAGGACTCGGCAGGTGACGCGCGATGAGTCTCACCTATGTGTGATCACGGCGAGTTTGCTTCACTGAGCATCGTGTGTCCTTTCAGGGAGAACGCCGTGAACCTGAGAGAGAAGGACAGAGCTGATGGATCTCATGCATAACACATGCAGACACACACACTTGGAAAGTGTTGGCAAATTTGATCAAGGCGAAAGCCCCGAAATATTGGGACTTCTGAAAAGCACCTGTTGGAAAAATAAAGTGAACCTCAGAGCTCCATCTTCCCCCTTCCCACCCACCCACCTTCACAAACACCTACAGGTTCTGCACCTGTAACACATAAACTTCTCCATCCTGAAGACTTACCAATGGTGGAAAACTTCCAAAGCACTGACACTGGAGACTCCTTCCATAAGTGTTAAGTAAATATCGCGTTATGGAAAATGTCACCATATCATGAATTATGATTTCGTTTCTTTAAAATAGGATGGTTATTATCATCCTTAGAGTATTCTGCATGACTCCGGAATTGGATAAAGCGGACACTTAAAAGCGTAGTTACGTAAACTGCATGTTGCTCTACAAGAAACGAAGAACATTAGAACTAGAAGGTTCTTTTTTTTTTTTTTTTGGTTGAACCCCATCAGAAACCATGTGTAGTATTTAAGTTATTAATTTATTCATCTTGGTCAATCTCGCTGTGGATCCCGAGTCTGTCCCAGGAACAATGGAGGTAAGTTGGGAATACACCCTAGATGAGACAACAATCCATTCCTGGACACCATTCACACTTAGGAGCAATTTAGCATAGCCAAGCCACCTCCTAGCATGTTATTTTGGAGGTTGGAGGAAACCGGAGACCGCTGAGGAAACCCATGCAGGGAGAACATGCAAAACTCCACACTGACAGTAACCCAATCTCAGGATCGAACCAAGAACTTCGGAGCTGTGAAGCAGGAATACTACCCAATGCATCACCATGCCACCCTTTCACTTATCCAGAGGTTATCCTATAAAGAACCCTGGAAGTGTAAACCACAAGACACAAAATGCAGTTGAATTAGCGTTATTTTGTTTAGTTCGCTCTGGGGGAAGCCTTTAAATAATTACAGCTCAGGGTCTCCTTATTAGGAAGTGTTTCAAGAAGAACCCCTTTAGGATGCTAAGCCTTAACTCTCTATTAAACCCTCGTTCAAAAGTATAGAGCTGCCTTTTTTTTTTTTTTGCTGCAACCTCCAGAATAAACAGAATGAGCCCTGGAATAGAAACCGTGGCTGCAACATCGTTACACAGTCTGCGTGCAGCGTTACGTAACACATTTGCATTTGTGTGTGCGCTTTTGATGAGAAAAAGCAAGTCCTAATAGCAGGCAGAAAATGCCGGAAAGACGCGTCGGTTAACACCTACTAAAGCACACTGCATACGATTAAGTACTAATCTGGGCACTCATTCATTTGCATTCAGCTTACACAATCCAGAAAACACTAATTGCTGTTCTGTTCCATGCTTTCTTTTCTTTTTTTTCCTTTTTCTAAGCGATAGAGACTTCGAACCAGTTGTGGAGTGGAACCTGATGTGGTTTTCTGCTCTTGTGGACCATCTGCCTGATCTGAACTGAAGCTCTTAACCTGTATCTGTACGCTGTCATGCAAAGGATAATCGCATGAATATGGGGTGTGGGTGTTCCTAATAAAATGGCCTGACTGGGTGTAAAGAGTATGAGTGTATGAGTATTTTTTTCTCTCCATGCATTATTTTGTACCTGTCATTTTTTCTGTCAGTTTAATTCATAATGATATAAAGTAGATTTATTTTTATTATGGATTGATGCAGCAGATATTGTTTATTAATTCATATTTCCCTGTAGGTGATATTCTGGACAGTAAACCTGTTTATAGTTTTATAAGGGTTGGAAATCAAAGAGCGCAACCAAATGTATTTTTCAGAATCACCACGTAGGGCGGTTTTGTGTAATATGAGAGATATTAGTCATGTATCTGCCCAGGAACGTTAACAACTCTATCACGTCTTATTAAAGTCATATATCCACTTAATACATCATGTTAAATGATTAAAGAGACAGATCCAACTCTTTCATTCCTTTTCCTGCATTATAAATTCATCCCATACCCACAGCTAGATGTTGCAAGCGTTTATGGGCATTTATCTGCTCAGCATTTATTTTCTCAGGAGCCAGACTCCGCCTCAGCACGACCTTCTCCCGCACTGGGACACACTCGAGTGAAGCCAGAAGAGACAGAAACTTTTGGAAGCTGACGTCATCTTAAACGTCAGTGCTTTAACCTGTAACGTTAGTCAGGACGGACCGGAGGCTTCCTCTGGCTCTTACGTTTTCGGTCAAATGAACTCAGATGGTTATTATTATTTTTTTTTTATGAATCATGTTATGATTAATTTTGAATGTCAGCAGTGACTACACAGTCACATTTATTTATTTATTTATTTATTTATTTATTTATTTATTTATTTATTTCAAGTTTATGCTTTTTATTATACCTTATTCAACAGGCCACAAGATTAATAAATATATATTTTCTTTATGTATTCATCTCTATCTATTTATTCATTCTAATAGCTACTTTATAATAATAATAATAATAATAATAATAATAATACATTTTTTATAATATTTATACTGCACTTTTCATTTGAGGCCAAATTCAAAGAGCTTATTTATTTATTTATTTATTTATTTATTTATTTATTTAATCTGTCCGTTTGCCTTAATATTTTATGTTATGATCTGCAAATGAATAATTAAAGGATATAAATAAACAATGAAGGTCGTCAAAGTATACGTCCCAGTACGAGGTCACTCACTCACACATTCATCTACGTTTATTATCCAACATTTAATCAGCAGATTAATTAAAATTAATTTTTTTTACATTATTATTCCTTTAATTTGATCCTGTTCATAAGAGCTGCAATAAATGGGATCAAATAAAGGAATAATAATTATAAAAATATTTTTAATTATAATATCAACGTCATTAAATGTTTGTTTAGACTGTTAGTTGTAAATAATGTAATTAATTATAAATAAAAAATTTTCTCCTTTATTTATTATTATAATTCCAGCAATTTACTTTCAGCGAACGTTTAAGCTGACATGACTCAATTTAGTACAATTTTTAAAAATACATGATCTAACATCCATTCCTTTATTTGATCAGTATGATTATTTATTTATTTATTTATATATAATTTATAATTCCCTCACTACACTGTTGAGTCGTATCACTCTTCACTGTGTTATAGAATCTGTTCATTGGGATCTGCTTGTCACCTCATTGCCCGCCTCTTTATACACCTCATCCAATCAGGTCTCAGCTCCTCTGACCCTGGCTCGTCTCACACACCTGCTTCCTGTTAATGACTCGTTATGGACTTTCCAAACTTCACTAGTGAGGTTTTAATCCAGCTGCCTACTCCTGTTAGAATAAGTGAAATCTTTCATACAGATAAACTTGATCTGAAGTGGAATCACAGAAGGTTGGGTTTTCCCAAAACTGAATCTTCAGCACCACAAGCTTCATGCATCACTCCTGAGGGATGTGAGAGTCCCGAGCTGGCGCTGACCATCTTCACCACGTGGATCATCACAGCACCAGGTATGAGCTGCTCTGACTGTGTGTGTAGACCAGAGTCTCCATCCCTTCCACACATCCTCTTCAAACAAGAGCAAGCACTTGTGTTCATCTCTACTCTTTCAAAGGATGAATCTCTTAAACGCTTTGCAAAAGAGCTGAAGCTATTGTCCTGCCTTCAGCTCCTTGCACGTTTCTGGAAGTTCCTCATCTTCCAAATGATTAAATTAATTTTTTTTTAAAAAAATGGAGATGCAAATTTGTAACACAAATCAAATTAATGTCAAATTAATTTCTATCACGTTTTCTTGTTAGACTCGTAGAGCTACATGATAGCTTTATTAGCTTTATAATTTTACTCAGTATTCTTCAGTAGTAATAAATAGTGTTATAAAGTCGATTAAACCCCTATTTTAACGAAACAAGGAATTGTCCTTTTTTTTTGTGTCCATTATAAAGGACATTATAAACCTACATTCTACAAACAATAAATAGCCAGTTGATTGCTGATATTCTTACAAGTATATATATATATATATATTTTTTTTTGTATTCGAACTTTTTCAAAAATGCACACTGATTTATGCAAATATGATAATAATGATCATTTGATTTGCATACTTACCAAAACCAAAAATCTAGAAAACAATAAGAAAACTTATTGGAGAAAAAAAAGGCTTTATTGTCAGAAATTGCAGATAAAATATTACCCCTCTTTCCCTCTCCCAATATTTACAGTATACCCTTCAATTGAAATGTCTCTGTACATCTTCTTCTTCTTTCGGCTTTTCCCTTCAGGGGTCTCCACAGCGAATCATCACTCTCCACCTATCCCTATC
>JAKKZN010000003.1:27655003-27668841 GCA_033441825.1 Pangasius elongatus
TGACATGATCTTGACAAACACAAGACAAAAAAGTGCTACCAGAGACAGAGCTTAAACACCCATGCTCATTAGACATAAATGTGTGATCTCGTGAGGTGCAGGGGCTGATGGGTAACGTAGTCCTGACCTTAAGCAGGAATCTACTGAAGACTGTGTGAATGTCCTGGGATGCAGTATAGTTTCTGGGTAGTTATGTGTGTATGTATTACTGAGACTTTTTTTTACACACATGAAAGAGGAAATAATTTCTAAAAATTCTAAACTGAAAAAAAAGACGTCTGAGGCCGCTGACATTAGCAGAGTGAAGCAACCAGGAAAAGTCTGAAATCAACATAAAAGGAAGAAGGACACATCAGGAAATTGGAGCTATTCGGAAATTAAAGTTGGCCATTCATGCCAAGGACAGAATTTTTTCAGTGCGGAACGGCACAGCACATTACAGGATGTGTTGCTTATGAGCAAAAAAGAAAATGTGGCATAAACAGACATGATACAGATTTTCAACAAATGAATTAAACCCAATCCAGTCATTTGTTTCATATGACTCTATTTTTATTGGTCAGAAGATGATGATTAATTTTCTATAACAACAGCTTCGACAATAGTTCATCTACAAAACCACAGATTTAACATAATACACTTGTTAGTTATCTAAAAGTACTTAAAAAAAAGGCAGTAGACACAGTCCTATGAAACGATGACATGAAGATGAACCTGAAGCCATGAAGCAATGAAGAGAGGAAGCTATGGATCACGGCTCAAGCATATCACGTATGTGTAAAACATGATGGAAGTCCTGTCGGCGCGGCTACTGCCGAACGTGCATCACTCATCTTCATTCATGACGTGACAGTCGACAAATTCTAAAGTGAATGGCTGCTCAGACGCTTCTCGGATCCAAACACTCTTAAGATGATGAACGTTTTTGTAGAGTGATGACGACGATGGTGAAGAAGAAGAGGTTTGGGTTTTGGAAATAACCCTCGTTGATGTCACGGGATTGAAGATTTTTTATGATTTCCCATCATAAATATCATGAGGAATGTTCTCCATGGCAGGAAATAGTTTGTTCATGATGGCACCAAACCAAATCTTACATATTGCATTGTAACTTTTTTTTTTTTTTGCTTTAAAACTGTTCTGGTCTTATTTGCATATTAAAATGCTTGATGATATTCAAAGCAGTGTTCCTAAACGGCCGTCTCCTTTCCTCACTCCTCTGCACGAATCCGGCTAATTTCACATGCCGCTGTTTGTTCTTTAATGTCACAATTCAGGTTGAAGTGTTTTTTTATGTTTACTAGGCTTTCACAAAGAGCCTGGCTGTCTTTGCATGATAATAGGTAATTAAGTGTGAACGCGGAACGTGCGCGAGCTCAGCTGGATGTGTGCGCCAGTGCCTCGTCGAGAAGACTTTGACTTTCGGGAGACTAACACAGCTGCAGATTGGACCATAATTAACTCATCTTTCACTCATCGGCTAAATTAATCATAGCACCGCGGTGGTTTTTGCCTCATTAACGGTTATCTGCTGAAAAGCACTAATCGTGTCGAGCTGGCCAATCAGAAGACATTGAGGAGCGAGACAGCGCAGGTTAAATGTGGCCCTTTAAATATCGGCCATATTCATTTTTCCAATGCATTTTTTTTTTCATTTCAGCAACATTTCCACAGGTTCTATGAAGTACTCATTTCATGTGTGCATGCAGTGAGATCTGCCTATATCCATCAATCCGTCTACATATCCTGTGTTTCATTTAGAGAAAGATCAGTGCTTAGAGTTCTGACAGAAAATCAGCTCCAGTGACAATAAATACCATTGGCAAAGTCATAGTATGAATATTGTATTGTTTTGTATTATGTAGTTCATTTGTGGTTTTCTCAGCTTTCCTATACATCATGTCCTGATGTTCAATAACCGAGGGATAAAACACTCCATGTCATGCAGTTTCAGGGAAAATAATCAGTGACAGGGTGGTGTGATGAAGCGAAGTTGATTGTTTTCCAGTAACAGCGCGTCCTAACCTGTTTTATTTCTACTATACTACATTCATTTGCGAACAATTACACTTTTTATTCTTTAATGAAAAACCTGTTCTTTTTATCCATTTAGAGTTATGTTTAATATTGTAGAGTGTCCATAGAAACAAGTTAGTTCCTGTTGTAACTTACAGTATAGCTGCTACAAACAAGCGAAAAAAAAAACTTGCAATTTGTCATGTTATCAAGTAACCAGTATGTGTGAACTCGTCTATCCTGAAGTCTTTCCCATTGTGGTTAGACAAGTGCTGACACTGGAGACTCCTTCCATTTTGTGTTAGTTGTGTCCATTTTAGTCTATGAGGAGTCTCTGACACCTGCAGTGCGATTTACTGCTGCATGACGGGCAGATTAAGGACAGCGATACCATGTAGAAATTAATACAACCAATGGGCAGGTATTAAATTTGTCTAAAGATGCGACAGTAGTAGCATTTTGGTTTCGTAACAGATATTTTTCGCACATTTTCGCAACAAATCTGATACCAACGTTCAAAGAGCTCGGAGACAGCTTTCCTTTACAGATATACACTCCTGTCTATAATTTTTAGACCCCTCACAATCATTCTTAAATATTCCATAAATCACCGGCAAATATGCAAATTAGTCTCTATACTCAGGAGTCCGCCGCCAAGAACCGGTTTTACTCACCCAGTTATTAAAAGTCTAATGCAAATGCGTCCATTTTTAAGCAGTTAGCAACGTTAGGATATAATGCATAGAGAGCTGTAGTAATTGAGTGAATGTTAGATTATCACCGTGTGCCGTGAGCATACATAGCATTCCAGTTTGTTACCAGTATACTGATTACTTACGATAAGCAATGTTCATGGATTTTTATTTAATAGAAGGATTTTCGAAACGTCGCTGAGTCTCAGTTTTAACGAATTCCGCACTGTGAACACCTTCAGACATGCAACAGATTTCCTGAAGTCACATCATCTCCGGAATCATCACTTGTCTCAGTTTCGAGCTTACTTAAAGCACGGCTCGACATTCACCTCATGCAATATTCATGTCTAATTTATATGCAAAATGGAGAGGCGCTGATATAAGTATTTTTTTTTTCCTCTCATGATGGAAGACGACTGTTGCTTCGTGACCCTGTTGGCTGCCGAAATGGACAATCGTACATTCATACCAACATATTGTGTATGAGTATCTGTCAACCACCGTCTGTGTGTGTGTGTGTGTGTGTTTTCAGAGGGCTAATTGGGTGTATTGAAGTCTTTACAAGTGTGTGGAGTAGTCAAATGTGACGGGAGGGTGTGTCTTTCATGTGTGAGAAGGCGTGTTGCCATCTACTTCACATCACTCTCACAGAGTCACGGCAGGAGCCAGAATGAAAGGATTTGATGTGTGCGCTAACACAGCATGCAAAAAAAGCCTCATCATTGACATCAAATAAATCCCAACCCGTCTGTAAAGTTATTTTGCAGAAAGCTGTTGGTTTCTTTGAGAGTTTTGAGTGATTCATCAAAACAAACAGTGAAGAGGGCTGTTTTGTTTAAAAGACATTTTTACCCGGCGTTTACGAAACATTCAGCTTTCCGCCAGACTAAACGTTTTTAATATGCACAAAGGACAAATGTGTTTGTGTACAAGATGTCGGCTGTAATGTGGACTCACAAAGGACCCATATTTCGGTGCCAGATCTGGAACTACAGAAAACAGACAACTGGTGTTGATATTAGAAGTGAGGCTAAAAGCATGCCCTCAGAATAGCATCCATGCTAATCACACCAGCTGTAACCCTTCGAATTCCAACCAAAAGACAATAAAGTTATGTTGTCTCTCGTTTGGTGTAATTTGTACTTTGATTGTGTGGATGATCGAATAAACCATCCGCCTCATTCACAACTGTATTTCATTATACGTGGATTTACTAGTCAGTCTCCGCTAACGAAATGTGATGCATCTGTTGTGAAGCAAGCTGGAGATCAAAAACGACTGTCAATGTATGAATCTACAGTGTGGACTAGAAAGAAATCAGCCCCAGCCTCACTATTACATACCATTTGGTGTGTTTATCTTATTACCATTGGTGGTTCTGTGGCTCAGTTCTACAAAATTTCAAAATAACAGCAAATAATCAATTGTGAATGCAAAAAATGAAACATTATATTGATGTCTTAGCACTGCTAGCTCATTTATACCACTCTATTCCTGAATTACGACTTTGGGGACAATTGAAGTCTCAATGTCTGGCCCAATAATGGCTTTCTATTTGTTCTTGGCTTAGACTCATCAGTTGTTGGGACATAATGATTTAAATATGCATATTTATACAATAGTTTTGTCTGTCTGACCTGAATCCCATCAATCTACTTTCATTCTTTCTCCACCTGAAATGCATCAGCAGACTTTGAAATATTCGTTCCCTTTTACACTCAGAATCGATCTTTACACATGTAGCGAATGTCATTTCCACAGTTCTGTCTGATCTTCACACTCTGACCGGAATGATGTGAGGCTCTTTGTACGTACAAAAAACTTTTCTTCCTCCCCTTCCCTTCACATTGCACATTGGATATGGATGAATGCTCGCTCTCTGAAGCCTTAACTTTAAAGGAAGTGTCTCAGTTTACACAAATCTGTCACTGGAAGCTAAAGAAAAACAGCAGAATATTCAAAGCAGAGGCTTTAGTTTAGAAGTAGAGTAATTGTATGGTTATGAGTTTCCATATGGAGTGGGGCAACGCTGCTCTATCTGTGAAAATTAGATCTTCAGCCAGGGTCAAACCCAGCCCAATGGCTCTTCAACTGTAGCCCTAAAACCCTCCTAAAAATCAACAAAAACCCCAAAATCTAACCATTTCCGAACCCTGTAAACTCCAAAACCATGACTATAACCGCTAACTATATTGTATTTACTGAAGCAATATTAAAGCCGTATTGTTTGATGATCTCATTATTGTCATAAATAAAGAGTACATGTTAACTACGTGTGTTAATTCACTATATTAATCATACCCATAGCCCAGGATATGCAAAAGACAGTAAATAAATGCATTTAATGTTTGCACAATAAAGAAAGGGAATAAAATCCAATAAAAAACATTGAGTTTAGAAAATAATATTGATGTAATTAATTTAATGTGTGCAAATTAATATCAGCAAGTGATAAGTAGCCCAATTCCAAACAGAAATCTGGGCAAGTTGGGCAAGTCTCAACTGTCTCAGAGCAAAACAGTGTATCAGGAGTATTGTATGTCTGGATGAAGCAGGGTTTCAGATGGAGATTTCTGCCCTGTTTGAGATTTCTGACTTTTCTGCCGAGAAGATCTCACCCTCTTTGTCTTTCTCTCGCCACGCCATAAGAAACCTCCCATAACCCAGAACATATGACCCCGTCACGCCCTATTCGTTTGTCTCTCTTGTAGTCTGACCTCAATCTGTCATGTCTGACTTTAAGAGCTTCCACTAAACTTTCAGTTAATTTTGACAGGAAAGATCATGGTGTATGAGAGGGGAAAATCAGGGCTGATTGTAAAGGTCACAGCATGGAGTCTGCTCTTCTATTCCACCACTTTCCCTAGTGATTACAGCTTTGTACTTTGTATGTAAGGTGCAGACAGACTATCTGATCATGAAACCACCCAGGCTATGTTTCTTCCGTTTGTCATAAAACACTTAGATTCACTGTTTCACCCTTCTAAATATGACTCCCTGATTGGTTGGTTGTGCAAACCACGATTATCGAACGACTCAGTGTATTTTATCATCATTCTTTACATCAATAACAAAGGTAGAGGACAGAAATTGATCTATATACCTCCTGACAACTCTCCAAAAGATGCTGGTTGGTGAACTGATTGAGCGAAGTTGCCCCTAGAGTGTGCATGCTGCATGGGGCATGATTAGCGTACTCCCACCATGCACCCAAGGGTCCTGGGAAAGGCTCTGGGTCCACCATGTCCCTGTCAGGGATAAAACACTTCCTGAAGACAAGTAAATGAGGTTATTGACAGAAATAAATGGTTTACCTTATAACTGATATTCTCGTTAGCACAGCGTCTCTAGTTTCAGGTTATGGGTTGGGGGGAAAAAAAATCCCATGGACTAGAATAGTGCAGCAGCGACACTCTCAGTACACCGACGAGGCATTGTTCCTGAGGCTTGAGTCAACCAGAAAAGTGTCCAGATAAATATCTGCACTACCCAAAAAAGGTTATGTCCAAGAACCGCTGCTGTAATCATAAAGACTGTCCTGTTCTCATCCCATACTGTAATGATTTGTAATCCCACTATCAGGTGTCACAGAGAAGAGGATGGGTTCTGTTTAGAGTTCTTCTCAAGCCTTCTTCTTCAAGTCACCTTTGGTTTGCTCATTAGGGATCTAAATCTAATCCTGTAAAGCTGCAACCTCACACCCTTTAACACCTTATCACCAGCAATCCTAACTAGGGCAAAGTATTTTCTCTGAGACCTGACTGGGAAGTGGTGCATCGCGCAGCATATTTATGCGCTGACACGGCAAAACGAAGCTCCAAGTGCACAAGGCTGCTCGACTGCGAAGACAGACAGTTCAAAAGTGGCATCTGGTTAAAAATGTTGTCGAAGCAGAAGTTTGCTCTTCCACAAAAATAGACAGCAGTTCAGTGCTGTGTCACAGTTTCATAGTTGATGTAAGATCTGGTGGTTACTGATGACAGTACACACCAAATGTTTCATGATTCATGCATCACGTTACAACCTAATCGTGTTGTGACTTAATATAAATTAACCAAAACCCTGCAATTATTTGGTGCGATTAGCAGCATGAAGTAAATTCCGTCTTAACTGGGGTTGTTATTTTAATCCAGTGTGGTCTAATTGGTATATCTGAGTAGTATAATGTAATAGTTTGCCTCTGGGATAATTAAGGAATCAAACATCTGGAAGCATGCTGTTATGGGAAAATAATCAGTGACAGGGTGATGATGTGATGCGACCCAATGCAAAGCGGAGTTACTTTACCACCCCAAGGTTCAACTTTCTATAATGCTTCCCAAAGTGTTTTATTCATCTTAGACCACAGCTATTGTGTGTCTATTTATTTCTGTGTTATTATTTGTCATATGTCATGTACCTGTCATACAAGTCCCAGTGAATGGGCTGCTGCTATAGAAACGGTAACGTTTGATTCAGAAACTGAATCAACACCTTCTGACCAATCAGAATTCAAAATGGCAATGATGTAATAGTTTGTATCCTCCCTCGGAATGGAGCAAGCCATCTGTGTGAGGGTATTCTGCAAACCTAAATGATGCAAGTGCCAAAACATTTTTCCCAGCAGTCTCACCGTTTGTGGTAATTTTTCAACATTGGTGCCAATTAAGCACAGAAAGTCTCAACATGTTCAAATATTTGGACCACAACCTCACTTTAACATTTCTTTTTACAAAAACAAACGAAGAGTGTGTTCAGAAATTGAATTCCCACCACTTGCGTGTGTGTGTTTTTAAATTGATGAATTGAGTAACTGTGATATATTTTGACAAGGTCATCATGCCATGAGAATATCAAACTGCAGCGGTTCGGCGTGCACTGAGATGGAAGAAATGCCTTCATGCTTGGCTTCCTCTACTACTAAGAATAGACACAGACTCTCTTGACTTACTGGGGAAATTATTGAGGCATTTATGATGTTTTATGGACAGATTCACAGTTCCTGAGTCTGTATTCCTTTATTAATTCTTATTGAATAGAAATACATATTTACAGCCGCGGCTTCACAGCTAGCTGATAGCTGAATAAAGCTGAAACATCAGTTTGCGAGCTTGTTTAAGCTTTATGTTGCTTCCTCTGCAACGATTTATGGCTTTTGCTCCTTCGCAGATGAAGCACGTCCTACAGATCCTCTTCTCGCAGTCTAAATAAATAGTGAACTTTGACAATGTCTTCATCTCAGATTCTGTTCTGAGAAAACGTCTAACTTTTCCATCACTGTGTTTTTTCAGGGAGTATATTATTGTCAGTCCAACCCATATAGTCAACAAATGAAGATATTTAAATGAGATGGTGAAGAGAGAGAGAGAGAGAGAGATGAAGAGAAGTGATGGGGATTCAAAATTATGTTGGACCAACACTGGCACCCAACTTTGACCCACTAGAATGTCTCATGTTGGACCATTGGTGAGGTGGATCTAAAGGTTTCTGAAACACTGTTGGTCTTGGTGACTCAGTGTTTGTCCCAGAACCTTGGACAGGAACTTCAGGATTCACGTATGTTGTATAAATAATATTAACAATGATATGATCGGTATGGATGAAACCTTAATGAACATGTTAAGTGGCAAAATTCAGAATTAAGCCTGAAACATTGACGCTTTGCGACCAGAGTTCAAGAAGTTATCTTGCTAATTGTATGTACTTATTTTTAGTCTAATAATAATAATTTCATTTACATTTGAACACATGTCAGTTAATACGTGTTAATTTGTTACTTTGCTAACATCACAGATGGTTTATTAATGCTCAGGGTTCCTTAACGCTAACTGATGGAGTAAATAATGCTAGTTAAGACAATCTTAATGTAAAGCATTGCCAGTTTTAATTCCTTGCTAACGGTATTAATTCCTTCAGCTAATCCCAAGCTTTTGGTTTTGTTTCTTGGTTCTTGTTTCCATTGTTTGTGCAGTAGGCTATATCTTGGTTAAATAAATTTTAAAGTAAATAGGATTATTTTATACGGACTCCTTGAGGGGGGGTGAAATGATAGTTGCTAGCTATTAAGCCTAACAGCTTTTTGGCAGTAACATATACAAATGTGTGCGAATTAGGGTTTGTTTGTTTGTTAATATTTAAATATTTGTAGCTTTCGGTAGCATAAACCTTTGTAATTAGATTGTGAGCTATATATATATTTATAAATAAATGTATAGACAATACACACAGCCCACCATGTTGAATTCAATTTTCAACTCTATGACTTCTGTAAACAATGTGACATCATTTCCTGGACTTAGGAGTGAGGTAAATCTTGGCAAACGAAATTTATGGCCAGTGTTGGGATTATGAAAGGGTGCTAAAAAATAGACGGTTGCTTTTAATTTAATACTTTAAAATAATGATTTATTTTAACAAAGCCAACATGGCTGTTTTTTTCTCCTTTCCAGCTTAATCCTCATTGAACTTGATCCCAAAAGCTGACCGTGTGTAAAGCGATGATGTGTAAAGTAGCAACAAAACCCTCTGGACTCATCTCATTTTTTGGAGCCTTCATCAAAAACATCCATGTGTTTTTAATCGAATTTCAGCCAACTTCAATATGCGCAGTCTAGACGCATTGATTGTTTGACCACGTAGTGTATTTCAAAGCCACCTTTGCTCGCACATAATGTCTGCACTGCAGTGACTCATCCATTTATGATGTGCTTATGAAATGATGGAATCAGAGAACACTGGGTAATATTAGAAATCCTCATTCATTATAAATCAAATGTAATCTGTGGTGGTGTCTGAGAGTCCATCTGCTATCGTTCACGTCCCTAGTGTTTATCCAGGGATGAGCACAGGACAGTCTTTATGATTACAGCAGCAGTTTCTAGGCGAGATTGTTCATGGAGAAGTGCAGATCTTTAGAGACCATCCACAGCAGCAGAAGGTGAGTCACAAGTGTAGAAAGCTCCAAGCAGGAGTCGAGCATGAGGATGAATCAATGAGGCAGGTCTGGAGTGAGAGGAACCACAGCAGTTGTATGCAGGAGTTACACATTCGTTTCAGATAGCTAGCGGTTTAATATTTAATATGCATGGTTACATAAAGAATGCCTGGTGATCATCCATTGACTGAATACTATCTACAAAGCTACCCATAGGCCATAAGGGGCTCGTACATGCTTCAGATACGAGATCGCCTCTTTCCAGCTCCCCCATACACATGCTCAGTATATGTGCTCAGGCTTCAGTGTTCACAGACTTAAAACTATGCACTAATTGGTGAGTGTAAATAACAGGTGTTAGATAAAAAACGTTTGATATACAGACAGTCCAATTAGCGAGCCAACTGAGGACACCAGCAACTCCTCTGTGACTTTGTCTCCTATCGGCATCAATGAACTCACACTCCTTCCTTGTGTGACTAGGAATGAAGTTCTTTCGGCCTTGGGGATTTCGTGTGGTTTTGTTCTGCCTCTCGAGCCTTGCTCCGGTGGTATCGTCATATCTTTGTCTTTCAGCTGTCTGTAGCTCACAAAGTTTCTTATGTTGCCTTGTGCATCCTTTCAGGACATACCGGGCATTTCTGTTAACAAATTAATGTTGTAGATCGATGATAAATGGAAATGTTCCACCACACTGGGCTCAGTTTTTGGGATGATTTTGTAATGCAGACCTTGCAGCCAACAGCAATGCTGCAGAGAAAAGAGTTGGCTCTAGAAGTGGTTTATTTTGAATAATATTCTCTAATATTCTCTTTTGAATAATAGTATTAGCCTGATATCAATATCTAGAATCCTTTCCTTGGCTTTTGGCCATCAGATTTTGGGGNGGATGGGTTAAATGCAGAACACAAATTCCGAGTATGGGTCACCACACTTGGCCACAAAGTCACTTCACTTCACTTCATTGTGGATTGTTGGCTTAGAAAAATCGCACACACTTGTATCCAAGTCACTGTGGTTCATTCTAAGCTAGCAAACTGGGGCTCACAAAGTAGACCAATGTCCTTTGTTTTATGGTTATATTCTGTGTGAAAACTCAGCTGAAAGAATTGAGATCAGTGTTGCTGTAAAATTCTACAGTGTAGAGTTTTGTGAAGTCAAGCTAAAATTGTGATGCGATTCTCCCATGTACAACACAGCATTCCTTTGAACATCTGATCAGTGTGGGTTGTGGTGAAGAGACAGAAATGGTCTGACTGTTAGGGCGAGAAAGACAGATGGGCCAGAGACTGTCCTAGAGAGAGGGCAGAGAAAGAGAGAGACAGAGAGATGATGATGATGATGATGATGATGAGTAACTATGAGCTGATAAGATGGTGAAAAAGAGGGAAATAGATGCACCAGAGAGAGATTCAAGTGAGAAAGAGAAAATCAGAGTGCTCCATTTTCATTTTTCATGCAGGCATCATATAATCTCAGCATGTTGCCAGTTTGGTTCTGGGTCAGCCAGCCACTATTTAACACACATTTTGCAAGTGATGTGAGCCAGCCAGTTATTTATTTTTCAAATTAACCTGACAAAGAACCACTGCCGCACACATATTCATCAGTATACTCAAAAAGGAAGTTGTACATCTTTTAAGGAATCTCGCACAATTGTTTTGAGAAAGCCAAGTGAACCGATCATGACATCGCAGTGTTGCCAAGTCCGAGATATTCCCACATACTGATTTTGAACTGCTGTGATGGGTTAAATGTTTTGCATTTCATCAACATTAGCTCTATCTGTTACTGCATGAATGTATTTTATTGTCCATCACAGACGTTGTCTATGGTTCATATTGGTCACAGCTAATCCCTATTTAAGGACCTTTGTGAAAAAAAAAACAAAATCTATTTAAGGAAACTGTCTTTAAGAGGTTGCTCAGGGTTCTCTGGGTTCCTTGAGGCCAGTAGGTGGTGGTTATACACCATGCCCAGTGTTAACCTTGACCAGGAAGCACTTACTCAAGATGAATGAACGAATATGGATGAGTGAATTTTGTAGTAGCAATGGTAGCCATGTCGTTAAATTTTAAAAGCAGTGTACAGAGTATTGGACTTGGTTTTAGGCTTTAAACACTCTTCCGTCTACATGAGCTCATAGATACCTGCTACGATTGGCTAGTCTCACTGTGATTAAAAAGGGGCAAGTGAGAGGATGCCCCTCCCACCCAGACAGCACGACTGTATTGGGGGGGGGATCGCTGGGATTCAGACCTGGCAACCCTGTCAAACAGGATAAAAGCTCAAAGATTGGAAGAGATGTCGCCATATGCAGAACAGAAAGTAGTCGGCTCTTGTATTGTTTTATTTTGACAGAGTAAGCACGAAAGATGCCACAGAGACAGATAGATAGATAGATAGATAGATAGATAGATAGATAGATAGATAGATAGATAGATAGATAGAGACAGCTGACAAAGTGATAGTGAGTGAGAAATAGGTGATGAATAACAGAGAACAGACAAGAAAAAGAAACTGAGAGAGATAGAGAGAGAGAGATCTCCCATGATAATGTGTGAAAGGAAGGTGTGTGTTTTGGGTACTGTGTGTGTGTGTGTGTGTGTGTGTGTGTGTGTGTGTGTGTGAGGTTTTCCTGCTTCCACTCTACTGAGAGCGATGATGTCATCCTTGCAGCAGGTCAAAGTTTCATTGGCTTTCTTTTTCTTTTTTTTTATAAACTATTCCATCTTGACCACTTTTGCTGCTCAAAGTGCTATGTGTTATACACGATTGAGTGACTGTGTGTGTGTGTGTGTGTGTGTGTGTGTGTGTGTGTGTGTGTGTGTGTGTGTGTGTGTGTGTGTTTATGAATTCACTGATGTTTAGGACGTCTCCTTGCTCAGGTCCTCGTCTGGCTGCCCCACACTGAGAGATTAATTATAACTCACAGTGGGAAGATCATCAGCTTGCACTGCATCACCATTCACTTGCATTTACATCACACACCTGTGTGTGTGTGTGTGTAAGAGACAAATGAAAAAAATATCCAAGGAAAAAACTAAAAGAATGTGACATCGGTGATGCATCAGGTGTTCACTTCTGTTTAGTCAGGGATAACTCTTTATAACTATAAAATGTAATTAAATATAATTAAAACTGATAAAAAAATGAACAAATAGATTATCAAATAAACTGCATAAACATACAATCTATTATGTACGTATTAAGATAAAGAAACTAATTACTAATGACACAATAGTGACACCTATAGGATCTACAAGGATAAAACAAAACACATTAAAATGCCAAATAACTGACAAAGAATAGAACGTATATAGAATATATGTATAAATATATAAAATATATGTGAATAAATAGTACAAATTATTCATTAATTAGCAACCAAACCCAAGACAAAAAAAATCTAAATAAAAAAAAATTAAAATATATAATTAAATACTAAAGTTTAAAATTAAAATGACGCCAAATCAAAATATTCACATCTGTAAACAAGTACAAGTATAAAATAAAATATATGACATGGTCAAAAATCAACAAAAAAATAAGTAAAATCAATAAAATAAAACTCTTTAACGTATAATACAATTATAATCAACATAATGATGACAAAATTAAAATACTTCTACTAAATACAAGGATAAATCAAAATCCTTGCATTAAAAGGTGAAACTGATAAATAATAAAATGAATTAATAATAAAAACAGACATGTAAGGTGACCCAGTGCACAGTATACATTTCCCAGCATGCTCTGCGGCGGCGTGTACGTGCAGTCAAACAGCCATCCAGCAGCGTCACTTGCTCTCAGTTCCCCAAAGAGACTTTTAATTGCTTCATTAACCTTTCAGCTGGAATCAGTCAGAGGGAATTTCGCTGTGTCTTTGCACGCCGAGGAATGCTGGGAAAAATAAATAACCTCGTTTCCGACATGAGAAATCTGTTTGTTTGTTTATTCATGTATTTATTCACCTCATAAACAGATATAAGCAGATGTCATTCTTTAACAAATAGAAAAGTGTAACCATCAGCAAATCGCTGTGGAGATAATAGAGGAATAAAACACTTCAGGACATGTTGTTATTGGAAGAGAATCAATTTCGGGGTGGTATCAGAAACTCTGACATAGAACATTTCAGACGAGGCTATCAGCTCGAGTTCCACTGGCTGCCCGAAAGCAAGAAAAGAACCAAAGAGAGAAAACATAAAGAC
>JAKKZN010000003.1:27761561-27775372 GCA_033441825.1 Pangasius elongatus
CCAACCTCGTCACTCCCAAAGAGAACCTCAACATCTTCAGCTCTGCTACCTCTAGCTCTGACTCCTGCCTCTTCCTGTCTACTCTTTCTCAGTTCATTCAGCTTAACCCAACTCTGAATACGAGTAACTTTCCCACGTAATTATATTGCCATTGTCATTTGACTCTGAATGCGGCCTGTGAGTTCTCAACAGCTCTGACAAGATCCATTTCCTGTCAACGATCTGTTGTGTTGAAACAGAATAAATAGAAATAAAAGACTCCTTCAGAGTCAGACTCCTTCCGCAGACTCCTTCAGAGCGAGCGCTTTCTTTTCCCAGCGCTCCACGCGTTTCAGAGTGTATTACCGTAATCTTATCTGTGCACCACATATTTCAGCCACGTGACAGCTATGAGGCAGGCAAGACGAGTCCGCGATGGGCCCACGTTATGAAATTACGCTGACGCCGACGCCTTGCCGTAGCCCTCGTTCACGCATCAGCACTCCCCTAGTACACTTGATCTCTTCCTTTCACTCCACTCTCCTCTCATCTTTGTTGCCTGGTGGAGATTAAGTGCCACAGTGACAGTTAGATTATTTTCCCCTTTCTGCAGTGTATAGATATGGGATTTATTTATTTTTTTCCAAAGTGTGATATTTGAAAAGGATTTCGTAGTGTGTGCTGTTCTGCTGCAGTGCTCGTCAGTCGCTTTTTACAACAACACACATTCAAAAGTGGCAATAAAGGAGTTGGAATTATTAGACTATTTCACTCACAAGTTACCAATTCACCACCATGAAGTGCTTTTTTTTTGGTAATTTTACTCATTATTGAGCGGTGAAGAACAGTCGTGATGTTAGACACGAACTCTAAAACCTAATATCTATCAAGTGACAGTGAAACTATTAGTTTTCTATTAGGTCTCATGTAGCTGCTTTGATGAATCCTTGTATGAAGCTGACATCTATCTGAATAAAATAAAATATTACAGAGTTTGTTTGTTTTTTTTTGTCTTTGTTTGCTTGTATTTTTTAAGTACTGATCGTTTGAGCCTGTTGGATATAACACTTTTTTCTTCTCTGCAGTATTGCAAAAGCACAGGATCTCCACTACACAGAAACACCATCCATGAATCCGTTTTTTCCCAGAGTTCTGCGATGACTTCTTCCTATACGAGGGGATTGACAGCAACCCGACATCACAGGTAAAGAGCACATTCATCTCCCGCTTCCCGTTAGCACTGTTTGACGTGATGTGATATGCATCCTTTTAAACAAACATTGCTGAAACTGTGAACAAAAAAATAATAAGAACTATAATTATTATTTAAAAGTGTATGTTGAGACCATTTTTAAAAATTTTCAGTTGACGGCGTTCCTGTGCTTGTTTACAACTGGCTAAATGGCTAGTTTAGCTAGCTAGTGTGCTAGTTCCTATGTAGCATGTTAGCTATGGGCTTATTGAAAATATAGAGCGTCATTAAATTTCATTCCAGTTTTTGTCCTGGGGCAGTTTCACAACTGCAAATATAAATTAGCTAACTAATGGAAGTTTCCTAGATTCTTACTAGCATGCTAGCAAAGTGCCTAAAAACAATTTCTTTAAAAAACAAAAAAAAAAAGGTTACACTTTATTCCACTGCTTGGAAGAATGGCAGTCTTAATGCTGACTCATTAGCAAAGAAAAACTATACTGTACATTGATTAGCAGACTTCCTGACAGAGCATGTTGGCTAAGTGGCTAATATCTCTTTAAAAAGATATCCATTAGCTTAATTGCTAAATAGTCATTGTTTGCCAGCATCTATCATGCTAGGTAAGTGCCATTTTTAAGAATTTTCAGTTGATGGCTAGTTTAGCTAGCTAGCTAGTTCCT
Organism: Pangasius elongatus; assembly: GCA_033441825.1. NCBI lineage: Eukaryota > Metazoa > Chordata > Actinopteri > Siluriformes > Pangasiidae > Pangasius > Pangasius elongatus. The sequence continues at coordinate 27,763,416 of JAKKZN010000003.1, forward strand.
ACGTAGCATGTTAGCTATTTCATTCCAGTTTTTGTCCAGGGGCAGTTTCACAGCTGCGAATATCCATTAGCTAGCTAATAGTAGTTTCCTAATTTCTTACTAGCATGCTAGAAGACTGGGTTAGGACCAAACAATCTATTATTTTTTTTTTTTACTCCTTTTGACTGATTGAGTGATTGATTGCAGCCTTAAAATTGACTTGAAATCAAAAGCCTGAAAGTCTGTACACTGAGCTGACTGATTTCATCAAAAAAAAAAAAAAAGACTACATTTTTAAAATTATTTTTAATGGAAGCCTTAAGACTGACTTAATAATAATCATCATCATCATCATCATCATCAGTAGTTAACTTGCTAAATATACAGTAGTAACAAACTAGCATGGTAGCCAAGTGCCTTAAATCATTTCATAAAAAATAAAAAGGATTGTTAAATTTAATTCCAGATTTGTCAGAATGGAGTGAGTACCAAAAAATATTATTTTAACGATCTAGAAATATGGGATGATCAAAGACCTGATCTATTCTTGGCTAGGCTTTTCACATATGTAAATGCTCAAAAATTCGCATCATGGCCATGACAGGCTGCGAGCGGCGAGCATTAAGTGGACATTACTGGTACTTCCAGCTGAATATCACTTTAACCTCAGTGAGAATGGCTCAGCTTGTTTTTCACTGGCATGCCTATTGGCCTTGTAGACACCTCATGATGATAATGGCTATTGTAATGACAGGCCATGAAGACAGGCACGACGCAAACCCGCCGTAATGTGTTGAAATTACACCCAGCGAAATGATATTAACTCCGTGGCAGTGTAGCTGGTTGTAATTGCAGTTTTATTGAACACTAAAAAGAGTGATAGTAATTGTAATCGGTGATAAACATGTTAAATATGAGCTTCTGTTGCGACGCACAGCCGAGGAGCCGGAGATCAAGACAAATCGAAATAAATCGGACTCCGACCGCATGCCACCTCATTCCGCCGACCGCTACTGAATTAAAATCGTACGTTTGATTACATTCTTCCACACAGAGCTCCCGCTGCTACGTTTATGGTGTTCGATTGACCTCGTTCTCCTTCTAGCTGTGCCCCGGCCAGCTTCGTTTAACAGCTTGCTTCGATGAAATTGAACAATTCTATGAAGGTTCTATCAATTTACAGCACTTTTTTTTTTTTTGTTTTCCGCAATTTAGATTTCACGCCTCAGGGCCACAAATCTGATATAAGGCATTATTACAAATATGCTCCTCTTTTGTGTTTTGATGAACTCTGAGCTGGTGTGTAGCTCCTAGAAATCTCTGGCAAGTCAAATCCAGAAACCCGATGCACGTGCACATGTATTTCCGTAATGCGTTTCTGTTGGTCTTGAAGACTGCATTACCTTATAAAATTTACAGCTCTTAATATAATTATGAAATCATTATTTTGTGATGCTGCTGCTGTATTCATAAAGACGGTCTTCTGCTCATCCCAGGACCTGTATTCACAATCTGCTCATACTGAACATCCTTGTAACACACTTAGCCCTGTTAGTCTTTACTCTCCTACACCTGTATAGTGTAATGATTTATAATCCCACTATCCGATCTCACCCAGAAGACGATGGGTTCCCCGTGGAGTTTTTCCTCTCCACTGAGCAACCTGAATGAAATTTCCGTTTGACTGAAAGAGAAACATAGAAATTTTTCTCTTTTTTTTTTTTTTTTTGGAAAAACAAAAATTATATTAGATTTTGCTACAGTGTTCCAGCTGTTTGTGATGGTGTTGCTAGGCGGCTACTCTGGAATCTTAGATGATGTCTATAGTGTTCCAGCTGTTTATGATGGTGTTGCTAGGTGGCTACTCTGAATCTTAGATGATTGCTATAGTGTTCCAGCTGTTTATAAGGCTGTTGCTAGGTGGTTACTCTGGAATCATAGATGATGCCTATAGTGTTCCAGCTGTTTATGAGGCTGTTGCTAGGCAGTTACTCTGGAATCTTAGATGATGGCTATAGTGTTCCAGCTGTTTATGATGGTGTTGCTAGGCGGCTACTCTGGAATCTTAGATGATTGCTATAGTGTTCCAGCTGTTTATGATGGTGTTGCTAGGTGGTTACTCTGGAATCTTAGATGATGCCTATAGTGTTCCAGCTGTTTATGATGGTGTTGCTAGGCGGCTACTCTGAATCTTAGATGATTGCTATAGTGTTCCAGCTGTTTATGATGGTGTTGCTAGGTGGTTACTCTGAATCTTAGATGATTGCTATAGTGTTCCAGCTGTTTATGATGGTGTTGCTAGGTGGTTACTCTGGAATCTTAGATGATGCCTATAGTGTTCCAGCTGTTTATGATGGTGTTGCTTGGCAGCTACTCTGAATCTTAGATGATGCCTATAGTGTTCCAGCTGTTTATGAGGCTGTTGCTAGGCTGCTACTCTGGAATCATAAATGATGCCTACAGTGTTCCAGCTGTTTATGATGGTGTTGCTAGACAGCTACTCTGAATCTTAGATGATGCCTATAGTGTTCCAGCTGTTTGTGAGGCTGTTGCTAGGTGGCTACTCTGAATCATAGATGATGCCTATAGTGTTCCAGCTGTTTATGATGGTGTTGCTAGGTGGCTACTCTGAATCATAGATGATGCCTATAGTGTTCCAGCTGTTTATGAGGCTGTTGCTAGGCGGCTACTCTGGAATCATAAATGATGCCTACAGTGTTCCAGCTGTTTATGATGGTGTTGCTAGACAGCTACTCTGGAATCTTAGATGATGCCTATAGTGTTCCAGCTGTTTTTGATGGTGTTGCTAGGCGGCTACTCTGGAATCTTAAATGATTGCTATAGTGTTCCAGCTGTTTATGATGGTGTTGCTAGGCGGCTACTCTGAATCTTAGATGATTGCTATAGTGTTCCAGCTGTTTATGATGGTGTTGCTACAGCTTGAAATATAAAAGCTGAGGAGTTGAAGCTTTTATTTTATACCACAGCGTGAATTCTCGATTATGTGTAGGTAGGAGGTGTTGGTTTAAGTTTCTATCATCGCAGCTCAGACAATAGTGTAGCTGTAAATCACAAGTTATTGCAACAACTTGCACAGGCAAGTATGGCAGACACTCCACAGTCTTTTTTTTTGGAATGAGTCTCCAGTGCGAGCACTATTTAAGCTTTAAGTTTTAAGCTTTGCCACGCAGGAACATCTTCAGTACAGACGAGTTTATGCTTTGTGGTTTCCCGGTCACATGACAAGCTATGTTTTTAGATAATTAACTTCAGGAAAGTTCCACAACATTAAACGTAATTGTAAATGGATAAAAAAAAATTACAGTGTGCTGTTTAATCACTGAAACAAATTGCTGTGGTATAAGGGGAATAAATCATGCTGGATCAGCTTCAGGATAATGACAGTAACTCTGCCACCCCATTGTTGATTATTTTCCATGGACAGCGCATCTTGAAGTGTTTTATTTTCTTATTTTTCTCAGTGGGATTACAAAGACATACTCACACAAGTTTGTTTATTGGTTATTTTCTGCATTCGGGTTGAATCAGGGTTAAATCACAACACTTCTTGCACCAGGCTTTTATACAAATGGACTAACTATTAAGAAAACATTTGTAACATGCTCTGTTTTTTTTTGTAATGGAGTTTTTATATAAAAGGGATTTTTTTTTCCTTCTTTTAGTCCTTTCTAAGTCAAGTGTGTCTACATACCATTAACAACTTCATAAAAACACCAAGAGGGAAAGAGAGACATGCTCACTGAGGGTAAAACACAGCCCAGATGTGTGTATAGAGCCGTAATGATGCATAATAATGTTGTGAAAAGCAGCAGATGGTGGCTATACATACATCATTTATTAAAGAACTAACAGTTTGTGTGAGTTGCTAGAGAACATTTTAAACAAAATGCAAATGTCTTTTAAAAGTATGGAGTGAGTTATACGGACATATCCTTTGCCCCGTTCGCAGGAGCACCTCCGTCTCCTGCAACGCCGATCAAAAGAACCGCTCGGCCCTTCGCCTATCGACGCGCAGGACTCCACCCGTAAACGGAGGACGACTCAATCCTATTGCAGGCTCGAAGGATTCTGGACCCGCCTACCAGCACCTGCAGGAAGCGGAAGGATCTGAGAGGGATGTAGAGCGGGCAAGAGTGTGAGTGTGAGCCGTTTTCGTGAAGAATAAGCTGGACTGTCATGGAAACATGGCAAGTCATTGAATTGCTCTGTGATATGTTGAAGAGGGTGTGGTTCAGATGGAGGTCAGACTGGGGCAGGGTTATGGTGGAGGTGTGGAGAAGTTGACTGGAGTTAGAATTGAATCTGAACATGGAGTTGGCATTTCTGTGATGGAGGAAACTGAGGTCAGGCTGAAGGTGGAGCTTGGAGTTTATGAGGGAGGTGACATTTCTGATGGAGATGAAATTTAGTATATAGGTGGGCTTTAGGAGGAAAGTTGCATTTAGACTGGACATGGAGGTGGGTGGAGTTTATTACGGAGGTCAAGGTCGTGCCCAGGGTGGAGTTTGTGATGGGGGCGAGGCATACTATGTAGGGTTAGGCTGAAAGTTAAGTTTATGCTGTAGTTGAAGGATCTGCCCAAGGTGGAGTTTAGGCTGAAGGTGGGGATTCTGCTAGAGGAGGAGTTGGTGTTTGTACTGGAATTGAGATTACAGGTGGAGTTTGTGATGAAGTTTGAAAAAAAGTTGAATTTTGGATGGAGTTGGAATTTAGAATATAGGTGGAGTTTAAACTGAATTAGCTGAATTTTGTCAACGATATGAAAGTTGAAATATAGGTGAAGTTATGCTGGGGGTGGAGGTTATGCTGGAGCTGGGGTGTATGTTGGAGTTGAACTGAAGTTTAGTATATCGGTGGACTTTAGGCTGAAAGTTGAATATAGGTGCAGAAACCAGTAGGTACAGGTGGAGAATCTCTTGGTAGTGGACTTTAAATTATAGGTTGAAGTTTGTCATGGAGATGATGTTTAGTATGTAGGTGTAAATATTGGTGGAGGTGGAGGTTCTGCTGGAAGGGTGTATGATAAATAGACCTGGCATGAACCAGAGTGGTCAAATCTCACACAAGACTTCTTGTAACTTGAATGAAAGTTAATAATCTGAAGTAAAACTACAACTTTTCCTCCTCCTAACCTGAAACAGGTATCCTGTGGTTTATAAAAAACAGCAGGCAGGTTGTTCTTTATGTTGTTTTGTCCTACTATATAATGAAGTGGTAGTACATGAATCAGCATGAGTACCTCCGTGCCAAAGGGTCTGTTTTTATTAGAGCTCTAAAGCAGTGCTGGATAAATGTGTTTGGGTGTTTCCGAGTCCGCGTGCGTCTCTGCGCCACTGTGTACGCCAAACTTACATTCGGTTTTCATTGCGGCTGAAGCGGAAACCGTTCTCAGTAGGTCACTCTTGGTAGTATGGAGTCTCCTGTAGATCACCACGACCGTCTGACCACCGGATCACACACCGATCGTCACAGCGGTTTCTAAGTGCTGACCTATTTCTGGTTCTGGTCTCAGCAAGATCATCAAACCTGCACGAGAATAACACCGGGCCAAAGTAAAAGCCTGTTTCCATGGAGACGAGCTGGGATGGAGAAGAAAGAAGAGACTCTTTTGCATATGGCCAATAAAAGAGAGAGAGAAATACGGCCAGTCATGTTCCTCAAGCTTGGCATAAAAAGATTGAATCTGTAACGGAGTCGGGTTCTGTATTATTATTATTATTATGATGATGATGAGTACGCTATCAAGAACTCTTTGTATTCATTTAAAAAAATTATTAGCCAAACTTTAGCCAAGCGCCTTGACTTGATTGATATGCAAATGCAATATGAAGTTAATATTACGTTTTCATAAGCAGTTAAATTACAAAAGCTAAATATTTCATAATTTCGGAATTATTACCTGGGAAATAATTAATGAACTACATGCTATTGGTAAAGCGCATTTAACACAACATGTGTTGACATTTGCTGTACAAAGTGTTATATTTAAACAAAAAAAAAAAGTATAGTTATATATAAAAGTGTGTGTATATATCTATAGAGAGAGTGTAGATATATATGTTTATATAGAGATATATTATTGAGTTTTAATCTTTTTTTTTATTATTTACACTAAATACCAAATACTAGGTAATATTCGAGAATGTCATTACAAAGCATAGCACATATCTCAACTATTCAGGAGCTACAGTGGAGCTAATAAGTACGATTGTAGTTGCAGTGCTGGAATGTAACCCCTGAGAGTTATGAGCTCGAGTCCATCTCTCTTTCAAACACTTCCTCATTCTTCCCTCAGCAGGTGAGAGAGAGAGAGAGAGAGAGAGGATATCTGGAGTGACATGCTGAGTAGGAGATTACAGGTAGTAAATCATTAAAATGAGATGAACCTCCACTATACTTCACCCAGGATGACTTTAATCCCTTATCTCATCTAAAAGGAAGCTCATTTAATCACAACCTCTGCGATTCTACTCATCCTGTAAGAGTCCTTAAGGCTTTATTGACATAAAGGAGACATATTAGGAATAGAATTGCGAAATGTACTTTCGTAGATCTGTGAAGTTTGGATGGATTAGTGTTTTCCAAAAAAAAAAAAAAAATGGGTGTCATTTGGTCTTCTCATTTTCTCAGCATATTATCATATTTGTATCTACTTTTTTTTTCTTCCCCAAGCTATCTATCATCAAACATCAAGGTTGTGTATAACTCTACTAATAAAGCTCAGCAGAAATGGAGGCTTGGCTTTGATGGCAGAACTCATCAAAACAGTCTGGAAAAGTCGTCTGGAAATAAAATATCTACATTCAGAAAATAAATGGACCGTGAAAAGGACTAAAAAAAAAAAAAACGATGTAAGGCAGAACTCCGCGAATGGAATAATGTTGTAACTGTAATGATGAGAATATTATAGAGTAAATATATCAGTAATTTACGAATAAACCATTATTGGTTGGGAATATGTGGGGTTTAATAGAGCTGGCTCTCCATAAATCATTAATTAGCACGCCGTGAATGTGTTCCAACGTCTCCATTTCCTTTCTGTAGTATCTTATCTCACAGGCTTCGAGAGCCCTTGATGGAGGTGGAGATGGATCTTATTAAGTCATCCAAAGGGACAGTGACACGGTTAAATATTGACGCGATACGTGTTTTTGTTGAGGATTGTGATCTCTTACCGGGGAATAAGAAGCAAAGCACACACTGCAGACAGCTACTGATTGGAGGTGTTAGCGTTACATGGGGTCTGTTTGCCTCCAACCTCTTATACTTCCATCAAGCGTGAAAATGTTGCGCGTACGAAATCCCTGCAGATCAATTTGCGAGCACGTCTCAAGGAGAGGCGACAAGCTCCGAGTCATGTTTTGTCACTCAGCTCTGAAAGAATGCAGATGAAGGGGCGTCTTATGGGTACTGAACAAATGTCATAATTAAGCACTAGATGCCAAGTGGTCTCTCGCGCGTCTGAGAAAAAAAGCCCCGTCACTCGGTTTGTCACATTCGGAAGGGTGTTTACCTTTGTTGATGCAACACCGGAGGTAGCAATTTAGTCACTCGGATTGCTATTCTTTCATTTACATGCATGAATGACTCACGCTTTTCAGAAGAACGTGACTGCTTTGTGATTGATGGGTGTGCGTCTTTCTGTCTTCCCACACTGCAATCTATTATGAACGCCCCTGTTCTGTTCCATTCTTTTGAATATCTTTGTCTCTTTCTGCAGGAATATGATGAAGCCTGATGGCACCCTGCACCGGGATGCTTTCCAAGGTTCGCAATCCTCTCAACCGTGGGCAGCCCCCAGGAACCCTTGCTCCAGCTCGCCAGGAAAGCGATCCCTCGCTCCATACCGGATCCCGATCATCCCTTCTGTCCACTCGCATCAAGACGAGACCTCATGTATGCAGACGACTTCTGCGGATGGGATGAACCAGAGTTTACCACGTCAAGGGTGTACGGGGAGTCGAGTGGACAACCCGTTAGCCAATCCTCTCTGCGACAGGGTGGGCGAGAAGTGGAAGGAAGGTACCCGCGGAGTACCGGAGGAGGTTCGGGAAAAGCCCAAAGCCGACTCCAACGCGAAGCAGGATGACGCCGTGTTCCCCAATCCTCACGCGGCTAAAGAAACGGTTTGCATCCTTCTCGCCAACGGAACTGGACACGGAGGCACGGCTCCTAGCGGTCCAACAGAAACTCAGTTATTGAATCGCAGAGACACGCACAAGGACTCTACCCAACCTAGACAATGAGAGGTTCTTCATCACACCTTGTGTCTTGAGAACAAGGCTGCAGAGTGTTCTGCCAAAAAATCGAAGAACGGAAGCCCATGGAATAATGAAAATCAATCGAACACTCTGATGGCTTGAGATAGTGATTGTTTTTTTTGGGGGGGGTTTTTTTGTTTTGTTTTGTTTTTTTTTCAAAGAGTGACGGTCTATAAACTCGAAAAACAACAAAAAAAAAAACAAAAGATAAATTATTTATATGCATTTATTAAAATGAGAACCTTCTACTTAGAAAAAAAAAGAAACCAAATAGTCTGTCATCTCTATGGTGTTTTTAATTGTATAAAATATATATAGATATCTATATATAAATGGCTATAAATATATCGGAATGAAAATGGTGGTGACCAAGTGCACAAAAAAAAGGCAAGGAAAATGGGAATGATGCAATCCGTTTTTTTTTTCCAGTCGTACCACCACCACCACCACCACCACCACCACATTGTGCAGTCTTGGTCCATTTTGTTTCATGCATTCTCCTAAACGTTTGAAGAATCAAGTGTATTCGCGAGGGCTGCAGCCGGATCGACTGAGTTCAGCGTTCCCAAGCTTCCTTGCCAAGGAGCATCTCATTCTGCTCATTCTGCCTTGGAACTTGTGCACCACTTCTCGAACACGGACACGATTTGAAATACCGTAACAGCGGGACTTGAGGCGGTGGGAATCTACCCGCTGAGCGCTGCCTCAAGACGTCACTCGGTTTATGGAAGTGTATCCTGTCCAAGTTATTTTTTTGTACTTTGGTGTTTTTCTCCTTTAATTTTTTTTTTTATTTATTATTTTTTTTTGTTCCGCTCACTTGTCCGATGGGGTTTTGGTATAGATAGGAACAGTTTGAGTCCTTTTCCACACTTCACGTCATCCATCTGGAGCTCAGACTTTGGCCAGAGAAATGAGGAAGTTCCAACCCCTGAACGAGGAGCTTCTGTGTTTTTTTTTTTGTTTGTTTTGTTTTTTTTTCCGTTCGTTTCTGGTGAATTATCTGCTGCTTTCTCGGGGGAGGGTAAAACGGGAGGGAGTGGTGGCAAAAAAAAAAAAAAAAAAGAATAATCTTGACGATGTCTGTGTGGTACTTTCGGATCGGGATGAATGCTTTGTGTTTGAATTTACAACCAAATGTCGGGGGAAAAAAATAACAATGAATCTTTTGGTGAAAATATTTCTCTGTCTTTTTTTTCTCTCACTAAGGTTCCTTCTAAATGCACGTTCACACCATGGTGTAGACCTCCTGGGCTTTGGTGGGTTTGGTGGTTTCACACTAACACTTGTCTGCACGTTACGCAGCGGTGGGCCGTGTGGAGAAAAGGGAAAGAGAGGAGACGGTGCCAGAAATTTCACTGAGATCTTAACACTGCACAGCGGTTCTGTAATTAAATGCTTTCAGTCACTTACACAGAGGGAAAGTAAATGAGCAGGAGACAGGATGGTTAAAAACTCTGCTACGATACCTGGAGGGGTTGCAGAACAGGTAAGAGGAGACACTCATCTGTGAGCGACGGCTTCTTCTTCTTCTTCTTCGTCTGTTTTCAGCTTGGATTGCAGCAGCTGGCCCGGATTCAGCAAGAGTCAACAGACGGCCTTCTTTTCTTTTCTTTTCTTTTCTTTTCTTTTTTTAATAGCGTTCTTCTCAAAACGGATAATGCACAAGTGAATCCTTACAGAGTAGTGACTATCTAGTACTCCAGGAAACCTCCGAAAGAAGGGAGGGAGGGAGGAAGGAAGGAAGGAAACTGAAATTGAGGGAGGGAGGAAGGAAGGAAGGAAACTGAAATTGAGGGAGGGAGGAAGGAAGGAAACTGAAATTGAGGGAGGAAGGAAAGAAGGAAGGAAACTGAAATTGAGGCAGGAAGGAAGGAAGGAAACTGAAATTGAGGGAGGGAGGAAGGAAGGAATGATGGGAGAAGGGAAGAAAATAAGGAAGGAAAAAACGAAGGACAGAATGAAGAAAGGAATTAAGGGAAAAAAAGGTGGAAAGAAAGGAAGAGAAGAGGGAAGGAACTTGGGGCAGTACATAAGGAAGGAAACATTAGGGGGGGAAAAAGGAAGTAATGAAGGGAAGAAAAGGGAAAAAGAAGGAAAGAAAGAAGGACCAAATGAAAGAAGGAAGGATAAAGGAAGCAAGCCAAGGAAGAGGAAAGAAAGGATAGATAGACAAAAACAAATAAATTCAAAGATGACACTTGGTTATACTGTCTATCATAATTTTCCAAAATCCAGTTTTCCTGGAATGTGGAAAAAAGCTCATCGTCAGAGGGAATTAATCCGAAATAAAACCATTCAGGTTTCCTCTGGGTTCTCCAGTTTCCTCCCACATCCCAAACACATATCAGTAGGTGGATTGGCATTGCTAAATTGCTTCTAGGTGTGTGTATGTGTGTGTGTGTGTGTGTGTGTGTGTGTGTGTGTGTGTGTGTGTGTGTGTGTGTGGAGTACCCAGGGGTGTTTCTTCCCTTCTGCTCATTGCTCCTTGGCTTAGCTCCAGCTCCACCGCCAGCCTGGCCGGGATAAAGCGCTTACTGAAGATGAATGAAAGAGTAAAAGGTAAAGGAACGGCACGACGCGATGGAGCATCAAGGTAGAAAATGGCTTGCTGATTCGCAGAGGTGTTGAAAGTAGTGGATTTTGCACGGACCCGTGGATTTTGCACAGTTGTCACTTTTGCCTGAAGATGCTTTGTCCAATGGTTAGGATATGAATACACTCCGAGCGTCGTGGAGACGAGTTTCTAACGGAAGATAAAATAAATCTCAGATTTCTCTAATTTATCTCTAATTTTTTACATTCTTCTGTAAAATGGCTGATAGCAATGATACATGTAAATAATGATGATAATAAATAAATAAATTAAATAAATAAATAAGCCATAAATGTTACATGTAAAAAAAAAAAAAAAAGTTATTTTTTTATTTTGTTATTTTTTTTCTCACGTGTGATTATGTGAATAATATGTCATCACATGTGAAGGTCCGTTTCACCAAAAAAATAAAGATTTACAGTATTTAAAAAAAAAAAAAAAAAAAAAATGAACCACATGGCTTCCATGTGAAAAACAGAAAATTGATGAATTCACATGATGAATTTAAGTGATTTTTCTGTGAGGGATTTTTTTTCTTTTCTTTTTTATCCGAAAAGCACGCTGACTCGATGAAGCTCTGGACAATGAGTACATTTCATTTCCATTCAAGAAGCACTGCTCGTCCTTCTCCTCCGTTCCAGTCTTTCGGTTTTTAGAGTAAGAGAGGTGAAAGCTTAATCCTGAGCTGAGTAATGATTTGCTCCTGGAGGAAAAAAAAAAAAAAAGAAAGAAAGCTTTAGTCCCTTAAACAGCTTCTTCGGCTCATGCTGTGTCTCATTCCTCCATTAGGGGGCACTCTTTTATCACTTTATCACTCGAGCCTCAGTGAAGCTGTGCGTTCAGGCTTCTTCATATCTGATGTTTACCTGCATGTATTTAGTTAAGAAAGAAAAAAAAAAAAAAAAAAGGAGTTCTGTCATTTCGAATCAACAGCTTGATTTCCCCCAGTGGTTACGCTTTCGAAGGGTCACTGACTTGTGGGCTTTAATTTAAAAAAGTGACTGATTTGATCACAGCATGAAAGTATAAATAAATCAGGGTGTCATGTTGCTTTCAAACCAAAAAATTCTTAAAATTATTGTTAAAATTATTTTCTTGCC
>JAKKZN010000003.1:27788557-27804635 GCA_033441825.1 Pangasius elongatus
TTCTCTGCTTGCTATACAGTAAAATGTGAGATGTGACTGTATTACTGGATTCTAGGGAAAGGAGCACGAACTATAGGAGATCTGCGTGTGATTGTTTTACCTTTGGAAACAGTGTTTGTTTCCTCTTGGCTCGCTTTGCAAATCTACGATGCCTGTGAGTACTGTCCAAAGCAGTTGATTATTACTTATATGCACATTTTGTAAAAATGTAATTCCTGAGAAAACACTGCTGTTTGGATTTCCTTTGAATTTTGTCTGAACTTGTGTTGTGCATCTATTGGTTGTTTTTTGTTTAATATATAGGGATGCGACTGAGAGATGGGTAAGCTAACCCTAACCCTAACCCTAGCTAATATTAATATTAACATTATGATGAGCTAAATGACAGACCTTTAAAGAAAAACACACTGTTTTGTCTTAAACAGAATAAAACACAATTTTGAAGATGAGAAAAGAACAGGACCTGAGGTATGTAGCAGTTATATTTTAATGCAGAAAAAAAAAATAAAAATTGTCATACCATTCAATGCTTTCTTACTTGTGTGTTTGTCTTTGTAGGTTCTTCCAGAGATGGAGATTCTTTCAGTCCAGCCTTCCTAACTGATCTGAGCTAATCTTCATGTCCTAAGTACAGAAACAGTTCCCCTGTACTCAGGGTCTTCTGTTCTGTGTCCCCCTGTTCTCACACAGTCCAAGAATGGCCAGTTTCTAGATTTTCGTTTTTGCTGCCGCCATTGAGAGTTTATTGGAGGGTGGTCAGTGGTACAGCTTCCTTGTGGCTTTCACTGCGGCACATCATACTTCCACTTGGCGAGGACCCCTCCACTCCCAGGCTCTCTGCTTCAGGTTCCTTCGTTGATGTTTCTGTAACTAAGCAGTTTTTACAGGGTGGAGTATATTCCTCTTATGGCGCTGGTGATATGATTGTTAACCAGGAGAGCTCTGGAGTCGGCTACCTCGATTTATCAAAATCAGGCCACACTACAATAACCTTCCAGCAGTTTGGGCTTGTACTTTTTAAGAAGTACTTGATCATCCCTTCCCACACTATTCAGCTGCAGATTCCACCATAAGCTTCCACACCCTCGTGGCTGAGAATGGACGGAATGTGTCCTGGCCCTAAAAACTCTTTTTCAGCTCACAAGCAAACTCAACAAGTTTTCCATCAACCAAATTCATTTGTGGAATTTCCATTAACCAGTTCATTACATTTACATATAGGCAACTTGTTGAAAGCCAAAGTCCTCACCATAACACCAGCCTCCTTTCGAATCAAGATCCCAAATTCTGTTGAGCACCATAAATGAGAGTTTGTGTGTGAACTGTGCATCCCCAAAGAATGTCCACTATTTAATCAGATGAGCCTACAATGACTTAAATGATAGTAAAAAAAAAAAAAAAAAAAAGCACTTCACCAGTATGCAATCACATCCTGTGGTCTTTGACCTTTAAAATAATGTTGGGTGACCAATGTGTGATCAGCGCCAATGTTGATCCAGTGCTGGCAAAAACATCTGCTTACTATTTATGAATGATGTTCATTGTTAATAATGTAGCATTAAAAGTATAAATTGTTATTTACAGTTTGCTCTCTTTATTTAGTTCATGGCTATTTCTTAATGGAAAAGGAACAGTTTACAGGTATACCTTATTACAGGTGAATAGTCTATTGTTTTTGCTAGCAGGTGGCATTACTTGCCCTGCAAGTAAACATAAGAAAATCACATATTTGAATATCTCCATGAAGCGATACAAAACAATGTTGAGTGACCTCAACGAGAAAAAAGGCACCTGGAACCCAGTCCGGGAAACAGCAGCAACGTGATTTACTGCATTTCAGTTTCATACTTTTACAGGTGAGATGGTGAAACAATGGCCATCCTGTACCACCATAGGATGCAGGGTGTTATACTGTAAACATCATATCGTTAACATGTGCTGTGGATATACCACTTTTGTGAATGTATTGCTGTGTAGAAATAAGCTAAGAATTAAGCAACCCAGCTAGCTATTAAGTGGCTATTATAGTGAAAATAATGTGAACCCAGCAACAACAGCAGTCGTGGCCTAATGGTTAGAGAGTCGGACTTGTAACCTGAAGGTGAACCTGAAGGTCGTGGGTTCGAGTCTCAGGTCTACAGGGATTGTAGGTGGGGGGAGTGAATGAGTCTTCCACCCTCAATGCCACAACTGAGGTCAGACCCTTGAGCAAGTCACCGAACTCCCAACTGCTCCCTGGGTGCCGCAGCGAAAAAGGCTGCCCACTGCTCCGGGTGTGTGTGTGTGTGTGTGTACGCACTTGGATGGGTTAAATGCAGAGTACAAATTCTGAGTAGGGGTCACCGTACTTGGCTACACGTCACTTCACTTCAATACACTCACTCATATCAAGGGAATGGAGGGAGTTTTGAACAGAACATTTATGAAGCCACAATTTTTGATTCTACTGACGTGAGATTATACACTCAGTGTATTCCATATGCTGCGGGTAACATAGCCCAGATACAGACAGCAGCAGGATACACTGCAATTGTACTGATCCTCATAGCAGTGGAGAGTTTCATCAGTGCTGCTGTATTAGGTAAGGGAAGCATATATTGTATATTGTGTAATTTCTTCAATGGCATTTTTTTCTACTGATATGACTAACAGATTAAAACACCATTTTCCCCAATTCCACTGGTTTGCAGTCATGCACAGTAAAATATTACACTATACAGCCAAAAATATGTGGACACGTGACCATCACACCCACATGTGGTTCTTCCCCAAACTGTTGCCACACAATTGTATAGAATTCTATGCTGTAGCATTACAATTTCCCTTCCCAAACCTGTTCCAGCATGACAATGCCCCTGAACCACTCAACACCTTTGGGATGAACTGGAACAGCAACTGCACCCCAGGCCTCCTCACGTGGAAATGCTGAATGAAGAAGAAGAAGTTTATAACTCAGGAGTCCCGTCTTTGGTAGCGTAGTGGTACGTTGTCCATGGCTTTTGTGATGGTTCATTCACATGAATTAATTTTCAAATAAGAGCAGGTTTCCAGTTCATGTTTCTATGTGATGTACTGTAAAGGTGAGATTTAACCGTACTATCGGCTTCTAGGACAAGGAGCACGGACTATAGGAGATCTACGCGTGATTGTTTTTTCAGTGGAAACAGCGTTCGTTGCTGCTTGGCTCACTTTGCAGGTCTGCGATGCCTGTGAGTACTGTCAATCGCAATAATTTATTACTTCTATACACGTTTTATAATGTAATTTTGAAGATGACGGAAGAACAGGACCTGAGGTATGATGCTTCAAAACATCATTTGTGTATGTGCAAATATTTAAATATTGTTGATATCTTTTGATTTAATGGCTTGTGTGGAGACATGAATAAATGTCCCACATAATTGATTCATTTTCCTGCCAGAGTCATATAGAATTACTAGCTAGCTGTTAGCTAATTAGTTCTCTGCGCATTTTTACCAGTTCTTGCATAATGTTAAGGTAAAAAAGAAGTCCAGTAGTAAGCAAAACCTAAAGAAACTGGACAACTGTAGTAAAGAGACATAATCCCTCTATTTCAGCTCTGTCGTAAAGACATTTTGATGTGTTTTCTTAAACGATCTACAAGCAAGTGGAAATTTGCTTAACTTCATAGCTGTTTAACTCACACCATTTGCTTTTGTTTTATATTTTTTATACACTGAAGCTGGGTTGTGTTGTGTTGTGTAATCTTAATAGTCACCTTTATAAATAAAGATGCTTCATTTGAACCTTGTAGAGTAGCTGGTTATGTCATCCACTTTCTTTTTCATTTTGACATTTTCACAAAGCAGATTTATGGACTTGAGACCCAGATTGCTTGCTTGCCAAAGGTCAAAGGGAGGGAGCCCACAGCCTGGAATATGCTCTAACTCAGCGTAAAATTATCTCTACCTCCATTTATATCGTCTAAGCAATATAACCTATTGAACATGAAGCCGAAGGCCAAAGAGGAGGTATATGGAGGTAATAAATGAGGAGATGAAGCTAGTGGGTGTGGGTGTTGAGGATGCAGAANGGGATAGGTGGAGAGTGATGATTCGCTGTGGAGACCCCTGAAGGGAAAAGCCGAAAGAAGAAGAAAAAGAAGAAGAAGAAGAAGAAGAAGACACTGTTATAATAGCATAGCAGTCACGTGACCACAAGGTTGCATCTGTTCTAGGACCTCAACAGCGAAAACCACCAGATGATAGAAGAGAGCAAGCACTTCCTGGAGTGTGTTTACACTGAAACCTTCACTACAGGTTATAACTCAAACAACATGTCCATACACACAGGATTATACATATAATACCTGTTTTGTTTTTTTTTCCAGACACAGGACTTAACTAAAACCCCAGAGGTAATTATGACATTTCTACAGCGCTGTCAAACAATTACAACAGTGATAGGGAAAGACAAACGGATTTATTTAGGTACTGTCTAAAAAAAAAATATTAGCATTACAAAAAAAAAAAAAGAAAAAAAAAAGTTTTGACTGAAACAAAAAATGTCTGAGATCTTAGTCACCCATTGTAGATCTCCCTGTAAATCCACCTCTTTACATTTGACCACAAGCCCTCCCAATCCATTACATCACATCACACAAAAGGAAAACAAATGCAGCAGAAAACTTCTACACACATTATAAGGAAATAACGGAGAAATTAACAGGAGAAATTAACATTCTACAAAACTGGGAAATGTGTTTTTAATGAAGAAGTATCATACCAAGGAAGGTGAAGTGAAGTGACTTTGTGGCCAAGTGTGGTGACCCATACTCAGAATTTGTGCTCTGCATTTAACCCATCCAANGGTTACAAGTCCGACTCTCAGACCATTAGGCCACGACAGTGACGGCAGCATTGCAGCGATTAAACTGATAAATGTGACACGCCATTGAACACAGAAGCAAATGCAAATACTGCAAGCTCAATTCACACAGTGAACATCAAATTCTTTGTAGTGGCAAACCATGTACAGTACACTCGGAAAAACCAGAATGCACAAGAACATTCCAATCAGACTCGATAATAAATACACATAGAAAAAAATCCCCACCAAAAAAAACGTTTCGCATTGTTATATGCGTTATGTGCGTTCTAACGCTTCAGCTTACTGTCTTCATTATTAAGTTCCCGTTCCTTATTGTTCGTTCTCTTGAAAAAACTTCCTGCACGTTCACGAGTTCGTGAGTTTTGCTCAACTCAACGTTCTCAACCGTCCGTGTTTCATGAGGACTGTATTAGATGTGGTTGTGGAAAACAGTTCACCCTGAACCATTACAGCTTTTACGTCAGATTAGCCACTTTAGCATGGCATAAACAAACCAATAAATTATACGTCACGCATTTATTTGTACATCGTACTGCTGAGAACAATCACATACGGAAGTCACGTATCATCAGCATCTTCATGTTTATCCGTACCAAAAAAAAATATATTTTCAAAGTGAGAAAAAAATATAAATATAAATATTTTCATTAAAATTGATGACAACATTAAAAGTTCAATGAAGTTCATCACAAATCGTGAAATGATGGAATAGTGCTTCCGATTTTTTTTTTTTTTTTTTGTAAGTTGGTAATAATTCCCGAATAATGCCATATTTAATACGTCATTTCTTTATAGTCGTAAGATTTAACTATTCATTATCATGCCATGTGGTGTACGTTACAACATTTATAACTCATAATGACCTGCGCGTAATTATTACTGTTATAGTCAATAATTATTTAAAAAAAAAAGTTATAAAAGTCATTCAGTGCATCAAGTAAACAGAACATATGTTTAACACAGTAATGTTTAAAATAATTTTAGAAAAATAAATAATGTAAAATAATAGCTTTAATATTATATGTAAGTTGTAAGACATTTATAATGTTTTCCTAATTGTTAACAGCACACCACATGACACTTGCATGATAACATGATTATCAGCTCTCAGGAATTCCTTATAGCATGTTATTACAGCTAGCATTCAGGAATCATTACCTACTTACAAAGAAAGCGCAGCCCAGTCCTAAAGATTTATAATGATGGCTTGATAATGATATTGTTCGAGTTCTTCTTTATGAAAACCACCACTTGTAGATGTCATGTGCAGCTTTATACTCTTTGTGCCTTCCGATATATTCACAGGCGTGACAGATATATGTGACAAACTCCTGATTCCAGTGGATCAGATGCGGAGTCGCGGTCACGTGTTTTCTCCAATCAAAGTAGTGCTTGTAAGCTTCGTCATCTTTGTCTACTTGAAGCAGATAATTAGCTAGTGCTTGAGCATCTGGGAAGTCATTAACATGAATGAAGGAACTACCCGGAGCAAAGTCTTCGTAATTTTGTCTCGGAGGCCCCAAGACGACAGGGACTGTCCCGACTGTGAGAGGACCGTTTAATTTCTCTGTGATGTAGTCCTTGTGAACGGAGTTCTCAAAAGCAAGGTAGAACTTACAGGTAGCCAGAGTGGAGTAGTAGTCTTCGTCTCTCAAGCGTGCTCCAGCCAAACTTCCAAAAATGTGCACCTTGATGTACTTCTTTAACTCGTTGTAGTACTTCATCCTGGTCCCTACTCCTGTATGGTAGGCAACGTTGGACACGAACCAGCAGACGAGCTTGTCCTTCTTTGGGATCACGAAGTCCTCATTAGGCTTTTTGCTGACAGTGAGTGGATATTTCACAGAAATGTCCGCATCCCGTCTGTAGCTCAGCGTCAGGTTAAAAAGGTTCTCCAAACCTGGTATCTTTGGCGTGTTGGTCGGCGATTCTACATGGAACCAGATCCATCTCTGAAATGGAGGCCGAGGAGAAGGTGGAAGGTTAGACAGATCCCATTTGATAGCTTTGTGGAAAATGAGAACTGCGTCTGCTTGGCTGTAAAGGTTTCTGTCAAGAGTCAAATGGCAGCCGTCGATGTTGTATATGGTTTTACAGTCACCAAAGTCCCACTTGTAGTTTTCAGGCAAGAACCACAGCAGTAGGATGGGTTTTTCCTCCTTAGTCTGAGTTGTAGCAGAACTGAGATCAAAGGATACATTATTGTAAACTTTGGGTAGATAATAAAGAATGGGTTCAGGTGTACATGATGGGGAGTTATACTGAAAAAACAACAAGCAACAGAATATTCCTCCAAGCCAACAAATCACTACCAAGACAAGCTGTTGTATTTTAGATGTGGTAAGCATCATCCCAGATCCCTGGAAAAAAAAAGAGACAGAAAGTAGTTATTATAAAACACTTATACCAGAGCACTGTTGAGTCTTGATTCTGATTGGTCAAAAGGTATTAATTAATTGAGGTTCATATTGTTGTAAATCTTTCAGAAGTCAGAATCAGGAACCAGGACACCAACCAACCAAGAGGCAGGTTGTAGAAGTATAGTAAATTCATTAAGTGCGCACAAAAAATGGAAATAAACAAAAGGAAGTGATGTGTAATATATCAGTGATATGTTTCTCATTACGGATCTATGTCTCCGGAGCGTGTTTGGTATCTGGTCTTATTTGGTCTAGTCTGGTCTGGTCTGACTCAAGGGTCAGGATTATAAGAAGGTGTATCAACAAACTATTGATTATTATTATTTTATGCAGGGCAGACAGTACAAGCAAATATCAATGCGTATTCTACTTGTGATTTGATCAGTATCTATATTGGAGAAGTCGAACTCTGGAGTATGGCAACGACAGGGGGAAAAAAAACACATTCCTGGCCTTGTTAAGTCTAACTCAGGACATGTTTTTCCTCGGTCACAATGTTTGTATCACACACCCTCCAAGTGTTTCTTCCAGTATTGCTTCCACAGGACATGACAGTTCTGATGTACATGTGCCCTGTAACATACAGACATTTCTTCCTGAAATGGATGCTCTGTTCACCTTTGAACTAGATGGTGTTAAATGTCCATTTATGTACCAAGTTCACACCAGAGTGAACTCCACAGGCCATTCGTTTGGTGATCACCTGATGATTACAACCCTTGTGTCGAATAACTCGCATGCAGTCATACTTTCTGGAATAGATTCTTAGGCTCTCTAGTTATGGCGTCGTGATAGAAAAGCTGCCTAATGATACGGCTCAGTCCTTAGGCTTCGTATCCACTACATTACAATCACATCAGGTTATGGTTTTGCAAAATAGGATCACTTTAGACTATGTCCTAGCACAGCAAGGGGGCACTCGTGCCAATGGTAAGCCCTGAGTGTTGACCACTTCATCTTTTCTACTTCTACTTTTTTCCCCTTTTGACATGTGGTTCAGGGGCTTTATATCATTCAGTTTTAAGAAGTAAAAAAAAATCTTCGTAATTTTAAATTTTAGGCACCCCTCTTTTTTTCTAAATGTGTAATTAACAGATATTTTATAAATCTCTACTGCCTGTCAACTCGACTCTAAAATGGCGATTGTATACTTCCGACTTTGCTCGAAACAGGCAACGTTAACCAGTTCAGTTAAAGTATCACAAGAAGGGTGTATAAGAGGAGGAAAGATACCAGAAGGTAAAGTATGCAAAAAAACAAAACGTGTTGAGTCATGCAGGTTTCTTCAGTGCCCTGTCAGACACCACCCCAAAATCTACTGCATAAACAGTAAAGCAAAGTTATAGTGAGAACTAAACTTCACATGAATGGATTTATACAGAATGGTCCACTGTGATTATTTTCATGGAATGAAAAGGTTTTAATTTATCTGGTGATGTAGCTAAATGTATTGCACTCTTCACAACGCCATAAAAAAAAACTAATGAAACAACACAACATAACTGACTCAAGTTATTTACAAATTAGCTACTAAGCCCGTTTGTTCAATAACTTTTTTATCTTAAGCTTTATCTACTGCAGCTTGCCCTGGCTGTTCTTCCTTCACGTGATAGTCACAAATCCTGTCAACTGATCTGAAATGCCGTAGACTCACTTTTCAGTGTCTTTTGTCATAGCGCCATTGTTCTCCCACATGTTGAGCCCTTTGAGCTGCAAATACGGATCGGCTCAACTCCGCCTAATTTCTAGAGACTGGAAAGACAGGCATCGGTTTTGAAAATGAAGATCCGTTAGAAAACAAATGGCTATTTTCTGTCTCTTTTATGTTCTTATCTATGTACGCTGAATTTCTGCTGATGCCTTAGGATGTAGGCTAAAGTTATGTTTTTTTAAGGCATAAGTAAAATTTTTTACATACTTCATATATAAACATAGAGCTTCTAAGGACTGCTGCTTCGTTTATCTTGATCTGCGATAGTTTAAAAAGCAATGCAGTAACTTCCTGAATTCTTTTTGACACTTCTTTTCAAAACCTCAGACATGGTTTCCTTTTGCGACCGTTATCTATGTTTATTCTCTAAGTCCATATTGATATTGTAGAAGTCATTAGCAAAATTCAGTACATTACTTATTTGCTTTAGATGATGATGATAATGATGTAGCAAGGAAATGCATCAAACACAGCAGAGTAGGTGAAATTACTGACCTGTTTTCAAAACGTAAATCTTTACCTGGTTGAACAGAGCGCTGAGAATGTATCAGGGATTATTATTCCAAGTCTAGGGTTTTACACACCATTATAAAAGGTGGGTTTTTAAAGATGGTTTAAAGGAAAATGACCTGAAAGCACTGAAGGGTGAGGATGGTGAAATAAGAATGAGGAAGCAGGAAGCTGACACCAAGAGACTCCACCCCTTCACCCTGTCAGCAAATCTCATGTTACGTACACACACACACACACCCTCACTCTCTAGGCTCTACCTGTAACTACCTGTAACCTTGGATTTAACTGGTTCTCTACTCTACACTGCTTGTTTAATATTTCATACACATCAGGAGCCCCAGCTTCCGGGACAAGCAGATTATATGTTATATATATATATATATATACATGTGTGTGTGTGTGTGTGTGCAAGATATGACGTAGAGAAAGTTGAGACCAGCTCAGTGCAAATGACAAGCTGTACTAATATAGATTAAGACGTTAAGACACTTTCAATAGTGCAGCAGTAAAGGTTCAGTGGGATCTGGGGGTGTAAGTGTGAGCTTTCATTAGTTTCCTAAGGTCGTGAAGGTGCTGTTATGCCTTTTTGATCAGGGTGGAGGTGTTGAGTGCCCAGGAAAGGTCCTCAGAAATATGGACACCCAGGAAATTGAAGCTGGTCAGATGCTCCACCTCGTCCCCATCGATGTGGATGGGTGTGTGTCTAAGGCCCCTCCTTGTACTCTGGTGGTCCACAATAAGCTCTTTGGTCTTTTGGGTGTTGAGTGCAAGATTGTTGCTGGCACATCACACTGTCAGGTACTGAACCTCTTCCCTGTAGGCCATCTCATCATCGCCACTGATCAGGCCTACTACCATGGTGTCATCTGCAAACTTGATTATGGAGATAGAGCCTTGCACAGGTATGCAGTCATGGGTGATGACAGACTAGAGGGTTGGGCTCAGCTCACAGACATGTGGTATGTCAGTGTTTAGAATGAGGGTGGAGGAGTTGTGGTTGTCAAGCGTAACAGACTGTGGTCTGTTAGTAAGAAAGTCCAAGGTCCAATTGCAGAGAAAGGTGCTGATGCCATGTCAGTGAGCTTGGAGATCACAGTACTGAATATCTCTGAAGGTAGCAGATGGAAGTTGAATGTCGTATCCACATTGCGAAGATTGCGCAGCAAATTTTAATGTCCAGTAGATTTTATCGGCTGTATAAAGTGAACGCAAGGTTGTGATGAACAATCAAGCTTAATATAACGAAAAAAAACAGCTAAATTGTAAAACCTGGTGAGATGCTGAGCCTCGCATCGTGCACGGCGCTTCCGTCTCGGTCTAATGCGTTACTGTCTCTTATTTTACTTAATAAAATATTTTTTATTACATAGAATGTACTTTAAGAAATATACTCTAAACAAAGAGCTGTAATTTGTTTCCGTTATCTGCACATGCTTCTACAAAGGTCGAAGTCCAGTCTATGTTGTAAAAGACCATAAAAACTCTTAGGATCCTTGTGCTCAAATCTGTCCTTGTGCTGGTTGGCTGATATTCTTCTTGAGTTTAAACATGCTCCATTTTTATTAGTTTTTGATGCTATCTGTTCATCCAGTTAAGTTTGACGTGTCTGATTGCGTTCTCATGTGGCTTAGTACGCTACATATAGCCTGGACTCACACAGGCATTCCAAGCCTCTTATTTTGGATACAACATCTGGTTTCGATCTTGTTTCTAGGTGGCTTGTAATGCCTGTTTCACATGAGCTTCAAGCCTAAAAAATGATTGAGATGGAAATTTATATGGTAATTCATATATGAATAACCAGTTCACAAACCTGAAAAAATGTTGACCCTATGCAAACAAGAATCGTTGTATGTAGCAACACAATAAGCAAACACATCTTTCATTTGGGTGTGACTGTTTAGACAAGCATACTATAAAATCTATTCATTTTCTAAAGAAAACAATGGCATTACTCCAAATCATCACACACTAGCAGCTGTACTTTGACTAGGCACCTCGTGTCCATATCTTTTTTACTGCTATACCACATTCAGAGGTACATAATCAAGAGCTCTGCACTTTCCTACTGTAATATCTGTCATACCTGATAGTGCTTTAATCCTAACACTCAGGGACTTCTAGTTCTGGTGATAAGGCTTCACTACACCCCCACTCACTATTCTTTTATATGCACTGTATGTTTGCTCATCCTTTTATTTATACTGCCATGGCTAGTACTGGCAGAGTTCCTGCTTACACAGGCAGTATATTGTCTTTAACCATTACATGGCAATTAGCATACATAAAAATCTCTCTCTCTCTCCCTCTCTCTCTCTCTCTCTCTCTCTCTCTCTCTCTGTTGAGCTACACATGCTACTCCTGAGATACCAGTGATTCTGACCCCTTCTGCTCTCTGGACCTGCCTGATCCATTCTGATGCCCTATATCTGGTTGGAGTTCTGGTTAGATACCCTACTGCTGCTGAGGATGGCCCCATATGGACAGCCTAATAATCAATGAGATTACTATGGATGGTACCATTTAAAAACCATCAAGATGGCTCTGGACTGCAGTTGATATGAACAGGTTTGGTATGATGCCTTAGGACTACAATTGGTATGATAGCTTTAGGATTTCAATTGCCACAAACAGTTTTGCACTTAAGTATCCACTGCACTAAGCTTACACCAGCTCTTGGGGATCCTTAAGGTCAGCTACAGGAAAGGAAAAACAGCACAGCAGTGGCAGTTTGCAGAAGGATTGTGGACTCCTAAAAAAGAACATCAGCCACATTTATCTCATTGCTCAGTGTTGAAGGCAATACTTTCTTCAGCATTTTAGCTAAGTGACTGGCTGATTTCTTCCTCAAGAATGGGTATATAGACACTTCATTGCAGAAAGATGGCATTCCTGGGGTACCAGGCAGCTTAGACTGGCCCACACCTATGGCTTGATGCCCCACAAGCTGGTGCAGGAAACGCTGGAGAGACACCACATTCCAGCCTCAATAAGAGACCTTGTTATAGTGGATTATTATAGTGACTTCATCCTCAGAGATCCTGTTTGCTCTGGCAATGAAGATGCTGGTGAAATCTGCAGAACCAGAGTGCAGAGGCCCTAAGTCTAAGTCTGGGATCCGCCAACCACCAACTCGCGCCTACATGGATGACTTAACAGCGACCAACGAGTCGGTGCCTGGATGCAGGTGGTTCCCGATGGGGCCGGAAAGGCTGATGGGATGGGCCAGGATGTCATTCAAGCCAGCCAAATAAAGATCCTTGGTGTTGAAGAAAGGTAAAATAGTGGATATGTTCTGGTTCAGAGATACAGCGTCCATTAAGAATACCTGTGAGGAGCTGGAGGGGTGGCAGCAAAGAAATTGATTTTAAAAAAAGGGCCTTTCCTGGAAAATTTAAGGCATGGATTTACCAGTATGGGATTCTTCCGAAGATCCTGTAGCCATTGCTCCTCTATGAGTTTTCAATTCCACCATCTTAGACCTGGAAAGGAGAGTTAGTCACTCTTTGAGGAGATGGCTAGGTCTACCAAGGAACTAGCTCTCTATTGAAACACCTACAAACCGAGGAGTTGTTCAAGGTCTTGCGTCCATTCAAATCAGTTCCATTCATTAGGCTACACCAGGCACAAAAAGCATCTTCACTCCAGGCCACAATTATGAGACCAGCATTTGTGGGGAACACACTGTGCTTAGCATGGATTCCCGTTCACATTCTTCTGCTTCTGTTCACAGTTGTAAGCGTAGCCTCGGAGTGGCTTCGGCTGTGTGAGTTGTAATTGCAGTCATGATCTGTCTAGCCACCAAAACTCTACCATGACCCAAGGCTACCTTCCCCCTTCGAACACAGGCGTACGTGCCATGCAAATCCTTTTTAATTCTTCTCTTTTTTTAGGAGCTTAGAATGGTGCATAATATAGGGAATACTGTAGCTAGCCAAACAGCACACTATTGGTCATAGTTACATGTTAATCCAGCTACTTACCAGTAGTCCAAGCCTTCCTAATCTGTTAACACAAGAAGAACACTGATTACTTTTAGAGCCAAAGGGAAAGATGATTGTAGAATAACAAGCTAAACATGCCATTTTTAATGTAATGAGTCCTTCTGCATTCCCTTTTTAGATTAACACAGTTTTTAAGGACATGTTTAAACACACCCTATATCAATATATGTCAAATTTAGATTTTGGTACTAAGCAATAGCTGGTTTTTGTATCAATGTGGCACTTTCGCCCAGTCCATGGCCATGTGTTGAATAGTCCTAAGTAAGGACACCCTATTACTCCCTATGAAATTCAATTATATTATTATTATATAATTATAATAATCGATTTATTAACTTCTTAAATAGTGGTGTATGTTTCTTAAAATTGTGTGAACAAACACATCAACTTGACCTCCAGAACACACTCAAATATCCTTTATGGCTGTACACAAATGGCTGTACACAAGCCACATCAATGGCTAGTTAAATGTAACTAGTCATGCCAGTTTTTTCAATTAAAATGATGTAAAGCATCTCAGTCTTTCATAACAAATAGAAACCGTCATCATCATCATTGTGGCCAGAAAGTCTAAAGTCTAAGCCTTTAGTCATTCATTCCTTTATTTATTATTTGTTTTTGCTTCACTTTTATTCATTCATTCATCTTCAGTCGCCATATCCTGTTCAGGGTGGCGCTGGATCCGGAGCCTATCCTATGATTTTGTGTCCTATGACATGTCAAGAAATGTTAGTGTTATGATATAGCAACATATTAAAAACTAAAAATTGCAAAATAAAAAAGTACACTTTACAAAATGTCAGGACATCATATATTAAGACAGCACCCATGAGAATTATTTGATAATGTTATACAACTAGACCGAATGTGTTATGGCAATTTGTGACAATTACGATGTTGTTTCTAGTGTGTAGTCTGTAGTGTAACACTCTAACACACAAAACAAATACCAGACAGGAACATTATAATGCCTGAGGCATTGTTCAAAGTTGTATCGCGGCTGTCTGCTGTCCATTGAGCTTTAATGTTTAATGCCTAGCCTAGTTAATGTTTAATATTTCAATATTACTCACAGTATTTGCCCTGTTGAATGTTTGCCTCAGTATTAGGCTCAGTATCTGTTCGTTTCGTTCCCTTATCTCATCTGTCCATGTTAATAATCACCCATATGTCATTTCACACCATAACAACTGAGTAAACTTTATATACACAGTCAGGTCCGGAAGTATTTGGACAACGATAGAGTTTTACAGACCTGACTGTATATGTATATATAACAAAGTCTAATTCTAACAAATAAGAAACATTTTCTCAGAAGTTTCACCTATTCATAAAGGTTCCTATACGTTCATGTAGTGCATCTTTATGAAGTTACAATTCTGAGCCTGTGCAGTACGGATGGCGGTAAAGTCAACTTTGACCTTGGATATTTGAGTGTTGTAAATGCCCATTTCCTTGTTCCAAAGCAAAAGCTGTTGTTGAGCAGGACAAAGAAAATGTAGGTTTCAAAGCGAGCCCTATAAAAAAAGGACACTACCACTTTGGTGAAGAAGCAGTGGGAGTTACTGAAGTGCACCGAGGTGTAGCAGCAGAGTCTTTTCGGTGTATCATCAGAGGTCAACAATGCTAGCAGTTGCAATATTACAAAGCAGAGATAGATTGCCCTGCCTCCAAGAATAATGGACTCTTGGTTTTGTCAAGACTGGACTGGGGGAATGAACGTTTTGGTTTGTAATAACTGCACTGGGGAAAGGGATTCATGGTATTGTCAAGAATGAAAGGGTGAAAAGCAACGACTTGGGAGGGGTTGTTATCTGAGACCTTTTACGAGAAGCCATTTCCCTTTGTATGAAACTCAGGGCATCACAATTGTTCGGGAAAAAAAATTGAAGCAGCAGTTTAGATGCAGTTTTTTCAGCGTAATATATCTCTATTAATACACAGGTGTCTACTGTTCAACAGAGAAAAACATCATTTATTTGGTATTCATGGGCTCTGCTGTCAGCACTGTCAAAGTCACTGCGACTTTACGTTTTAACTTCTTCAGGACAAAGAAGTTTACGCTTTGCACTTTCTCGGTAACATGACAAGCTGTGTTTTTGTCTTGCTACATCCAAGAGAGGAAAAAGAGAAGCCGCTGAGGGACGACTCTTATAACATAAGTGACAATAGGAACTTGTTTCTTGGGCATTAAATTTTTTTTAAACTTTTTTTAACTTTTTTTTAAATTTTCAAGTAAATTAAACATTTTAATTGTTGTGAAATTGTTGTGCTATAAAATGAATAAAGCACCCCAGGATGTGCAGTTACAGGAAAATAATCAATTTCAGGATGACGTCACACCACCCCGTTGCTGATTATTTTCCTGTAATAGCATGCCCCGATGTTTTATTCCTAATTTACAGAGCCATTTCCTGCTTTTCACTTCTGTTCAGGTCCTGCAGGCCTTTCTTTTGCAGAGCAGCATGCATGAAGTAGTTTTATTTCCCCCATTTTTACTACATTTACATTTACATTTATGGCATTTGGCAGACGCCGTTATCCAGAGCGACTTACAATAGTGCTTTGAAGTCTATCAA
>JAKKZN010000003.1:27813431-27850916 GCA_033441825.1 Pangasius elongatus
AGAAACTGATGTTTTATTCAGTCACTTAGTGTAGAGAGCCCATTTAGGAGGCTTGGTAACGCTTTCTATAAAGCCTGTATTCAGAATTTCTAATAGCTGTGTTTCTAATGTATTGTAATGCAGTGACAATGCTTCATGTGAAACTAAATGTATGAATAATGTATGAAAGTCACATGGGGGGAAATGAATTGTGTGAAAATAACTGAATCACACTAAAAGCATGGAGGGAAATGAATCGTTTCGAAGTCACATATGAAAACAAATGAATCATGTACCTGATATTCAAGCTTGTGGCCATGTTAAACGAAATGTAGCATTAAAGAGTACTGCGCAGCATTGTTGTGAAATTCCTATCAGAGGTTTCTGAGCACATGCTTCAGAGGAAGTGTTGCAGGAGGTTTTTGTATGACGGCTCTGCCGGACTGGAGCACTGTGCAGCTCCTCCACAGTTAACACATGCACAGTAATAAACCGCTTCATCTTCAGCTCTCACTCCTTTGATGTTCAGATAATCCTGATTGCCCGAGTCAGTGAACGTGAACCTCTCAGGTAATCCGCTGGCTCTTATGTCATTGCGGAGCAGAAACTGAGGAGTGCCACCGGATTTTTGTTGGTACCATGAAATGTAGTATTCATCATTTTCTGCAGTGCAGAGTATCGACACCGTGTCACCCTGCTTCACCGATTTGTTCTTCTCCTGACTCAAATTATACGCCGCCAAACCTGACAGACATGAGAATGACATGAACGTTATACGACTGCACTAATCTGGACTTGTATCGATGATGACTAGATGAGCATTACCACACAAACTCGTACATGCTGTACAGTTTCTGGTTACGGTTAAGTCTATAGCCAAAAATAAATAAATAGAAAATCTAATAAATAATCAACTCTGGGAGGATGAGAGTAGGTCTGCTTTATCTCGCCGCTGCATCATTGATTATTTTTCTGTGACAGCATGCCTGCAGTTGTTTTACTCCTTACCGTTAATAATAATAATACTAGCGCTATTGATAGTGATAGTCTTACCACTCAGGGTGAGCAGGAGTCCAGTGACAGACACAGTGTTCAAGGTCATCGTGTCTTAACTTGTGTAGATGATCGGAGAAGATCTGAGAGCATTCAGACACACAGGTCTTTTATAAAAAAAAAGAGAGAGAGGGAGAGGGAGAGAAAGAAAGCAAAAAGGAGAAGCAGGTTGTGGGAGTGTGTTTCGGTTCCTCATCCTCTTTGAATCTCGGTGCTGTTTCTCAAAATAGCTAAAGGGGAGAAACCCGAGTGCTCTGCACACCTGCACAGATCAACCCCCTCACACACTGCAACACACACACTCCAACACACACACACGCACACGCACAGGAAGTAACCATGCATGAAATCTTGTTTTGCATAATTATCTGAATCTCACTGTTGCATATTTATCATCTATCTGTTGCTATGCATCATATATGTCATATGTGTATCATATTATTTGGGTGGAGGATCTATGACCACGAACACACCTTGTGCACAGCGTTTGTGTCTAACTGCACACCTACAAGGTGACCAGCAATGTAGGTGTGTGCAAAAAAAGACGGCCCAGTAAATGCACACCCATGCAGTTCCTTGCTTGTAAGTATTCACCTCCTCTTGAACTTTTTTTTCCACGCTTTGCTCCTTGTTCCTCAAGATGCTCGTCAAGAGGCATGTTCTTTAACAGACTCTGGGTTCTTCCAGGAGCAGGTGAGGTCATGGCACACTTTAAATACACACACATTTCAACTAACTACGTAACTTCTGATGGGAACTAGTTTCACACAACTGTCATCATGTTACAAAGAATCCACACCCTTCTGTCCTGAAGATGGCTGAAAACCTAAAGTTACAGCTTTACCACTGACTGTTACGAAGCACTGACACTGGAGACTCCTTCCAAATGTTTTAAATCAAAGCATAACTAATACAGGTTCTATATATTTAAAATCGCTGCATTGTCATATAGGAGACTAAAAATAGAATAAAACGTGAATAAAATGTAAACTGCATTCTCTAAACCCACCACTAGAGGGCAGGCTTGTCTTAATATCTTTAGTGACCAGTAGATGGTAGTGTTGACTAAATAGTAAGCTCAAAATTATATATATTTAATGTAATATTGTGGTAATATTGGGGTATTATAGACTAATAAGAGTTATAATAGTGTATTATTTATGAAATGGAAGTTTATATGTACAGTTTTAGTTCAGAAGTTTGCACACAATTAGGGAAGAGATTCATTTTAAACTCAAAGGAGGTTTGGAGGTTTTAATTCAGACTGCTGTTGTGCAGAATTCGCAGCCCCTCTCTGCTCTGTCTATTAGTCAAAATACAATATATGGCCAAAATTTTGTGGACACCTGATCTTCACACACACACACACATATATGTGGTTCTTCCCCAAAGAGTTGCCCAGTTCAACAGAAAGTTGGAAGGACACAATTGTATAGAATTCACTGGAACCAAGAAAGCCAAACCTGCTCCAGCATGACGACGCCCCTGTGCACAAAGCGAGCTCCATGAAGACATGGCGTGTGAAGGTTGGAGTGGAAGAACTCGAGTGTCCTGCACAGAGCCTTGACCTCAACCCCACTGAACACCTTTGGGATGAANCGCCTGATCTCACTAACGCTCTTGTAGCTGAATGAACACAAATCCCCACAGCCTCGCTCCAACATCTAGTGGAAAGCGTCCCAGAAGACTGGAGCTTTTTATAACAGCAAAGCGTTCCTACATCTGGAAAGGAATATTTAAAAAGGATATATGGGTGTGATGGTCAGGTGTCCACAAACTTTTGGCAGTGTAGTGTATTATTTGTGTAGAATATGCAGTGAGATTCTTACTGGTATGCGCCCAAACATAAATTATTCACTTGATATACTGGCAAGTGCTCCAGTATTAATGTAAATTGCAGAGTGATAAATTACATGATTTAATGACAAAGAAAAGGTAATGTGTGTGTGTGTGTATGTGGTGCTGATACAAGTGTACTGCTAACCATTTCACACACTTTATTACTTACAGTTACTCCCAATTGAACATCCAACTGTTCAGTTAGAGACCAAAGCTCATCTGTGCAGAGATAACAGGAAATCTGTGGAGGAATCTAGAAAGTAAGTTCCCATGTAATGTAGTAAGGGAACGGTGTCAAGGATCATCGAGGAAAAAAGATAAGATATGAGATAAAATCTGCTTCATCATGGTAGTAAATTTATAGTGTTTATAAATGGAATGAAATATGGCTTATATGCTGAGTTTCCAGGGTGTTGTTGATCTGCCCAGTACAGTGTTTATGCATGAATGGAAACTCCAGAGCAAAGTTCATTCATGAAACACTCAGATGTAGTGCAGGATATAATTAATCTGTATCATTGTCACTCGGTCACTTTCAAACAGAACTGCGTACCGGTCGGCGTTGTAGTCAGTGTGCTGTCTTGTTCTGTCTTGTGCGTCCGCACTTGTGCACTTTGTGTTGAATTTGTGTCGTCCCTGTAGTTCTGTGTTGTTCTGTCTTTGTCTTGTGTAGCACCTTGGTCCTGGAGAAACGTTCTTGTACTTGTATACGGCTGAAATGACAAGAAACTCCACTTGACTTGATTCGACTTGAGGATTGAAGCATGAATAAACATCTGAAGAGCAACAGACCTGTATTTTTTCCTTCTCGTACACACGTTCTATACAATTGATGATGGAAATCGTGTGTGTGTGAGAAAGAACAGTAACTGAGTTCAGGCAGTTTTGGGCAAACGTGCATTGTAACGCCGCCTTTATTTCAACTACATACACTGAAAGACTGCAAAGCAACATTGCAGGTGTGAGTGATGATGTCCTGAGAACAAAACGCAGCCCTTAGCGTCATTTCTTATCCATGAACACATCCTCAAGCTGGTTATTCAGAGGATTTTTTCCAAAAATAAAATCATAAAAATGCACGATTAGCTTTATTCTCTGCAACATAATAATTATAATTAATTATTATAGTTTATAGTGTATAGTCAGACATTATTTTTATTATTATTATTATTATTATTATTATTATTATTATGCAAAACTGTGATACAATCTCTAAAATATGTTCATTAACCATACCACTGAATAAATTTATGTAATTATATATCATTTGTGTGTGTGTGTGTGTGTGTGTGTGTGTGTGTGTGTGTGTGTGTTCTTCTAGTACTGGAATGCCTGGCAAATTTGACCTTGTGATGACATTTCCATAGTCTCCAGGAAGAAAATGTATTATTTATTTTTTATATTTATTAGAAAAGGAAAAGAGATTTTATGTGGAAAATAAAATGTCAAATGCAGTAATATTTAGGAACAGGGCTAAGACTGGGATTAGTGTTAAGTGTAGATAGCATCATTTAGTGTGTGTGTGTGTGTGTGTGTGTGTGTGCCTGTCAAGAAGCCGTTGTTCCACTGTCGTCATCAAAACACGGCTGCTGATTGGCTCTCATGGCATTCGCGTCATCCTCTTTATTCCCACATTGCCATTCATGAATATTCTGCGCCAGGGGGCGTGGCTTGCGCGCAAGGTCCACGCCTCCTGTATAAAAGCCACGTCTGGCGCGCGCCACTGAGAGTGCCAGTGCTACATGGAGGAGAGTGAGTGAGTGCTGTCCTTTAAACATCTCAGCCACCCGAAATCTTTTCATCCTGCAACTTCATTTCCTCGCACTGCTACAAATTCATGTCGTGAAGCTCTACATGACTGCCTGCTATCCTCAGGTGTACCCGTAAGTCACTCCATCTTTCTTTCTTCTCTTCTTTCTTCCTTTATTTTGTTATAATACACTTTGGTTTGGTTTGTTTTTTGTTTTTTTTACACACTGAATGAATTCATTTCCTGTTTTGCATTGACACAAATCAAGTGTTTTTCCAAAAAAAATAAATAAAAATGGTGTCAGTGTTTAACTTCCTTTACAAGGCTCAATCCCAAACGGCTAGCTGCTGATAATCTAGTGCACTAGCTAATCCTATTGTTTTATGCGTAATGTAGTGCGGTTATGTAGGGAGTGTGCAGTGAATTGAGATTCAGCCTTCGTGGCTTTTTTTTTTTCTTTTCTTTTTTTTCCCTCTCTGTTAAACCCAAACACCTGGCTCGAATTGTAATGAAATGAAATTGAGATAAAGCCCAGCACAAAGGATATAAATGGATACGAGTTGTACCAAACATGGTTACACAAGCAACAGGTATGTTAATTGTGACTATTACAAGGTTAACAGTTTATCAAATCTAATAGTTTATCACTTGTTTTAACTGTAGAGACCCTTTTCACTATTTACACAAATCTGCTATTTATTTTTTTGCCCATGTCCATTCGCCTACAGTGTGATGCAGTATTATAGTGTCAAAATGATCTACCCTTGAGTGAGGGTGTGCAAACTTATGCACCCTTTTAACTATATAAATAAACTCCACAGATTCCCTTCTGCACTAAACGTAATCATTCATTTGTCTTCTGGAAGGGCTTTATCCAGGTCATGGTTGTGGTAGATCTGAAGCCTGTCCCAAGAACACTGGGTGGGAGTCAGGAATACATCCTGGATAGGATGCTAGGTCATCACCAGGCACCACACACACACTCATGGACACACTTGATCACACATAGAAGCGGTTTAGAGTAGCAAGTCCACCTACTGGAAGGAGAACCTGGAGCGAACGAAATCTCGGAGTATCCCGAGATCAGGTTCGAACCAGGGACCCTTGAGCCATGAAGTGGCGATGCTACCCACTGCACCACCATGCAACCTCGATAAGTGTTTAAGTCGATTGTGTTTATTTATAGGAGCTATAGATCTTCTTTATTCCTGAACTTTCCACCAACACAACACAAGTTGATGATATTTACAAGCTTGTTTTGGAGCTACTTCAGTTTGGATTCAAGAGACCGGTTAATAACTATGATAAAGATAACAGCTTCAATAAAGGAGGTTGCAATTTCCAACGCTGTAACAACAAAAACCTGGCTATCCTTCGTGGATCCGACTTTCAGAACCACTGCCCTACACTCTGAGAAATAAAGGTGCTCTTTTCCGTGTTGCTGGTGTGGTACCAGGTGTCTCTTTCACCTCGAGACATGCAATCCCTCAATAATTTAAAGTACAAAAGTGGACCTTAAAGACCGCTGGTCTAACTTTAAAGCTTTACTCTAAAAGCTAACTAAAGGTACATCATGTTCATCTTCCCATGCTTACTAAAGGTACAAAAGATGTCCCCTTGATGGTACTATCCCAGCGACAAGGAAGAGTACAGATATCCTATATTTCTACCGAGCATCCTTAATTCAGTTGAAATTTCAGACACTTCATCTCGGGTAGCATTCCTTCAACAAGCATGTTGTAAAAAAGAATGTGGTGTTGTTGTGTGGTGGTGTTGATAGCGTACCAAACTCTGATCCCCGAGTGGTTAGAAATGTTCTGGTTCTGGACCCGATATTTGAATTCAAAAATGGCAAGTAAAGGAAGGTGTAGTCAGTAGGCAACATTATAGACTTGGTGCTACTTGCACTGGAAGTTTCTCGGTGGTATTTCCACTCCGATCCTGCACTGCGGTGAATGTGAGTCATTCGCTTGTTACTTTCCTAGTCTCTGTGAAAGGTCATGTTCCATTGTGTGGAATCGATCTGCCACTGCTTAATAAAACACGAAAATACCCTAACTCGGAAGGAACGAGTCCAAAATAGCTCCATACTGGACATATAGTTTAAAGCCGTAGTCCTCAGATCTACTTCTGAAGACTCTCATTTGAGGCTTGATCGCTTTGTGCTTGGAGGAAGGAAAGTTTAAAACTTGTTAACTATATTATTATTTTCCTTAGTATATATAAATTCCAGCATCGTGCATATTCCTGTCTTCCCTAATCTCACTTAAACCTCGAGCTAATTCTTGGGAAGCCAGGTGTATTCTGCTCAATACAGCAAAGTCACCTAAGCTTGCCATCACCTGATGCATTCGCAATGCATGGACTAGTCACCTCATCTTTCAGCTAAGGGGAGAAAAAAACCAACCCACCTCTGGGGAAATTGGAGCACCATTAATAGCACATCCGTACCCATGTCGGTGTAGCTTCATTTAATGTTTATGTAACCTGTTCGAACTGCTTTGCACCCTGAACAGGATGTATCGACTTGACCTCCTTAACAGATCTTCAGAGCTTTCTTTCTCTGTGTGCACTTACTGTTTTCCTGCAATAGCTTGCAATAGCTGGTGGTTTTTTTTTTTTTTTTTTTTTGCAAAACCCCTTGATCTCTTCTCTTACAAAGGCCTTGTGTTTCCTCTTTAAACACAACTCATGTTTGAGGAAGCCTTGGTGATTCCGAAGGTGTCTAACAAAAGTTATTGTTTGTTTGGTAATTTGACTCTATATACTGTCGTTTTCAGCTTTTTGACTTTTGTTTATAGATTTTTACAGTGTCACTTTTTACAGTTAGCAGTAAACTAACATAGTCTTGTTGGAAACTTGCCCCTCACTGGAAATGTTTGAGTGGGGGGAAAAAAAAATGGGCCTCATTGCTTTGGAGGGGTAAACTGTGATTGGAGGACCATGATACTCTGTTTTTTTTTCCAGCATTGTGTTCAGGCTCAAATGTCTAAAGGTTGCGTTCAACTAATCTGAACAAAATGGGTAAAAATGGGCCTCATTGTAAAGAGCTTTGGATGAAGCTGAACTGGTGATTTGGATCCAGCATTGTGTTCAACCTCAAACAGCCAAAGGATTGTTTTGGGCTGATATGAACAGGAAAAAGTTCCATCTAGTAGAACATCTTTAACTATCTATGAACTATTTAACAAGACACAAATGCGATAGTCCTTTAGTGTTTAAGGTAATAATGTATTTTAATGAAGGTGGTCTTGGATCATAATGCTTCTTGATGTGTCTTAATAATTTGGCATGCTCCACTGATTTCATGAAGGACATCTTCCTTCCATTGCTTGATACTTCACTGCAGTTCTGGTGGTCCAATCTTCTTGTTAAGCATCAGCATCCATTTCTTTTGTTACCTTGCAGCCAAAGAAGAATTGATGGAGAACCAATTGGGTCCACTTCCAAGGCTGAATCTGATTTTAGGCCAGTTCTTCTAGTGGTTAAGGTTCTATTCAACTAATAAAATGCCTTGCTCTGGGTCAGTCTCCATCTTGAGCTCTATTTCTTAATCTGATCATGTGAAGAACAGCTTTCTTCCATTCTTTTCTGACCTTTTGCTACACATCTGGTGGTCCATTTTCGTTTGTAGCACCAGCTTCCATTCCTTTTGCCACCTTTTGCCCACGAAGATATGAATGGAGAACCAAGAGGGTCCATTTCTAAGATCTTTGTTCCAATACTGTGACCAGGCTTAAAGTCAGGATTATATGCTTGGCTAATCTAAGCCCAGTTTTGATGCTAATCTTCTCGTGGCTAAAGGTCCTAATCTACATTAAAGAATGTTGGGTCAGCCTATATCATGAACTCCATCCCTGTCGGATTTCATAGCTTTCCTCTATTCTTTACTTATTCTTTGCTGTGGTTCTGGTGGTCCATTTTTGCTTATCAAGCACCAGCTTCCGTTCTTGTTGTCTTGATCCAGCGCTCGTTCCTCTATCTGCCTTGCCGCCCAAGAATATATGATTGGACGACCAAGAAAGTCAATTTTCCCAAGTCCAAACTCCAGTTTATGATTGCGGTTGATCTCAGCACAGTCTTGATGTTAATCTTCTAGTGGTAAAGGTTATTTTGGGTCACTGTCCTGCTTGAACCCACTTGCTTGGTGTCCCCTGCTTTGACACGCTCCATCGATACTTCCTTGCATTCTTTCCTAACCTTTCGCTTGCGTCTGACAGTCCATTTTTGCTTGGCAAGCACCGTTGACCGTGTCAGCTTCCGTTCCTCTGGCTACCAAGCTGACTGCTAAGATATAGAGCCGGAGCAGATGGGAAACAATGCGAGGTATGCGCAGTCTGATAGCCCTGTGAGTTTAATATGTGTCAGCACCAAGGGATGGAGCTGATGCATTGTGGGTCGTCGAGTCAGCCATTCTCTCCTCCAACCAGAGCCCACACCCCACAGTTTATCATTAAACCTATATATCATGATGCATATCATAGAAATATCTTTAAGTATCATTGTTAATTTTGGCATATCGCCCACCCCTAAGTGAACCTCATACTTCCAGGGTCTTGATATCATGATGCATATGTATCATCGAGTATCGTAATATAATATTTTTACCGTATCACTCTCCCCTAGGCTGACATTCATTCACCATCTTCAGAGTCAATGCCGTGTTTCACAGTTTATAGAAGAACCAGTGGAAATCATTTGATCCATCCTCCTAGCAGCCCCAGCGTTGTTTTGTTTAGCTCGTGCAGAGCGTGGAGGAAATCACCAGTGACTCGCAGAAGAACAAAGAGCACGGTTTTAGTCCCACAAAACCTCCTGATCCGCTCGGGTTCGACAAATCCACCAGGCCGCGTGCCCCCCTGTTTCCTATTAAAGCGGATGAAGAGATTTAGATGCCAGGAAGGCTCCAGGTTCAAATCTGCAACAGTAGCACCGCATGTCCTGCCTGGAGATTATCACAATGTTCAGTAATGCTTCCACAGCTGATTACACAGGAGGAGGAGGATGAGCTTGGTGAGGATAATGCTCGGGTTTTGCTCTGGTATTCAGCGACATGGTCGTCTTTTGTTTTGAGCCACCGTGAATGTGTNTGTGTGTGTGTGTGTGTGTGTGTGTGTGTGTGTGTGTTGATGCTGAGCCTTTAGTTTTTCCGTCTGCCACCCAGATTTCCTGTCTCAGTAGTTTTAGAGTAGTAGAATGGGCACCATCACACGATGCATATCATGTATTGTAGAAATATGATCATGTTGTTATTACACAGACAGTATATCATGATGTTGCCCAGTCTTGGTGTTCACACAGGCTTAGTGAAACATTAATACAAAGATTGTTGGGAAAAATATGTCTCACTTTGTCAATTTGCTTTGATGCTAAGAATAGCTCTTCTCAGCACTAATGGGCCGCATCCGTCCTTTTTGACTCCTTGTTTGCTTTATGAAGGGCACTTCACTCGGCGCTTCTAGATATTTCCATTTCCATTTCCATGGAAAAGAAGACGACGTGTTTTGTAGCGCGACGACCTGGCCGTTTTTAACACTTAGATGTTTGTAGAGGTTGAATTGTTGCACACACTCCTGCTTCCTCTTCTCTCCCGCCCGCTTTTGTGTTTTATTAGGCAGATGTTCTGTTATTCTTAGCCGAGCAGGATGTTTATGTGGCCTCAGAGCTGAAATATCGCTGGCAACGCTCGAGTGTTTAGATTTCGGGCACACGTCTGCGCAATCAGTGCACATTCATTATGTCTGCGCTCTCTCTCCCTCTCTCTCTCTCTCTCTCTCTCTCTCCTTTCCTCCTTTCTCTCTGCATCTCGTTCAGCTCTTTTTTTTATTTTTGAGTGTTTCTATAACAGCTGGAATAAACTAACATTTACATTTCATAGTAGATGCCACAGATGATTGTGGGTAAAAAGGGAATGCTCACCATTGCACCCTAATTCATGATGCTTTTGAATTATTTTTGTAAGAAAGCCAGGACAATGTTTCTTTTAACTTGTATTGCTCAACTTTTGTGTGTGTGTGTGTGTGTGTGTGTGTGTGTGTGTGTGTGTGTGTGTGTGTGTGTGTGTGTGTGTGAAAATTTGGATTTCCAGCTGTTGTTTTCTTAAAGGCCACAGCTGTGCAGAGGAAGTCATAAAACACAGGTTTGACTTTATGATGTCCAACACACAACCCCTCTCTCACTGCCTTATATTTGTCCTACAATTCTGCTTATGCTTAGTCTTATGCTTATCCTACAGTTCTGGATTCTGATTGGTCAGAAGGTGTTGATTAATTTTCTCTAACAGCAGCTCTGACAGTAGTGCAGCTGCAAATCACAGGTTTCTATTAACGCGCCGGTTCTAATAACGCTATTGTTTCTATAGGAACAGTTCACACAGCATGAAATAAACTGGTATAAAAATGTGTCGAATTGTTTATGGTGAAGTTTTTTTTTTTCATTTATGGAAGGAGTCTCCAGTGTCAGCACTTTAGAGGAAAAGCTGTAATTTTAAGTTTTCTGACACAGACAGAGGCGGTTGTGGTTTCCAGGCAACTTGACAAGGTGCATTTTTTTTTTGTTTGTTTTTTGTCTTTTGTCTTGCTAACGTAAACGAAAAAAGACGTAAGTGATACTAATAGTGATTGCGCTATAACATAAGTGATAACAGGAACTACTGAACAAACCAAAGAACACTTAAGGAAGCTAAATGTTTAATAAACTCTGTGTGCACAACACTTCCACACAAAAAGTCCTTTTCTTTTTCCCTCGTTATGAAATCCATATTGTATGAATATGCAAATTGGGGAAACGCCCCTGACACTACAAGCCCCACCCACCCATCCCCCAATTCCCTGGTAAGCTAGTTTTGCCTGTATGGTCTGTATTTACATATTTGGATATGTTGGTAATGAGACAGTTTGGTTATGTAAGGAACGATTTCTTCTATAACACTAGGTGCATATTTACTGTAACTACAACTGCAGGATCTATAACTCGATAGCTAATATTTTTTTAATTACTATATTAGCTATATTCCTCAGCTCACTCTTTGATTCAACCGTGACTCTTTTTTTTTTTTTTTTCTTTTCATTCAGACAGTGTTTCCTTGCATGATGATGCCTTCTATGCTAATATAACTCACCACGACAAGACTAGCGTACTCTAACCAGCTAGCTATTTTGGCTGCTTACTCTTTGACTGCACTGTTTAGCTTGGTAATGAGTCATGACGACAGTAAATGAATATCATTCTGGAATAACAGCTTGTAATGTACATAACAGGCTTTTCAGGCCAGCTTGCACAAGGCTACATATAGCTCAGGCATTAATTTCCCTGTAACCCATTTGCAATGCAGGCTTCACTTATAAGAAGGAGATCAGCGCCAGTAATCCGTTGAGTTACACACGCATGAGTTGAACAGAGCCTTGTTGATGGCTTTTGTTTAGTTTGAAGCTGATGGAGGTATGAGATGATGATTGCTTGTGTCTAGAGCTGTATGATGTACATCACAGGACATTGTACAGGAAATTGCGATATGTTCTGTAACGTGGAAAAAAAAAAAAAAGTAACGCCATGAGATCTCGAAATCCAGCTACATGAATGCTTTTGGTTAGTGAGAAACCACAAGAGCTAATGATTCCTCGGACAAATCCTACGGGGGGGGTGTGTGTGTGTGTGTGTGTGTGTGTGTGTGTGTGTGTGGTCCCACGTTTCTTCAGTTCCCCGCTTGCAGTCCTACCTGCAGTTAGTTACCACAGTGGTTTTCTCTTATCATGCCGTCTCATTAAATGTCTGAAGAGACATTATGGGAAAAATAATAAATAAAGCTTGGAAGGAAGTAGCCGTGGTTGTTGGTGCTACTAGTAACTGTGTGTAGCTACTACCGTTGGCTTGACAGCCACAAGTAACAGGGTAAAGTTATAATTACAGTAATAAGAAATAATTCAAATTCATCCAGAAGTAATATATCGTGCATCCTGCATTATATCATGGATGTACTTAGTTAATGGTAGCTGATATGATCTTGATTAGTTAAATGTTTCCTGATGTTAGCTGTTAGCTAGATTTAAACCAAAACAATGATCTAAAGTAGAGCACTGATGTTTTTAAACCGTTTCCGATCCAGAAAAGTCCCGTGAGAAGAAGTCTGGGACATTTTTCCTTCTTCGAGCTCGCTTCACCCCAAGCTTATGTAAATGCTCTTGTTGGAGTTTATTTAGCTGGGCCCATCGTGTGTATGTTTGCTGCGCGTGTGTGCGCGTGCCCATACTGACCGCTACACCGGCAGACTTTAAATAACTCGTGTGAGAAAGGAGCTTCAGTGCAGTCTCAGCTCGTACAGGAATAGATGCTGTAATATTCAACCTTCACACGAAACCATAAAACGGCTTTCAGGGCGATTTGTAATAGGGTGTGTCGAGAGGTCCAGCGTGTTTCATGCATGTTTGGTGTGCAGCATCAGCAGATTCCAGGAAGCATGGTGACCCAGATGATTTCTGCTGCAGAAACAGAATGGAAACCTCTTTCTGTATGTTCTTCGTGTCAGATCCATTTTGATGGTCTCCTGCACACCCACTCCTGTTTCAGAATGACTGCTCAATGCACACACTCATTTTATATATATGCGTATATGCACTCCTGGGCAACAAAAAAAAAAAACTCCTGGCCCAAGCGCAAAATGGCAGTTATTAAGCTTTTAATGGTCTTAACAACAAATCATTGGTCAGAAAATTAGCAATAATCAAACAAGTGCACTCCTGAGAGCCCCTGTTCCACCATTTGCTCGTTTACTTTTGCTTTTTTTTTTTTTTTTTTTTAATTCTTAAAAGATTAGTTATTATTTGGTTATCTGCCACACCTGATGCAGCCCATCAAGGGCCACAAGGCTTCAGACCAAATACACGCATAGGTGAGGTAGAACGTGCAAGAACAATCTTCTTATTTAAACGTGCAAGAACAATCTTCTCATTTAGATAAATTATCTTGTTAGAAATACCTCTTAAGGATCTCTTTGGTTGGATAGATGCTAGATACAACATGGACGAGGTAGGATGTGCAGAAGAAATGCATTCTTAGAAGGAAAAAAAATTAGTTCCTCGGTTTATCGAGGGTTCTTCTGTCTTATATGAATTCTAAGTTGATTTTTTTCTTGTTGTTGTTGTAGGGTTCTGCCTATTATGTTAAAGAGTTACCAAAGAACCCATTAGGCTGCTTGATACAACTCGTATTTCCAAGTAGTGAAGATGACCACAATATGGCTTTAAACGCTAGATGCAACATGGATGAGGTAGAATCTTTCAATTTTGGATGAACTTCTTAGAAAAAGGGTTCCTCAATGTTTCTCGAAGGATCTAGCTTCCTACATGGGTTCTGCTTGGACGCTTTTATGTTGTCATATAAACCTTCCTGAGAGTGAAGTTGTTCATTGGAAAACATTCTGGACAATTTTTATTCTTCTGGGCAAACGAAGAAAACTTCATAACACCATGATAGTGGATTCTGTGATAAAATGCTAGGCATGATGGAAAAACCTAACATCCACCCGTTTCTGAATAACAGTACCTCTTTCGTTAGGTCCAGCCTGGTTAATAAGGTTGAGTAGTTCTAAGCTCTAGACTTTCTCACCTGACCTTTGGCTTGTGTGTGTGTTGGCAGCTCCGTGTTCGTGCCGTGCCGTGAGATGACCGAAGTGATGATCAGCAGCACTCCAATGGAGGACATACGGCTCAGCCCAAGCAAAGACCGCCTCACTTTCCAGGTACCCAAAGTTTCGATCCTGCTTCACATTACCACCATGTTTGAACACCACAACCATAACCTAAAAAAAAAAAAATGCCACAGCCATTCTTATCACTTGAAGAAATAGCTCATTGCATTCACTCCTGAGTCATATTGAGATTCTTAGGCCAGGTTTTCCACTGTGGGCCTTTCAGAAGTGAAGGTTGCTGCTTTCCAAAATAAGATCAACTCCACAGAGGAGAATTGTCATTAGGTGCTTTTCCGTTTCTCAGAATGTAAACAAATCTCTGAAATTTGAATCATTTTTGTTTTTCCATTCTGAAAAAGAGGAACAGGGTGGCACCAAAACACGCTCGCTGGCTGTACATATGCGTGGACTAAGTTATAATGCAACCACTGTATCCTTCATTATTAAAGCATTAGCTGTAGGAGTCAAGGTTTTTGACCCTTCGCTAAGGCGATACGGGAAGCGTCTGAAAACTGCGCTTTTCTGCTTTTTCAACTAAAGCAGCAGAACAAAATGGCGGAAAAGCCATATTCACTGATGCTGAAAGAACACGGGCTGTGAAGGCTGCATAAGGTGAATTTGAGTCTTCCGAGCCAACGGACAACAAGAAGGCGGGACTGTGGTCTCACTGGGCAGTAAAAAAGGCGTGGCTGCTCATTATTACTTTCGTCTTGTTGTTTGCTTATTGTTACTTGACAGACATCTGAAAAATAAATCCATTTTAAAATAAATTCTGT
The DNA here is from genome assembly GCA_033441825.1 of Pangasius elongatus. Classification (NCBI taxonomy): domain Eukaryota; kingdom Metazoa; phylum Chordata; class Actinopteri; order Siluriformes; family Pangasiidae; genus Pangasius; species Pangasius elongatus. Next base: position 27,828,514 of record JAKKZN010000003.1, read on the forward strand.
TTCGTCCACCAACATACGCTAGGGTTTTTGTGGTGATTTCTTTTTTCTTTTTTTTTTCTTTTTTTTCTTTTTGTCCAACACAGTATCGATTTTGGAGGTTAATAATGTCACCTTTAGACACACCTGCTATGTGGTCATGTGTGGTCTTTGTCTTTATCCCTACACCAAGCATATGAGCTATTTTACGATATTAAGGCTCCAGTAATGCAGTAAGTGACGCAGTCCTAATTAGCATATTACCCAGACTGCCGTTTCAGAGGGCACTTTTTCATTCTGCGCTGGAGGGAAATAAAACTCGGGTCTTCTCGTCTCTTCCCAGCTGCACTCCTCCGGGACCTGCTTTCTCGTTTTCTCTCTTTTTCGGTATAATCTTGGGCTATTTAAAGACTGTCTCTATGTGTGTTCATTTTTTTTTTTTTGTGTGTGATACCTGAGGTGCTGAACCATGCAAGGATTTGCCGCCATCACAGCTCATATAAAATCTGACAGTCATACAGGCCGCTGATGTTTTCTCTGGTTTCTCTGAGAGAGATGAGCCTGGAAGGACTGCAGTAGTCCTGTGATGCACTCTGACTGCTTCAAGAGAAATTTATGAATAAATTGAGACTCGTGGCATTGTTTCGTGTTCCGCACACACGCCTCGTCCTTGACGGACTCTAGTTTTGGCTGCATAGGACCGACCCAAGAACGCAGCTGTGTGTTTGAGTTTCGAGATGTGCTGTTACGGGACGTTAATGAGTGTCAGGATCCCAGCCAAAAGTTCATTACTTTTTTAAATAATAGCATGTCCTTGAAAGTTGCCCGTGTTGTGAAATTATATTTGTTAAAGAATGTTTGTGGTTACATTTAATAACAGCTATAACAGTTGTTCATCTCTTTTTTTTCCCGTTCTCTTGCCCTTTCATCTCAGCCCGTATTGAGCTCATATTTGAAAGATGGTTCCATTTCTCTGTTTGTTTGTTTTTTTTTCCTCCCCTCAAAATGGAAATTAGAGATGGCTGGCTTAGCTACCGCATCTTACTTCCACAGCCTCTCTTCTGTTGGGCCTCTGTCCCAGATGGTGACATCCCTACCCCTTCACTGAAACAGACAGAGCTAAAAATATGACTCGGGCCCATCCAATTCTCAGGCGAATTGAAGCTTTTGGGCATGTTCTTCATCCCAAGGCCAGGAACGAAGGATATAAATAAGAAAGCCGAGTGTGCGTGAGAATCTGCGGGAGACAGTTACAAGTCATGTATGCCCTTTCCTGAGCAATGTTTCAGCCTTACGCCGGGTTCTCAGGCAATTTCATCTCTCTGTGACGCACACAGAACTCGCGCACACGTTGAACTTGGTCTGTCCGTGACGCGCAAGCTCATTACTTCTCCCGTTCTGCTACTAACAGTGGTTTGATAGTTTTCAGGGTTTTGAAGAGCATTTTACTTCTGTACACTGTTAAAGGTTTCTCCTTGGGGCTGTGATGACATGCAGCTTGAAATATGCTGTAAGATTTTTAATAAGGGGACGTTTTGAAAAGGTGAAAATCTGAAAACAAGGTCATCATCTTTAGGAATAAAAATGAGGCTAAGGCTAAGTGAGTTTGGGGGGAAAATGCCGGCAGTGTGGATGCCTGTGACCGCTGGAAATATAACAGCGTTAACACAGTAGTCGCAGAAATCAAAGTCATGGAACAAGAACTTTAGCATTACAGTAGAATATTTCTGACACATTATGTTGAACAAGAAAAACAGCTACTGCTAGAGCCGTTCTTATAGAAAATGTGTCCAGACCTTCAGAGCAATCCGAATGGCGATTTTTTTTTTTTTTTTTAACAGCGCTGTGGGATAAGTAAAGTTGTAAGCTGATACTGTGACGTACTGAAACCGTGATATTGTGCTGGAAGATTAACGTCGTATCAATTTATCATACCACTGCAGCCCCATTTCACATACACCGTATAATGTGGAAACTTTTTGTTATAAATTGTCTGGTTCTGGAAACCGTTTAAACTGTGACACTTTAATAAGCACAACCAAAGAAAAAAAAAATGCCATTTTTCCATCTCGCTCTCCTCGCAGATCTTTCCGGATCCTTCGGACTTCGAGCGCTGCTGCAAGCTGAAGGACCGCCTTCCTTCCATCGTGGTGGAGGCGACCGAGGGCGAGGTGGAGAGCGGAGAGCTGCGCTGGCCTCCCGAGGAGTTCCTGATCAGCCAGGGAGAGGAAGATGAAGAGGAAGATGAGGAGGAGGAGGAGGAGGAGGAAGAGATTGACGGGAACGTACAACAGGGACAGCAAACGCAAAGAAAGGACTGATGGATTCGTTCATTTAAGAGTCCTTCAGCGAGGAGGGGACGAAGAGGAGGAAAGTGACGAGATGCTGATACCGATCTCGAAACTGATCTTACACCTGGTGCTAAATTAAAGCTTCACGAATATTGGCCCACAGATGATCAGTACCCTCACATCATGCACTCTCACATTCACTTAGTCAAATAATCTCACGCCGAGTTCCTTTTAAGCCTCAACACAAGCCAGCACCGTCACCCATCATAACGCATTCTCGTCTCTCACTCGCTCTCACGCTCCTTGTTTTTGCACACACACACTTTCTCTCACACATAAATATCCATATATAATTATGCATATGCTCATCAGTGACTGAGAAGGACTTTGGTTCCTGGACTTTTTTTTTTTTTTTTTTCCGACAAGGGCAAGATCCCTCATGAAGAACTTACAGATGATCGTACAGAGCCAGTGTTTCTTCTTTTTTTTTTTTCTTGGATAATAATCATAAATGTATTGAATTTGGAGGTTAGTAATGTTAGGTGACTGTACAGGGTTACACCGCACTGGCGTTTGGACTGTTCACTTTTCACTGCTTGAAGAATTATTTTCCAACATGCAGCAATAATTTTCGCGCTCGAACCGCAGGTTATAACACGCAGCGAAATGGAGCCACGAGGCTTATTTAGCACTGAAGCTATAAACTATGAAGGATGTTATTGCTAATTCTGGTTTAGCATAGTCACTTTCTTTTCCCCTCAGAACAATTTTCCATTTAATACTGTATGTAAATAATTTTTGTACGCAGAAGTAGTCATTTTCACTGTGAATATCTGCATGTAGTTGTCTGTCTTTGTACATAGATGAGTTTCTTTTCAGCTAGCTGATGATAGGCGCTCACTGGGAGTTAACAAAAATCCAAATACAATGATTTAATGCTAATCACATTCTTCTTTCTCTTTCTGTTTAGACATCATTCATTACATTTGAGAGTAAAACAATTCGTATTTGGATCCAGAATGTGATTGAAATAATCTTCTTCCCTCAGTGGAAAGGTTACAGAAGGTCACCTTGGCACTGAGAGCACATTTGTATATTGACATAAGGTCTAGCCTTTATTTTCATTTTTGGTCTGTTTCTTGTCTACTTCCTGGCTATGTATAAAGGCTTTGGTCTCAGTCTAGGTGTGTGTATGCGGGTGTTACGAGGGTCAAGTGTGTTAAGTAAGTGTAAGGGTCCTCTGTGTGAACTGCCTGTAGATTTGCTCTGTATTTTGTGTACAGCTCAGGGAGAATAGCTGCCATTTTGTCTTGTTTTTGATTTTTCCCCTTTACCATTTTTTTTCTTGTAAATAAACATTTGGAACATACTTTAGTACTCTGTTGTATTTTGTGTGAATGTCTGAGGTAAAACCACTAAATGTTAGGTTTTGTGAATGTGTGAGGTAAAACTAGGAAATATGTGTGTTTTATATGACTGTAAGGTAAAATTAGTAAATGTGAGAATCTTGTGCGAATACGTGAGGTAAAACTAGCAAATGTTAGCATTTTGTGTGAATGTGTGAGGTGAAACTAGGAAATATGTGCATTTTAAGTGAGTGTGTGAGGTAAAATTAGTAAATGTGAGAATTTTGTGCGAATACCTGAGGTAAAACTAGCAAATGTTAGCATTTTGTGTGAATGTGTGAGGTGAAAATAGGAAATATGTGCATTTTAAGTGAGTGTGTGAGGTAAAATTAGTAAATGTAAGAATTTTGTGTGAATACGTGAGGTAAAACTAGCAAATGTTAGCATTTTGTGTGAATGTGTGAGGTAAAAGTAGGAAATGTGGGCATTTTGTGTGAGTGTGTGTGGTAAAACCAGTAAATATGAGCTGTGTGTGTGAGAGAGAGAGAGAGATAAAAGCTCACATTTCCTAGGTTTATTGTGAATTTGTAAGGTAAAATAACGTGAACATTTTCTTTAAATGCGTAAGGTAGAACGGTTACTGTAAGAGGTCGTAGTTTAAGAGGACGGGGCAGTTTTTATGCCCCTTGTTTTCTTCTTTTTGTTCAGTTCAGCATGTAAAACAAATCTTAAAAACTTTCAGTTTCACTTCCTTTTGCAGCAGCTTTAAAGCAATGTGGCTTGACTTCCTGCAAAACATTGTGTGTGTTCTGTGCACGGTATTTGAATGCATACTGTATTTAGTTGCACAAACCGCATTGTGCCTTCCTGCCTTCCCAAACTTACTTCGAGCCTTGCATGCTTCCTCTATGCAAGCTGAGGGCTTTCACATTTGCATGTCTTTTGGTTTTCATAAAGCCCTTGACCAGGGGGTCAGCTGTCTGGTCGGCTCCGGATGAAATGCAGTAGTTACAGTAGTTAACAAAAGCAGTTTTTGCTTTAAAATGGCAAATGCACAGGTTTGTGCTGTTTTGGTCCTAAGGACATGACCCTGTGAATGTAAGGAAAAAAAAGCAGTCTACACTAGTTTGGAGTCTGTATTAGTTTAAAAATGGGATTTCCATAAACCTTTCCTTTAATACTTTACCAGTAATAAAAATGAGTGTCTTTCCTTTCTGTATTTTTATAGCCTTGCACAAGAATTGTCCAACCCTGTGTCTATTTCTATTTTGGACCTACGTGTCTTGCAATGCAGCTGACATTAGCCTCCACTGGTGTCTTAGGATTCCTACAGATTTATCCGCATTTCCCAAGCCACTTTTTCTGTGATTCAATAACATGCACGTGTTGTGCCAGGTGCATTCAGCCTGAAATAGCAGTCGCAGTGAACCAAAAAAGAAAGAATAATTTGTAGGGGTAAACCAGCTATTTTTTTTTAAACCCGGTCTCTTAGGACCCAGAGCCGGTCGGTAATTTTTATTCTGTTCCAGCATCTGAGCAGACACGCTAGACAATCATCACTGATCACTTGACTCGGGTGTGAACAGAGATGCAGTGGAGCAAGAAATAGATTACATTTTACAACAGATTACAGGTTAGCCCAAGTTTGTTGCAATCTCAATTCTGATTGGACAGAAGCTTGAGTAATTTTCTGTAACACTAACTCAGACAATAGTGTTGGCTATAATTCAAATCACAGGTTTATGTCGTGCTAATAGCCTGTAATATTGTACATGGTCTCCATAATCTCTATTATTAAACTAAAATAATAGAAGTTGATATGGGGAAGTTTTCAGTAACGTGACATTTTCTGTAATATTTTTGTATCAATATCTGAGGTTAAAGTGTAAATGTGAGCTTTTTCCGTGAAAGTGCGGTAAAACTTTGTAAATGGGAGGTTTCTGTGTGAACGTGTGAGCTGAAACTAGTAATCAGCTTCAGGGTGGTGACAGGAACTTATCATGCAGGAAAAACTGAAATCTTGAAAACTTTTACACACACACACTACTTCAGTATAGGATATTCCTATACTGTATGAATACCTACATACAGTATATGAATGACATTTATTTCACAAAGTAGCATGTTACAAAAACAAATCTATAAAAGCTAGCACGTCTGCTAACTGGCCGAACACAAGCGCTGAGAGTCTGACATTTTGCCCATGATGTCTGTGTGTGTGCATGTGCGTCTATGTGTGTGTGTGTGTGTGTGTCTGGTTAAGTAACAGGTTAGAGAGACGGATCAATTGAAGAGTGACTCAGTTCCATGCTGAGGTCTTCAGGTTACTTCCTGGAAACGTTGAGTGGACATTCCACCCCGATAAAGACACCTCCTGGTTACACACACACGCAAAGCGCACACGCACAACCCAGCTGAGTTATTTATGCAGTGGACAGTGTTACAGTTCACTCAGGCGGTCCAAAATCGCCTCATCATGATGTTAACTCTTAGACTGTGTGTGTGACAGAGTGAAGGAAATAATAACACTGTGTAGTGTGCATTCAGCAGTTTTTTTTTTCTTAAACACAATGGTGAAATGAATTTAAAAGGAATCTCTGACTCTCAAAGAAAAACTGTTGAGTTTCATTGTCTACTGAATTGATCCACAAATTAAAAATAATTGTATGTTTAAGATCACAAATCAGTCACTAATAGATCCTTGCAGAGTGAAAACTCCATTTCAGATGTTCTCAACTTTTGTAACTCTTTAATCTTAACTGTGTACATACATTCTGTGTGTGTGTGTGTGTGTGTGTGTGTGTGTGTGTGTGTGTGTGTGTGTGTGTGTGTGTGTGTGTGTGTGCGTGTGTGCATGAGTGAGTGAGTAAATCTAAGTCTCAGAGTGACATGGACATTAAGAGTGTGTGCATGTGTTTGTTTGGAGGAGAGTGTAGACAATTGTGTGTGTGTGTGTGTGTGTGAGAGAGAGAGAGAGAGAGAGAGAGGAGGAGGATGTGGACAGTCTCTGTGTGGTTTCAGAACCACATGGACAAGGAGTGTGTGTGTGTATGCGCGCGCGTGTGTTTTAAATTATTCTCAGGGTCATAGTGCTCAGTCACTGATAGCTCTTCTCTCTCATTCCCAGAATTCTTTCCAGTGGAAACAATCTGCCACTGATCCTTGTCTCTCAACACACACACACACACACACACACACACACCCTCTTGCTCACACTTTCCAACCTGTCATCCGTGTTCACACACTTACACCCTGAGCTGTCCTCACACACAGAGCAGCACCCGCTCGCCACAAGTACTGCTTTATATAGCGGCTGGCCACACACACACACACACAGTACATATACAATCTGTCTCTTTTTTCTTCCTGTTTCTCTTTTTCTTTCTGCCTTTCATTTTGTCTCCCTATCTCTCTCTATCTCGTTCCTATCTATCTATCTATCTATCTATCTATCTATCTAGTTCTCTTGGAATTTCTATATTTCCTTTCACTGCCTCTCCTTGGTTGTCATCCCTCTCTCTCAGTCTGTCATTCTCCCTGTCTCCGTCTGTCTGTATCTTTTGTTCCTCTCTCTATCTTTAGTGTATAAAAATCTATTCCAGCCCTTAATGATAAGGTTTTAAATGTCCTTGGATTGATTGGGTTTATTTCATCATGAAGGCTTGTCACTGACCCTGACAGCATGTCTCTCTCTCTCTCTCTCTCTCTCTCTCTCTCTCTCTCTCTCACACACACACACAGATAAAATTACCACAAGCTTGTTAACATGTCATTCAGTCCTTCAGTTTTCTATATATTACATGACAAGGGTCAATTTAGTAGTGGAAAAACCTCATCTCGTGTATATAAGCAGCAGATTAGGGCACTATTTTGGCTTGTACGCTTACTTTTTTATTGTACACGCCTACCCTATTAGCGTACCTTGCAGGTGTTCAGTTACAGACTAAAGCTCATCTTTTTTCCATACACAGTGTGTGTTACTGGTCCTCTAAACCAGCATCAGTGTCACACATAAGACCCAGCAATGGCTTTAACAAGTGACCCAACTATAAGCAGACACTTTTAACTGCACTGAAATGTGATGCAGCAAATGCTTGTGTGTGTGGGGTTTTTTTTTTTTGGTTTTTTTGGGTTTTTTTTTTTTCCAGCAGCCTTTACCAGAGGGACCTACTTCTGACTGATCATTAGAAGTAGGTTTCTGATAGAGTGATAGAGCTGTTTGGTGAAAATGCTTGTAATAATTATCATTTCTTTACATCATTCGCTGGAGGTGTATCATAAACACTAGATGACTGGTTACAAATTTTTTCTTAGTATTCAACAAGCAAAAGAAGAAATAAAACACTTCAGGATGTGCAGTCATTGGAAAATAATCAACTTCACAGTGGTAACTTTTCATATCGGTCCTCATCACACAACCTCATCACTGATTATTTTCCTATAAGTGCACGCCCCGTTATTTTTTTTTTATTATTCCTTCCATATTTAACCAGTGGGTCTTTCTTTTATAGCAGCTTGCGTGAGGGTTTTAATATGCTAATGCCCTAGTCTCCACACTTCCTCCACTGACGCTGATATAAATAGGAAGTCATTGTCATCTGCTGATTATTTATGCTTAAAGAATGTTCTGGAAAAACTAAGTCCTTAAGAAACAAAAAAAAAGAAAGAGAGAGAGAGAGAGAGAGAGAGAGAGAGAGAGAGAGAGAGAGAGAGAGAGAGAGAGGGGAGGTTTATGGGTCTTTTATCTGAATATCTTCACCCTGTGAATGGATATTAAATCCAAATTAAACGGGTCGAACATCACAGAAGTAAACTAGCCCAAGGATACAAAGAGAAATGGAATTCTTCAGATTGGAATGCAGATTAAGAGTAAAGATAAATTTTGATCATGGCACTTCGCAGGCACACTTCTCTGTGCTCCTCTCCCAAAAAAAGAGAGAGGTCAAAGGTCACGAGAATGTTCAAAACACCAAATTCTTTCCGACGAAGCCTTGTTAAAGTGCTATCAATAGCCTGCTTTTAAAATAAACCCAAGACAGAATGTCCGAAGTTGAAAAGAAAACATTCTCTGTAGCGTTTCTTAATACGCAGTTTCCTGCCTCCTGTGCTCACACACACACACACACACACACACTTCTTGTCCGTGTGTCTCTAAAACCACACAAAGACTGTCCACATCCTCAAAAGTTCATGTTCTGTGTGGGATTAAAACACACATCCACAAAAAAAAAAGAAAACGCTGTCCACATCCTCATCCTCACAAGCATGTGCACACACTCCTAATGTCCTTGTACCTGAGACTACATTCACACATACACGCAAACACACACGCACACACACACACACACACACATTATGTTTACACAGTCAGGACCAGGATTTAAAACAAAAATCACAGTTGAAAGTATATTTTTCTAGGTATCATATTTTAGCCAAAAACCTGGTTGCCTCTGCAGGGAGGTTAAAAACTTGGCCATAGATTGATCAATTTAAAAGAATTTAAGCACAAACTTGCACAGAAATGTTTAATTCATCTTAATTCATCATTACTGGTGGGATGATACATCGCGTATATCAGTGTACCGTGGTAAAGAGATTTAAAATAGTTATACTGTTAGCTTTATGCTGTAACACTGTAAGTAGAAGTAATGATGTCAGAAAAATATTTCCATATCTAATACATCACATAATACATCCGATTGACCCGAGAGAAAGCAGGCAGTTTAAAAGTAATACAAAGTTCTATATGATATAATACCCTTAAAGATTCCTCGGTTTGCCCCAGGATTCTGTGTAGAAGCCTACTACCTTTAGTAACTCCTACAGAAACCTAGAACTTTTAACAGTCCAAAGAATTCCGGAGGAACCACTTTGTTATGAGGACGTGTACTACAAATCAAATTTCCCGCCCTCTTTTTTCTTTTCATTTAAACCGCGTGAGGACGCAGAGCCTCGGGTTGAACTGAGCTCACAACTGGAAGTTTGTGAGTTCCAATCCCATGACTGATGGAAAGTTGGGTCTTTGAGTTCTTTAGAACCTTTCTTTCTCAACTTCTCACCTCAGACTATAAGTCTCTTTATAAGAATAAAAGAATGAGCGAGTGCATATTGCGAATTCTTTGGGCCTCTGCACGTACTTCATTAGCGAGAGTCGGTGTTGTGGCAAGGAAAAGAATTAGGGTTTGAACGGTCCGTGAGAGCGAAAGCAAACGGCAGAAAATGTGCTTGTGTTATTGTTTGCATCCACTTTGCATAATCAAGGTTGGCTGTTGCGTACGTAAGACGCATTATTTATGCTTTTATGTTGGTTATGTGCTGTGGCAGAATACTAAATAGGTAAGACGAGAAGCCAATTTTAGTCATACCCCTTGCTATTACACCATGTATGGTAACGTTAGTGCTGAACATCAACCATCTTTAGCCTGAAGGATTGTTTTTCATTATTTTGGTGCATTCCACTTTTGGAGTTCAGGAAAAGAGGAGAGACATTATGCTGGTGCAGACTGGCATTAAATCTGTCAGACTTTGATTCGACCTCTCGGGACAAAACGTTAACCCTGGAGTGGTTTATAGATAAACTTCTCAATCCCCTACAGATAAAGGCACATGCCAAAGCAACCAGGTCATGGAAAAGTCTCGAGTCTGGCGAAGAGCTGGGGCCACACGTGTACACGTGGACACACACTCTTAACACACACATACATCCTTTGGTGCTGAGATAATGTGATGGCAGGATTGGTCCCTATTAAAAGGGTTTATTTGTCGAGCTGTCCATTTTTCCATTGCCCTTAAATGGAGTGCTATGATAACTCATGGAGGTCCCGGTTATACAACCACTTCCAGTCTTCCATTTGCTCTCTGGATGAGACGGAGAACAGCGCAAGAAAATATTTGCTCAGTGTCTGCATGGGCTAGTTAATAGACTTTTCTAACCCTTTCAACATTCATCAAGTGTAATTTTAATAGACTTCTCCGACCCTTTCCACATTTGTCACTCTCTTAAAAGTCCAGAGTGCATGTGCCATGATAACAATCTTCTGGATGATGTTAAAAAAAAAAACAAATCTAAAGTACAATGTGAACTTTGTTTTTTTTTTTTATTACAAGAGATATTTTTAGTTCTGAGAAATATTACAGCACTCTTTAAGTACTCCTCGTAAACGTCTTACTTCTGAGTTCTGAGGTTTTTGCGACGTCCCACATTCAAAGCCAGGAATAAACAACAAACATGTGTGTGAGTACCTGTTATTCTAAACAGTTCTCAAATTCTCAAAGTGCCGTCTGTGATTTTTGACGATTGCTTTTTCCGCCATCTATTTATTTAACATCTATGGAAGGAGTCTCCAGTGTCAGCACTTTGTAACAGTCGGTAAGTTTGTACCTACTGTACCTAATGACCAATCATGATCACCACTGTACCTAATGGTCAATCACTAATGACCACTGTTGCCAATGACCAATCACCGATCACCAATGTTCCCAATGACCAATCACTGATCACCACTGTACCTAATGATCAATCACTGATGACCACTGTTCCCAATGACCAATCACCGATCACCAATGTTCCCAATGACCAATCACCGATCACCACTGTACCTAATGATCAATCACTGATCACCACTGTACTTATTGATCAATCACTGATCACCACTGTTTCCCAATGACCGACCACTGATCACCACTGTTTGCCCTACCCTCTCACTTCTTCGTTCTTCACTTTAAAATCTCTTCTTTGAGATAGTAATAAAAACAAGTAACTGTTTCCTTCATGACTACTCACTCTCACTTTTTTTTGTGTTCTTGACAGATTTGATAGTATTTTGTAAATACATAAAATTTGAGTGAATATGACTTATTTCTACAAGAAAAACATTAACAAAAAAATTACTAAGAAATAAAGACATAATCTATTATTTTCTATTCTGATAACCTCTATTCTATTTTATTATAAGTGAAAATATTCCTTCATGTACCTTAATTTATAATTTGATATGCCAGTAATCATGACGAATAAATTAACATGCAAATTAGTCTGTCATGTAACGACTTCTAGTGACTTTTTGTGCGTGCTTTAGAAAAGAATGGGTAACACTGGAACTAACTTGTCTCGCAGACATTCCACAACTTACAATCTACTGCCAAGTCTTCACTTCATGGCAGAGACAACCAGGTTTAGGGCTGAAATACCATGGTTCTGGTTGTGATGGAGGTGCAGCAGGTAGCACTGCTACCTCACAAGTCCAGGGTCACCGGTTTGACCCTGATCTCGGTTTTTGGTGTGTCTGGAGTTTTGCATGTTCTGCTCACGCCTGTGTGGGATCCATCGTGATCCTGACCCGATAAAGCTCTTACTGATCTGAACAGTCTTGCTACAATGGCTTAGGACTACAATTGCCACGGACAGTTTTGTCTCCATCAGTGAACAGTTGATAACTTCAACAAAATGAACTTCATGTGAAAACTATAATGAATTTCCTGGTAATACAATTGTACTTTTTGACCATGTAGTACACAGTTAAAGGAGGGAATGTTTTATAATCACACTATCCGTTGTCGGCCAGGTGGTGATGGGTTCCCTTTTGAGTCTGGTGTCTCTCAAGGTTCCTTCATGTGGTCTCAGGGAGTTTTTCCTTGCCACCGTCGCCCCTAGCTTGCTCTTTAGGGATAAATTTTTAAGTTTAAAACTTATATCCTGAATTTATATATTTCTGTAAAGCTGCTTTGTGACAATGGCCATTGTTAAAAGCACTGTACTGATAAAACTGAATTGAATTACTGAATATGAATGAATTAATGGAAGAATGAATGGATGAATGAATAAATGTTCCCATTCACGTTGCTGGTACCCATAAAAGACAACTTCTCAATCCATTTCCCCCAATTTTTGTGTCAAATTTTAACTTTACGCAATAATTTATGGCCGTTGTCTTGAAGGAAATGAGGGGTGCCAGTACTTTTGGACTTGACTGGCTACCAAACGGCGGCCCCTACTGACTACCAGCATGTGTAATAAGAAGATTAAGACCATGGCGGCCACCACAAGCTAAACATCTTGGAGATTTACATCTTCTTAACTCTTAACAAGCGCCATGTCTTCAGTCATGAGGGGAGAAAAGATTTTTTAGCCTAACTAAAACTCGCTGAAGATGTTCTGCCTTGCTACGTATCCGCATTACTGCTTAACGCTAGCTACCTGGCTAATAGGTGACTCGATAGCTTGATGTAACGTGTGCGTTTATTTATTTATTTAATACGCCATGACATTATTCCTGAATTAAAACGTCGAGATATAACATTATCTCGCATTTATAAATTTCGGGTGCTATATGTTTTTGTTATGTGTTTCAACGCAATATTTATGTGAAAACTAGTTGTGGAATCTGTGCTAGGTGCTATGCTGTTAGCCACCTAGCTACCCAGCTAACAACACCCTTCGCTTCCGTGTTGCCATCAAACCGGAAGTTTGAAAAACCACAGATTCAGGTGAGTTTAAGATATTTTGTAATTTAAACTACTTAATTAGTTAGTCTACATTAAAACGGAAGTTATGTGCATTAACCTGAGCTAACTCGCTAGTTACTGTCAATAGCTTGCTCTGTAAATAGCAAGGGTTGCTTAGCTACCTCAGCCTCCTGGCTACTTAGCAGGAGTTAACACTAAAAAAAAAAAAAATAATAAGCTCTTGAGATTGTTTTCAAGGCTTCAATGATTGTAAAATAAACTCCAATCAACCTAACGTAGAGATTTAGCAAAATTAGCCATGCTAGCAATATATAATATAAGGTTTTGCGTTAACCTCTTTAAATGGCATTAAGGCCATTGAGCCCACGTTAAGGCTCAGTCCCAAATAGCTTTTTTTTGTCAATGTAGTGGACTATATAGGGTGGAGAAAGCAGCATGTTATTCCTAATGTGTGGCTCATATGTAGGCAGGATGGTGCCATTTGGGACACTAATGAAATCCAGTAAGCTTCTACGGCCACACTGTCATTATTTCGAAAGTTAATTCAATTTAACTCTATTTGTTATTCTATAACATTTTATAGCCAAGTTGTCAGCTTCAGACATTTAAATTTTGAGCTATCATATCATTTAGTCCATGTTCAGCTTTCTCTAAACATTTTAAACAAAAGTGATGTGTTTTAAAATCTGGGCAACTGAATAAAAAAATAATGTTTTGGTTTTTAACCATTATGGCTCTGTCCTAAACAGCTCCCTAATTTCTGTAGAAGTGAACTATGTCGAACGGTATGACACAGTGGCTTTTCAGCTTATGGCGCTGTATTAGGTACGAGGTGTTCGAGTCTATATAGGCCATACTGAGTAGCAGGTCTTTAGCTACATCTACCATGTGGTTACACTCGCTGCCCACTTTATGTTGGTGTATTGCTATTTGAGACTCTATATTTATGTCCAGTAGTATATTTAGCTATTGGTTGTGACCGCGTTTTCCATTGCCGTGTTATTCCAGATGAAAAAAAACAAGGTACAGTCCAAATGTCCAGATTATTGTACCTTTTAACTGCACTTTTTTTTTTTGACTGATGTATCACACGTTAACAAACCACACCAAAGGAGCGCCAACTTCGGGGAAGTCCGATTTTCCTCCTGAATGACTTGACCAGTGAATTTGTTCCCAAATGAGCAACGAGGAAGAAACCTTAAGAGGAACCAGAGTCAAAAGGAAGCCAGTTCTGTTCTGGGTGACACCGGATAGTGCCATTTCTAAATCATTACAGTATTCAGGTGTAGAGGAAAGGCAGACTTTACTGAGTGTGCTGAAAGGATGTACAGAATGAGGATCAGAGTCCTGGGATGAGCATAAGACAGTCTTTATGATTACAGCAGCAGCTGTGGTTACAAAGCTACAGCATCCAGGTTCTTTAGGGTAGTGTTTGATGATACAACTGCTACGATACAATGCGATTTGATTTAGTAGCCTGTGATCGACCAGGCTAGGCCAACCTTTTCATCATTTGCGAATAATGATGAAAATATCAGTTACAGTTCTTTTTCAGTATTCAAACATTGCCTTTTAAATACTAGGCTTAGCGGCATAGCAATGTGGTAATTAGGCATACCTTGGAAGGTCTTGTCGTCTTCCACTCAGTGTTCACGAGAAGTAAAGCATCAGGATGAACAGCCACGTCTTCAGCACACACGTCCTGCTCACGAGGCAATAAGGGTGAAACTGTGCTGATGCCACAATTTCCAGCAAAATCAGCCACAGTCAGTGCTTTTATTACTCTCGAGGCCCTTTTCTACCTGCATGGCACGGTTAGAAAGCGTGCACTTGCTATCATGATGAGATAAGACAAGGAAAAATGTCTTCATGCCTCGTGCACCCTCATGTGATACTAACTAACTTAATAACGTAGGTTTAGGAGTGCAAGTATTTTCATTTATGTGAATACTGCGTGTAGGTGCAGGTCAGTAATCAGTTGTAATGATTCTGTTATTAGTATTGTCATCATGGATTGGTTAGAATTTTGGGGCATTTTTTCATCCTGAGGTTAAGTCTGCGAAATAGGAACAGCCTTCAAGAAAGGTATTAAAACATGCTGTTATAGGAAAATAATCAGCGATGGAGTTACTTCTGTCACTCCAAAGTTGATTGTTCTCCTTATAACTGCACATCCTGAAGTGTTTTATTCCTCATTTCCTACAGCAGTTTGCTAATTATAACCATTTTTTTTTATTTAAAAAAATGACAGTTTATATGGTTTAACCCCCTCTCTCTCTCTCTCTCTCTCTCTCTCTCTCTCTCTCTCTCTCTCTCTCTCTCTCGAAGTCACTAAGACAAAAAAAATGCAGCTTGTCATGTTCCCCGCAGCTTTACATGTTCGACGAAGACTTTCCCATGGAGGAAAACCCCCTTACTGTTACAAGGTTCATCTTTTTTCAAAGTTCAAGTTTTCTTTGTTAAATAAACAAATACATGCTCTTAAAATTTGCTTATTATTAGTTTTAGAATAAATGGAGCATCCATCATAAGAGTCCCTGTTATCTGTTATTATATGCAAGCTGTTACTATAGAAACGGTAACATATTAGAGACGAGCGCATTAATATAAAGCTGTATTACTGTCAGAGCTGTCGTTATAGAAAATCATTCAACACCTTCTGACCAATCAGAATGGAGAACTCGGTAACGCTGCGGTGTAAATGAGGTTATCGACCAATTCGAAAGGCTGTAGCGTTGCTTATACGAAAGGTTATAGCGTACTTGAAGGACAAATCCTTTTCTCTGATACAATTTTGTGTTGATAAGCAATTAAAATTCAATATATATAATATTCAGTAACATTAGAGTGAGTGAATGAATGAATATCCAGTGATGATGCTGTTTATATCTGCATCATGTTTGATTTTTTTGATTTCGAGACATTTACTTCCTGCACAGTGAATAAAGACCTTTCATGATTTCTGTAAGGTGTCTAAAGTCTCCTAGCGTTTTGGTTTGCAAATTATTGTTGTTTTATTGCTCCATATATACGCTTTAAAATATATTATCATGAGCCATCTCCTCCATAAACAGATCAGCTAAGTTGGAAAATCATCTCGACTCTATGGAGTACAGCAATTTCGCTTTCACAATTACGTGTACAATCAGCACAATATCATCATGGAAGCGAGCCGAGCAAGGCTAATTGTCTGCATGGAAAAAGGCTGTAAATGCTGTTTTGCCTCCCCTCTGTGCTTATTCAATTCCCAAGAAGAACACAACTGATTTGTAATTGCCGGGTATGTCTGCGAGAGAGGAAGGGCAACGCACTGAAATCAACACCACTGCTGCTGTTCAGTCTCTCAAGCAGACAGTTCATTCATCAGTGTTGATACAAATGTTGAATTTGTGAATGCAAAATGTTAGAAAACTTGCAAAATCTTTAATATTGCGGGAAAAAAAAAGGTTTTCTGAAGTTGAAAAGGTGGTGTAGCCTATTTACAGTAAGACAATGTCATAAAGGGAAAGAATTCTGTAATAATACACTTTATAATGCGGTGATGTTGAAGTCTCAATTCTGATTGGTCAGAAGGTGTTGGTTGATTTTCTCGAACGCGAGGAGTTTCTTGCTTTAGGTGCTATACACGGTCGCTTAGGGCCTCCAGACCACCAGGGGGCTCCATGATTTTTAACATAGTTCTGCAGTAAGAAAATCACAACGCAAAACGTTTAAAAAGCCAAAGAGCCAAAACACCAGTAAGAAGTTAATGCAAATTAGTTGAACTTAGTCAAATTGTCAACTGTCTTGCTTCAACCTATTGATATAATTGAAATGGAAATAATTAGTAGCTAGCTAGCTAGTATCTAGAACTATTTATTATATGGTTCAGATATTTTTATTTTTATTGTTTGTTAACCATTTTCCTTCATCAAAGATAATAAAGTATTACTTTTGTTCATTCTTGCATATAAGATGATATGGTTGGTGCAGGTACGTTGCGTAGTAAGTTGTTCTAATACGTCACAGTGTTATTGTTTCTATAGTAACAAATCGCATGAAGGGGTAATTGTTACCTACCTGCATGTTATTCACATAACCATTCAAAGCTAAACAGATTAAAAAAAAAAACATGCTATTTAAGAAAGAAAAATGTATACTTGTTGAGAGGGTGAAGTTTTTTTTTTTAAGAGGACACATTTATTTAATGTTTATAGAAGGAGTCTCCAGTGTCAATGCTTTCGCAGTAACACAGTAAGTTGCACTTTTTCTTAAATGAATAAAGAGAAAAAAAATACAGTCGTTGGATGAACAACTTATCTGCTTTATAGCTGCTATAACATAAGTGATAACAGAAACAAACTCGTTTCATGGACGCTCCACACCATTAAATGTAACTATAAATGGATAACAAGCATGATGTAAATTTTTTTAATGAATTTCATTGTGGGCAAATTGCTGTTGTAGAAGAGGAATAAAACATTTTGTTGTTGATTTTCCATAACATCACTCCTCCAAGTGTTTTATTCCGTACCTAAGAAACAAATTGTCAGCTAGTAGCGAACTCTTGCTAGTGTATCTTTGAACCCTTTTCTGCAGAATTGCGTGGCACCAGTTGCCCGACATCCCACGCAGCCTTGTTCCGATAACCAGTCAAGCACTTGGACGCAGTCCATAGTGCAGTAATGCAATAAACTTGTTTTGTTCTCAAGTCATCGTTCTTGGAGTTCATGTTTTCCATTGGTAAAGGTGGAAATCAGGCCAGGGTAAATGATGCATAACCCGATCTTGAGTTGAGTCATGATTTAAGAGGAAGGAAAGGACTGGAATTTTATGACTGTGGCTAGTACAATGGAAATAAAAGGGGGAAAGGATTAAACTGCGTGTGAGGGGAGAGCGTGAAAGGAAACAAGGAAGAAGTCTGAAATCTCGAGGCACACTATGGGGCAATAATTCAGTACTGAACTTCTAAGCAAGCTTGAGGTCGCTCCTCGTGCGGAATATGCATTCATAAAGTGAAAGCTGTGTGCCTTTTTGTAAGATAGGATTTACTGCGTTTCTTTCAGGAGCTGTCTATTGCATAGACAACAGAGGCAGCTGTTATATACGCTGCTACAGTTGCATCGTCATCAACGGTGTCAAAAAAAACTATAACTCCAATTAGGAGTAAGTTACCAAGACAGGCAGCATTTTATATAAGCTGTCTTTTATATTGCACTTTTTACATTCGCATCTGGCGGCCATTTTAGTGCCACTGCATTCGAAGATAGCCGACAGCAAAAGTTTCTGGCGCTCAGAGAAATTTTTGATTAAAATCTCAGCGTGTGAGCGCTGCCAAGCCGGTCATCTGAAATCCACCAATAGGAGGACGCCAAACTCTCGTGCATATGGACAGAGAATCATCCTTATTATCGCAAACCCACATTTCTGTTTGTGCAAACCGAGCCCCGGGTCGTGCCGATCGATGACGTAAGCAGAATGTAGCGATTTTCTTTAGTCGTAGATCTATCGTTAGAGGATCTTCTTCGTATACTGCAAGATTTTATTGTGCTCTCGTGCAGTGCGGCAAGTAATAACCTTAAAAGAGTGCACGGTGTAAACCGACTTTATTTTGTACACAAGCAACCTACACACAAGTGGATTAAACACTGTTTCCACCAACAACTTGGAAATTCAGTTAATGTCGTAAAACGCAATATAATGGTGCGACTTCTACTGGAAGATGAAGTAGTCCCGTGTTTTGTTTTTTCCCCCCTTGTTTAGGAATAAACAAAGATTTTCTTTATTAGATTACGAAATGAGTTTTCATAGCTGCGAAATTGGTGGCATTGACGAAGGATACTTGTACACTCCCTGTCTGATATTGCCTTTCCCAATGTGTGACCCTTAACAAGGCGCGTACGTGACTTGGGGAATGATACGGCACTCTAATCATTAATCTTCACAGACGCAGACGTGATGTCTGTGTGTGTGTGTGTCCTGGCTCGTTCACGCTATAGATATTGTCATGCAGCTGGGTGGAAAAAAAATAAAAAAAATCAACAAAGCCAAATTTCCAGGCCTCCCACAGCCCTCCCTCATCAGCACAGACAGTAATTAACTTTGTGTGTGTGTGTGTGTGTGTGTGTGTGTGTGTGTGATGGATGGATGGTAAAAAGAGGACAAAGTCTTCTGGTTCATTTTTTCCACTATTGTTCAGCAGATTGCTGTGACCCCTCTTGACCACTGTAACACTTCTTTCTGAAGATTTTCCACAAATGTCTGCTTGACCGTCATCTCTTTAATTTTCCACCATGTTATCTCTCCTTTTTTTTTTTTTTTTTTTTTTTTTTTTTTTGAACACTTTGACCACTTTATTAACTCTCTGGTCAAAATGTTCTTATCATCATGTCTATAATATAAATATGATATTTACGTAAACTGAGCAAGGCACAAGTTTAGTGCTGAAGTTTAAAATATATATATATATATCTTCCTTTTATTAGTCCCTTTAATTGGTCCCTTTCTATTACTTTCACTGTAGTTACTAAAAGACTGAAAAAAAATAGGCTGATTCAACAACCAGAGGAAGAAAATAAGCCATACCCTCTATTTTTCTAAACAAAAGATTTTATTTATTGTGCATGTTTAAACCGTGATTGTTTTGCCCCGATTTCCAAATCGGCGATTAATTTACTGACTGCTCGTGTAGTGTGAACGAATCACTCTGTGACTCTGTGAACGGTATTTTCAGACATGTTTGATTTTCTTGCTGATGAATCACGTTCTGTGAGCCCCTCTGAGACTAGTTGCAAGAACAGTGCTAAGAAACAGCCAGAGAAATTCATAGAGGAAATCAAATTCATCTGCTCTCATGCGCAGCAGATCCCTGAATCCAGTTGCTAATTCATCTATTTGTGTACGTGGGCACGGTAATAATGGTAGTTAAGAATAGCAAAAATAAAATTGATTTTTGGTGGCGCAAAAATATAAAATTATCTAAGCTTCTTGTACTTTATCTCCAGTTCTCTTTGCAGAACAGACAGTCCTTACTACCTGTGTCTCCCCAACCAATCCTTCCTTTCTCTTATTTCTCTTTTTCAAACAAAATAGGAACAAGTCACGTGACGGACAGCTCTCGTGTTTATTTTCATGCGAAAGGTGATCTGGGCATCAGGCGTGCCTCGGCAGGGATCTCTCTGTGAAGGTCGTGTAGTGTTCTCTCGCCTTTAGGTACACTTAGTCCTTTGTTTTGGTCAATAACGCATCAACAGTTCTTTTTAAATGTGCTCATTTATCTGAAAGGCACAAATGGATTGAACGTAAATTGCCTAAAAAAAAAACGATGAACAGCTCAGTTAAGTACTGAAATGTAAATTTAAAAAAAATTTGTACCGTGCATAAGTATTCACCGTGCTTGAACCGTTCTACATTTACAACCTGGAACTGAAATGGAGCCTAAGCTTATGTCCATGAGATTCTGCTCTATTTTGCTCCTGTTACATTCTACAGGGTGATTCTTCACTGTGTTATGAAGCACCTCGATGCTGTAACTCACCGCTGAGGCCCGGGTTTGATTCTCGGGCAGGGAACAAACCCAGCCACTGGGAGTGTACTCTCAGTGCCTGTCCCAAGCCTGTATAAAATGGGAGAGTTGCATCCGGAAGGGCATCCGGTGTAAACCCTGTGCCAAATCAAACACGCGACCCGATCATCCGCTGTGGCGACCCCTAATGGGAGCAGCTGAAAGAACAGCATCAGTCTGTATCGATGCATTTGGCTAGTTCTAGCTGGCCATCCGTTATTACATTAGCTACCCCCCTTTTTAGGGATGTCACTTTCCCGATTTATGATCTGTCCACCGGTGAATATTTACTTAACGTGTTCACGCGAATGAATTTGCAATCTAGAAATGACCGTTTCTCAGCCAGAAGCTTCAGAAATATCCCAAAGCAAGTGCAGTCAGGTGAAGAACACTGTCGACTCTTAAAAACCTCCACATCCAGTTCGCGAAGCTGTTGGTAATTAGCTAACGTGCTGAGAACCACTGCTGTAGGTCACAGCCCAGCCGTGGCACGTCACACAAGCAGCCAGGAGCGCCCGAGTCCGAGTCGGAGAATGCCGAGTCAGCTGTGAATCTACCCGCTCGTTTCCTGTTCTCATAATGGAAACTATTTCTTTTTCTTTTTTTTCTCGACCTCATGCGGACCCAACAAAAACACAATCTTTCCACTTGACAAACCACCACCCACTGTCCAGAGGTCTCAGAGGTGTGTGTGTGTGTGTGTGTGTGTGTGTGTGAACACATTTGGACTCCGAGTCCCAAGTGCGGGAATGTAATCAGTTTGTGTCGAGTCATCATAGCCTTCGCGCTTGGATTTCATATTTTCCATTGGTGAAGGGGGATGGATGAATGGATAAGTGATTCCATGACCACATCTTGTGCTGAGTCATGATTAAACAGAAAGCCAAGCCTGGGATTGAATTAATGAAGGTGGTGTAATGGCAATAAGAGAAAACAAAACAAAACGAAACAAAAAAAAACGCAAAACTTCAGGTGAATCAGGAGGCGGAAGAGAACCAAAAGTCGAGGCGATGTTCCTGAAATCTTTAGACACACTCCAATAATCAAGCGGTCCTCTAAAGTGATGGAGGGAAAAGTGGGGTCCAGGAACCTCCAGGGATCTGTGAAGCACAGCCCGGGGGTCCGCGGCTGTCTAACTCCATCACAGCCACAACCAACCATTATTAAAATTATTATGCATCTAAATAATGGAACGTAATAACAGTTTAATTAAATGCAGGTTTTATGGCTGGAAAAGTCACAAATAAATTTGGAGGGAAAAAAAAAACTCTGTGGCTCTGATACATAACCGAAATCTTATTGGACACATTTTATTTATTTACTTATCTATTTATTTATTTATTTAACATAAATCTGTACAGAGGGCTTCATTAATCCTTTGTTTTTAATTTAACGCTGCACCCAAGTTAGTACTATAAATGGGGAAAATAAAATCTGTACAAACTGTTAACATTTTAAAGATTTAAAAAAAAATTGTAAAAACTCAAAACAGCACAAAATGTTAACATTGAATCAGCTTTAAGTCAGAGATTGCAACTGTAATTTTTTTATTGTATTCATTTATTTTTTTTTTTAAATACAGGTCCTAAAATGAAATATCAAGTACCTAAAATGCAATATCTCAGTTTGTCATGATGATAATTTTTAAACATGTCATATTGCCCAGGCAAGTTTTTTTTTTTTTTTTGGTGAGTTTTTTTAAAAGCCTAGTGTTGGGGGGGGGGGGGGGGGGGGGGCGGGGGGGGGGGGGGGGGGGGGGGGGGGGGGGGGGGGAGGGGCGGG